>VHZZ01000055.1:111677-128479 GCA_009801015.1 Silene noctiflora | reverse complement strand
TGTAAGATTTAGAAAAACATAGGGTTACCTTGTAGAAAATCTCAAATCCAATTGGCCACATCACATACTTAACGGACATAATTGACGGAAAAAAATTAGGGTTACGGCAATACGTATTAATAGAGTTGAGGGTTACCATGTGTGTTATCTGAAAAG
The DNA here is from genome assembly GCA_009801015.1 of Silene noctiflora. Lineage (NCBI taxonomy): Eukaryota > Viridiplantae > Streptophyta > Magnoliopsida > Caryophyllales > Caryophyllaceae > Silene > Silene noctiflora. The sequence continues at coordinate 128,323 of VHZZ01000055.1, read as the reverse complement.
TAGGGTTACCATGTAGAGTTTGAAAAAACACAGGGTTACCATGTAGAATAACCCAAAAAATTAATAATAAAATAAAATAAAAAATACATTTGTCAATTGAATTCAATGGCAAACGACGAACCATCGCAATCAATGGCGAACGATGAATCATTGGTAAGTTAACAAACTAATAATCTATCGAAATCGTCGAATTGTAATTTTTTGTTTTTGGATTTTTTACGGTGTATCCTTTTGTTTTCCCAACTTCTAAGATATACCCTCCATTTTTAAGAAACATCTAACATACCCCTAAACTTCAAGATTAGTACCTAAAATACCCTAAGTAAACCAAATTCGAGTTTTTCAATGGTTACATATTGTCACAAAAAATTGTACATTGATTAGAAAACAAGGATTATATTAATAAATTTACAAATTTTGGTGAGTAATCAACCAAAACCACCAAATATATTATTTAAAATCGTAAAATTTATAGCATTTAGGGTATTTGTCGAATATATTATTGAGTTCATGGGTATTTTGTGTGAATTTGAAAAATCAAGGGTATATCGTAGAATCTGAAAAAATGTAAGGGTACATCGTAGAAAAACCATTTTTTTACATTCGAATCCACATAACATTGTCTTGTATGAATCGTTGCATAGTATGAATCGTTGTAAAATCAGTGGGGTGAGAAGTTGATAGTTAACGTTAGGGTTGGGGAGAAACGTTGAGTATCAACATTGGGAGGTGTCAGAAACGTTATTGAAGGCCAATGTTGGGCATGGACGTGGACGTTGAATGTGAACGTTGCTTATGGCATTGGACATTAAATATGTAAAACTCTCATCTACAAAAGTGTCTTACCAAGGCCTACCTTAGCAAATGAAGGTGCTACCATCTCGGTTGCCCGAGGTAGTACGCTAGTACGCATCAAATAGACCATAAAGAAACATTAACATGATAAAACGGTTTAAGTTGAAACTCATGAAATCTAAAACCAAAACCAAATACAATCTCTGATAAGTGTGATCTATAAACTAAGTGGCAGCGGAAACTAGCTAGACTCGTGGCTCGTCAATCCATCCCATACAAGCTCAACCAGTAAACCTGCTAGAAATCTGTTCACCATTCCCTAATGGATCACCGCAGGTTCACAACACAAAACAGGGGCCAGTCAACTGTTCAACAAACCAAGCTATGAAAACATTACAATAATACAATCATTCGCCATCAGCCAATCATTACTCAATACAATCGTCTGAACTCAGTCAGACCTGCCAAGTTACCCATCGCAACAGGTACCCACATCGTTAGTGGTAGACCACAACCTTGCCACCTCAACCCCACTCATCGCAACAAGTGTACCCAGATCATTAATGTGCACATCCCCCTTGTGACGAGAGCCACATGAGGCGAACATAGGGGTGAAGACCATCTCCCGACAACGGTTCCACAATCCATACAACCAAAGATAATAACTCATACTCCACACATCATAATACAACCATACACAATACTATTAACATGAAATAACACACAGGTGATTGAGTAGGGAAACCCTATCTTATTTGAGTTCTGCAACAACAACCAAGATAGCTAGAATAGTTCCTCTACAAAATCGTCACCTAACAAGGATAATCGACAATACCATATCACAATCATACACAATTAACTAATCAAACCCTCAATCTAACCCAACCTAAGGTTTCAATAATAATAACGATTATAATCTAGCGGAAGCGAACTTACCGAAATACCGACGCGCAAAAGGAAAATCCGACAACAAGGCCTAGATCCTGCTTGCAAGGTGATTAAAGTGATTGGGAAATGGTTTGAAAAATGTTCTTAGGTTAGAAACTGATTATGAAAGTGTTCAGGAGAAATATATATAATCCCGTATCACTCTAATCAGACCGCGGAAAAATGACCTGTCAGACCAGATACTCGGTCGAGTACATGACATACTCGACCGAGTACGCCCTATTCGACTGAGTACCTCGCATACTCAGTCGAGTGCTCAAAGGCAATAGCTTGTCAGAAAACACCCAACACCCTACGCGGTTGAGTACAGCCTACTCGACTGAGTTCCTCTACTCAGAATCCGAGTTATTACAGTCTTCCCTCCTTAAAAGTGAACTTCGTCCCCAAAGTTCACGCCTACACCTGTAACATACACAAACCAACCATGGCACAACAACTCAAAGACTACCAACAAAACCCCAACCATAACAAACCATACTCACCACCCAACTTAAACCACAGAAAACCTAGCCTCAAAACTACCCAAAAACATATGGATCATCTCCTACCCCCCTTAAAAGACAAAGGTTACGACCCCGTAACCAAACATACCTGATCAAAGAGATATAGATAGCGCTCCCTCAGTGCCTCTTCAGGCTCTCATGTTGCTTCTTCAACATTTTGATTAGACCACAACACATTAAGCAAGACGGTCTCACCGTTCCTTTTTTTTTGCGCACCTTACGGTCCAAAATCTCCTTTGACACCTCTACATAAGTGAGTGCCTTATCGAGCTCAATGGTCTCCACCTCAAGCACATGAGATGGGTCACTCACATACTTTCGAAGTTGTGAGACATGGAACACATTATGAACCCGATCAAGAGCCGGTGGTAAAGCTAGCCGATAAGCAATCTCGCCGATTCGATCCAAAATCTCATACGGACCTATAAACTTCTAGCTCAGCTTCCCTCGCTTACCGAACCTCATTACGCTACGCATGGGTGACATTTGAATAGCACATTGTCACCTACTTCAAACTTAATGTCTCTGCGATGCAAATCTACATAGCTCTTTTGCCGATCCTGAGTCGCCTTCATCTTCTGCCAAATCAACTAGACATGCTCAACCATATCTTGTACCATTTATGGTTTCAAAACCACAGTCTCAGAACTATCATCTCAACAAACCAAACTACGACACTTTCTCCCATACAATGCCTCAAAAGGTGTCATCTTAATACTTGTGTGATAGCTGTTGTTATAAGAGAACTCAATAAGATCTAGTCGATCTTCCCAACTCCCACCAAACTCCATCACACAAGCTCGCAATATGTCTTCCAAGGTCTTGATGGTTCTTTCAGTTTGACCGTCAGTTGCAGGATGGAATGTCGTGCTCATCTTTAAGGTAGTTCCCATCAACTCTTGCAACTCCTGCCAAAATCGAGATATAAACTTCGCATCTCTATCCGACACTATGTCCTTTGGTACCCCGTGTAGTCGTACCACATGCTTCCTGTACCCATTAGCCAGCTGAATTTTACTCCAAGTGTCTTTCATTGGAATGAAATGAGCTGACTTCGTTAGACGCTCAACAATTACCCAAATCATGTTATTCCCCTGCTGAGTCCTTGGCAACCCCACGATAAAATCCATAGAAATTGACTCCCATTTCCAATCGGTCACTTCAAGGGATTGGATCTTACCTTGAGGTCTCCGTTGCTCACCCTTGACCCTTTGACAAGTCAAACACCTAGCTACAAACTCAACTACCTCTTTCTTCATTTCGGGCCACCAGAACGTCTTCTTCAAGTCCTTATAAAGCTTGTCATCTCCAGGATGTATTGAATATGGAGTGCAATGGGACTCCGTCATAATCATTTTCTTCTACACTGAATCACTAGGCACACACCACCTCCCATCAAAACGGACACTCCCATCTGCATGGATCGAAAATCTCGAAACAATACCTGTCTCTTCCCTTGTTTTCCACTACTGAATCTTGGGATCAAGTTCTTGTTTCCCCTTGATGTCATCATATATTTCAGGCTCAATATAGCACCCCCCTTGCGAATCATATGGATCCCCATCTTAGTCATCTCATCTTTCAATTTCATAAATGATGGCCATGCACAAAGAATGTACACTATTCATACTCAAGGCATCTGCAATTACATTGGCCTTCCCCTCATGATAACGATTTTCATATCATAGTCTCCAATCAGCTCCATTCACCTCCTCTGACGAATATTCAGCTCCTTTTGAGTGTAAATGTATTTTAAGCTCTTGTGAGCAGAAAATACCTTAAAGGTCGACCCATAAAGGTAGTGCCTCCAAATCTTTAGAGCAAACACAACCGCACCCAACTCTAGAACATGGGTAGGATAGTTCTCTTCATACGGCTTCAGTTGCCTTGAAGCATAGGCAATAACCTTCCCGTTTTACATCAAGACACATCCCAAACCATTCTTCGAAGCATCGGTATAAACTTCGAAGTTTTCACTCCCTTCTGGCAAAGCTAGGACGAGAGCTGTATTTAAGCGTTCCTTTAAGGTTTGGAGCGCCGTTTCACAACTCTGATCCCATCGAAATCTGGTCTCCTTCCTCATCAAAGCTGTCATAGGCCTAACAATCTTAGAAAAGTCTTTCACGAACCTCTTGTAGTACCAAAGCCAAACCCAAGAAACTTCGAATCTCATCAACATTCTTCAGTGCTTCCCTGTTTGACACCGCCTCTATCTTACTAGGATCCACAGCTACACATCTTCGGAAATCACATGAACCATAAAAGCCACTTTCTCTAGCCAGAACTCACACTTGGACAACATAGCATATAACTGATTTTCCCTTCAGGTTTGCAGAACTAACCTCAAACGCTCCTCGTGCTCCTTCTTAGTCTTGGAATAAACTAGGATATCGTCAATGAAAACCACAACAAACCTGTACAACAACGGACTGAAGATCTGGTTCATAAGGTCCATAAACACTACTGGCGCATTGGTTAACCCAAAAGGCATCACAACGTACTCATAATGGTCATATCATGACCGAAAAGCCGTCTTAGGAATATCATCATCTGTAATCCTCAGCTAGTGATAACTCGATCTTAAATCAATCTTGGAAAAGGCCCCAGCTCCACTCAACTGATCAAAGAGATCATCAATCCTGGGTAACGGATACCTGTTCTTCACGGTCACATGGTTTAACTCTCTATAGTCGATACACAGCCGCATACTCCCGTCTTTCTTTTTCACGAACAACACTGGTGCACCCCAAGGCGATATACTAGATCAAATGTATCCCTTCTCTAATAACTCATTCAGCTGCTTCTTCAACTCCTCCAACTCCTTTGGTCCAATAAGGTACGGGGCCGGAGATATAGGTCACATCCCTGGTTTACGTTCTAGACCGGAGTCGACATCCCTCCTAGGAGGTAATCCCGATATTTCATCCGGAAAAACATCCCCAAACTCTCCAACCACCGGTATATCCGCTGCTATAGGCTCTTCAACCCGCATGTCTTTCACTTGGTATAAAATCATAGGGCACCCCATTCTCAAACATGACTTTAAAGTCATAACTATAATCATCTTTACCTTAGGTTTCACAATGAACCCTCGGTATGACACTCTAACTCCTTTTGGTCCCCTCAAGAACACCTTTCTCTGATGACAGTCGATACTAGCCTTATACTTACCCAACCAGTCCATCCTGACTATAAGCTCAAAACCATCCAAGGAAAACTCAAATAAGTCAATAGGAAAGTCTACTTGTCCAACTATCATAGACAGTCCCTTATACAACTTACAACACGATACATACTCCCCAAACGGTATAAAAACACTATTCTTGACCGACTCAAACTGTCTCAAACCAATAGCTAAGGCATGACTTTTAGACACAAACGAATGAGTAGCCCCCGAATAAAACAAGACAAAAGTCGGCGTATGATTAACAAGAAAAATATCGGCAACGACTTCATCCTCCTCAGCTACTTGTTTACCCATCATAAACAGCTTGCCACTGTTCTTTTGGCCTCCTCCCTGAATCGTAGTTGCCGATGTAGTAGGCTTGGTCGCAGAAGTCTGGTTCCCACTGTTACTCGGGTGCTGATATGCTCCACCAATGATGCGATTATAGCCGCCATTGTTGTTGTTATGACCACTCTGAATGTGCCATGACCCAACTTGCTTATTAATCACCATACTCTAACTAGGAGCATGTGAATAGTTCCCGTGATAAGGTCGCGAGAAGCTTCCTTCCCCGGCACTCCTACACTCAAATCGCCTGTGGCCTACTCCGCCACAGTTGAAGCAATGTAAGGTAGAGTTGTCACTAAAGCTCTGACCACCTCTCCCTCCAAAATGAGATCCCCCACTGAAATCGAATCCTCTAGAGTAGGCTCTAGTCTGGTTGTGGTTACCACGCTTGAAGCCCGACTGATTGTTATTCTCACCCTCACCTTTCCTTTTCTCACCTCTCTTCTCCTTGGCCTCCTTGGCCATATCTACCAGCCTCTCAGCATTCCCCGCCCTCTCATAAGCTTCGATTAGATCCGAGTTCACTCCAGCAAGTAGCCTCTTCAGAATCCTCAGTGACAACCCCTTCTCGAAACGGAGAGCCAAAATCAACTGAGTCAACTCTAAGTCCTCCGCATAGCGCGATAGCTCGTAAAACTTGCGGTAATATTCCGCCACAATCATACAATTTGTCATAGCAAAAGAATCAAACTCGGCCCTCAACCTGCTACGAATATATTCATGTACAAAGTGAGTCCTCATAGCCCGTTTGAACTCATCCCATGGAATCCCATCCTTACCCAAGCCCTAATAGTACTCACGTGCAGCTTCCCTCTCCCGGTGCCACCACACCCCAGCTTCATCTCGCAGAGAGAATGCAGCTTACTCCACCCTCATATCCTCCGGACAATTAACGGCCTCTAGCACACTCTTCATCTCTCTATGCCAGTTGTCGAGCAACTTGGGCTCTTGGGTGCCCTTATAAGTGGTGGGGTTGAAGCGGAAAATAGTGGTGCTCATCTTGGAGGCATCAACGGCTACTTCCTTCCCATTCCCCACATTCTTTAAGGCCTCAGTGAGCGCCTCATGTTGCTCGATCATCCGAGCAATCTCATCTAGGCTCATCTCAGAAGCCTGGATGTAAGCGACATATTTCTTTGGCGGCATCTTTGTGCTTCAAAAACCAGAATAAACGTAAGCACATAGCCTACGGCTCAAAAATAAAATCTCATCCGCCAAAGAAGTACTCGGTCAAGTACACAGAGGTACTCGGCCGAGTACGAACTACTCGGTCGAGTGTAAAAACTACTCGGCCGAGTCTTAGATTCCAGTAGCTGATCAGAAGATCATCCAAAAACATACTCGGTCGAGTTCAGCCAACTCGGTCGAGTCCCCTACATGGTCGGTCGAGTTGTTACAACCAGTAGCTGATGAATCATATTTATATACATTAATTTGCCTCCCCTTAGTTTCTTTTGATATGGTTTCCGTGCTAAATTACATTATTTATATACCATTTATATTAGAACGTCGATACTTACGCTATTTGGTATTTAATGCAGGAATGAAGCATTTGTGAAGAAAAAGAATGAAATGGAGCATCGCGGAATTGGCATGAAGGGATACATGGAGCATGGAACGGAAAACTAGAGGAATAAAAGAAGAGAAGTGAAGTAGACTACACGAAGAAAAGAGCTAAAAATAGGAGAATACTCAATAAAGTCTGAGAACACTCGATCAAGTGGATGTGTACTCAATCGAGTGCCCTATACTCGATCGAGTATACCTCGGCCAAATCAGACTTTTACGAGAACTTTCCTAAATCAGTTTAACTTATATTATAAATACCAAACTCGTAGGTTATTATTAGGTTACGCTTTATTTTACCTTTAGAACTCCAAAAAAATCCTTAGTTTACTAGGCTAGTATTATTTTCGGATTTACAATTCTTTCTACAATTATTTGCTAAGGTACTTTAATCTTTCTTCAATTATTATTCAATCTAGTTATTCAATTGCTCAATTGTTCTTATTATGTCTTTAATTATATCTTCTATTATTATTGTTGTTGTTAATTCTTTTATCATGCATAGCTAAACCTTTAATCTAGAGTAAAGGGGATCTAGTATGTAACCGTGGTCTGCTTTAATTGGGGTGACCTATGATGAACCATATGATATTTCTGGCCATATGGGGAGCAATTTAAGTATAGGTTCGGTTTTGGTATCGAGCGGGACACGGGCCGAGCTAAAGACTTTGGAGTTGAGTCGAGTATCCATTAGATAGTAGATGTAAGTTTCATTAGCAAGGTTGTAGTAGTATCGGCTTGTATTATCCATTTATTCTTTATTTACTTATATAATTCATTAAACATGTCATTTATATAAAATGTTACTTATTTGTAGTTCCGACTCCCTGCCTCGGGAAACCGAGATGGTAACATTCTCGATTACCGTGGCCGGGTAATCATTGATTCGACCTACAAGACCAACGTTTAAAAGGCTGCACTCGTTGAGGCTGTTGGTGTCACACCATATGGTTCTTCATTCTTAATTGCTAGTGTGTTGCTTACTTCTGAGTCGGAAAAAGATTACACATGGATTTTGGAGAGATTATGGGACCTTGTCGAGTGTACAAGTACATCTCTTTCAAGCTTTGTTACTGATCGGGGGGTTGGGGTTGATTATCGCTCTTGAATCCGTACATCCTCGCATTGTTCACCTGTTGTGTCGTTGACACTTGAACCGTCCTATGGAGAAAAGAGTACTCGAAATTCGACATTTGGATGTGGTACAAAAATCGTATCACGAATAATCCAGAAAGTGGTTGGAACCTAATTATCGATGCAACTACCATGGATGAGTTTCGGAACGGTTGGGATGCCTTTTGTAACAAGTGGACTGAGTTGGCGACTTATGCGGCGAAATCATGAGGTAAATACACGAAGAAGTTCATTTTATTTTATACAAACCGATACTTCCATCTTGGGAACACAACCACTTCCCGGGTAGAGTCCGTTCATTCACATTCTGAAGGCTTGGTTGAAAAGTTCTAAATAACCTTAACCTTGATACTATGTGGTCCCGTATTCATTCCATGCTTGAATCTCAACACTCCAAAATCAAATATGAGCTAGAACAATTGAGGAGTAGGCCGTTAATTGGAAATAATATATTTCTCTTGTTGCAAAGAAAGGTGTCTATCAAGGTTATTGAGATTATGGAAGCTGAAATTAAGAGAGGGATTAAGCTGGGGATCGGGTTGGAAGACCAAGGTGGATGTGCTTTACGGTTACTCGTGGCTCACCTTGTTCTTGTGATTTGATTCAACTGCAAAAAAGGGGTAAGAGGGTCCATCTTCATGAAGTTTACGATTTCTGGAGGACCTTGGAGTACGACAATGTTGATGCAATGCCCAAGAACGATAGTGGTGCATTACATGAGCTTATAGAAGAAGCGAGAGCTAGTGACCCACCAAAGTATTCATTGAGAAAATGCGTGATGGTCTTCATCCGGAGGACGAGGATGTTCACCCCTCCCCCATTAAAGAAAACCCCAAGGGAGACCGAGAGGTTCTACTACTCGGAACAAGTCGGGTTTTGAGCATTCAAAGAAGAAGTGCGGGACATCTAACAGTCTAACATAGATCGATCGACAAATGTTCAACATACGGTAGGTGATTTTGATCAAGGACCAGTAGGTGCACCGTTGGAAATTGGATATATACTAAGGGACTTTTGTCAAGTTGAAGTAAAAGATGGGGGTTCCCGGAAGAGCTATGGAGTTATTTTGATGGTTGGGTAGATGCTGGTGATGATGGTCATTGTGGTTTTCATGTAATCTCGCATGTTGTGCGGGGTTGAGAAAGTGACTATTTAGTTGATGTGTCCAATTTATATATTTTAGCTCGATTTTATTTAATTATTACACTTTTATTAGTGTATTTGTGAGCTAATTCCGTATTTTAGTTATTTTGCATGTGTTCGTTGCATTTTGTAGGAAATAAAGCATTCGATTTCTTTTTCCCGTCAAATTAGCAAACACCAAGGTTCACGAGGCTGAGTGGAAACAAGACAGATCATGACAAGAGCATTTTGAGAAGAATCTTCTAGGTTGGTGTCCAAGTGTAGAAATGAAGCCCAAATGCAAGATTGGATTGGTGAGCAAATATAACAAGTAGAGCTGATCATTTCCGGGTTCGGGTCGGATATGGGCCGGGCCAAAATGAATAATTCTACCCAACGGGCCAAAGTAGAGTAAGGCCCGCCCGCTTAAATGGGCCTAACGCTGTGTCCGTACCCGCCCTTTTCTTGCGGGCCGGGTAGCCCGCGGGCTAGCGGGCTTCCGTTTCCAATCACTAATATACATTAATCCAATTTTAAATTAGTTAAGAATAATAATCAATATAATTAATTATAATTTATTTTACAATTGTCATGATTTACATTAATATTGTTTGAACATTTATTTAATTTAAATATTATTATTTTAGTGTTAGACATCACTATAAGATTGATACAAATTTCTTAAAAAATGTCATTTTTATGAGTAAAAAGTATAGGATTTAAACCGTAAACGGGTTTAACGGGCCRGCCCACGGGTTTTTCTTATTGTCCATACCCGCCCAATTAGCTTGGAGGGCCGGGCTTAACCCGCCCTCTTAATTTTTCGGGTAAAAAATATTTGTCCAAGCCCGCTAAAAATGCGGGCCGGGCGGGACGGGCCAAATGGGCGGGACAACCCATGAACAGCTATAATAACAAGTAAGGAAATAAAGCCCACATGAAGATTAGAAGCTAAAGCTTAGGATTCCCCAAAGTACATTTACCCGGAGAATTAAGGCGAGTTAATACGGATTTCTTGGATTCTGTGTAAACTTAATAATGGCTTTATGAGGAAAAATCGGATTCCCACGACCCCGATCGGGATTGGGTGTCCCCGATCGGGGTTGCCCCCATTTGGATTGTTTACGTTTCACTTATAACCCCTATATAAAGGGGGTTAATCCGACACTTAGGGGTATCTTTCCATACGCTTCTTACACATTTCCAGACACTTAGTTTTAGAAATATTGTTCTTTGTTTTTCATTTGTATTCACAACAATTTCCTTAAGTTATATTTCAAGTTATATTACAAGTTATTTTGTTTATTATTATTTTTCATTCTCAAGTTCCATTTCCTTGTTTCGATAATCTTTTATTCTAGCATTTTCCTTCGTTATTTCCATCGATATTTCCATTATTAGTTTAGTTTGTTATTTTATCATTAGTTGTAATCGTTATTTAGTTAATCGTTATTAGCATTTCGCATTGTGTCAGTTCTTTTCGGTTCAATATCAAAGTCATATTCATTACAACATTTCTCTAGCAATTCCATTTACATTTCTCATCATTAGTTATTTTATTTACATTTGCATTTCATCATTAGAATCCTTATCATCCATTTAGTTATTACATTGTTATCATCATGGTTATGTTAATCATTTCAATCATAATTAGATTTACTTTCATCATATGTGAGTAGTCTTTTAGTCTAGGGATTAAGGGAGCCATGCATAGTTATTATTTATAAATGTTGAATTAGGATGYYATAATATTGTATACTTGTTTCTATCACATGCTTGTATTGTATTGTTAGTCTTTGATTATTGATCACAATCCTTGATTAATTTGTTAATTCGTTCTATAAGTCGAGAGGCACGGAATTGAATTATACTAAGCATGTTATAGTAGACCGATCTAGCCATAACGAGAGCTCGTTAGAACTCGTTCTATGGTTGACAATAAGGTTGAGAGAGGTGGTTGTCATAAGACCTAAACAACTATCATTATTTTGCAATCCTAGCTTAACATGAACCATTATTTCCATGCATGTGTGACCTGATTCCCCTAGACTCTTTTATCATCATTGTTATTACATTATTTTTATTATTATTGCATTCACTAAACCACAAACCAAAAAGTTAAACCGACCTAGATAGAATTCTATTCATAGCATTTCATTAAGCAACTCTCGTCTCCTTGTGTTCGACCCCTATCTTACTACATTCATTTGTTAACCAAGTCTAGGGTGTTTTTGTTAGGTGTGCGATATCTTATCAAATTTTGGCGCCGTTGCCGGGGAGAACGGTTTTGTTGCATTTTGATTTGTTGATTTCTATCTTGTTTTTATTTATCTTAAGGAACACTTTTTCCTGGAGACCGTTACTTAAAATCTCCCTTAGATTGTTGTCTTATGCCTAGGTCTTTTCAAGGAGGTGAACTAATTCCAATTGATCCTGAGCCGAGAAAACCTTGCATAGGCGGTTACGTTTCCTTAGAGAGGCTGCTAAGTCTACTTCTCTTGAGGAACTTGTGAAGGATCCATATACCTCTTATTAGACATATCTAATATCTTAATAAAATCAGTTTAGTCATAAAACTAATAAGATCTTATGTATGCATAACAAAATACAAAGTATGAAGAAAACGATCTAGTTACATTGTGTGTGCCGAATGGATATACTAATTTGAACACCTTTCAAATTAGTCTTCTTAAGAAAAATCCCAGCACTCCAAGATACCCTTAGATCTAATAATAAGATCTACTCCTCAAGGATTTGTACCAAGGTAGACACTCTTAATAGATGTACTAATTTTGATACTAGAAATTTGTAAATGTCCCCTTTAATAACTAATACAAATATGTTACTACTAGTAATTTTAATCTTGATATTAGTATATTGATGATGTTAATCTTTCTTATCTCAAAACATCCTTTTGGAGATCAAGTAGTAAAAACAATTATTGAATGAATATGGAAATAAGAAAAACAATTCTTATTATTAGGGGAGGGTGCCGGTTTCCTTGGGTAATCCAAGGGCCAATGCATGCTCATGTTTTCCTTAAATTGTTCTTCACAAGAAAATAGGTTAAGCATGCCTAAAAACTAGCTTAATTAAGTTGTTTTAAGCATTTAAGACAATTGTTCCCAACCTTGGCAAAAACCGGTTTGCCTTGAGTAAAATGAGATTTCATTTTAATTTGTGATTTTGTCAATTGTAACATATGATATGTGTGACATGTTATTAGACATTTGACTATGTAATGCATTTTTAACTTATTAAAAATCATTACATAACATAAATCACATACAATTAGTAATGCATGATTACATATACTTAAAATGGACCATTAAATTTTAATTCACAACACCTTATAATTATAATACATTATTCATTCTAATTATAATTGTTTCACAAACAATAATAATAAAAACACATCATCAATTTTAAAGGATTAATTAACTTGTATCAACATACAATTAATTAATTGATTGATCAATTAAGGGTGTTACCCTATAGGTATGACCTTAAGGGATCAACTGATCACCACCATCACACGACAGTAATGTCAAACTCTAGTCAGCCAAGCATTACCAATTAATGTGGATCAGTTGACAATAAAAATTACTTTCCCTTATATATATATTCTTATTATGAGATTTAAACATGTAATCGCATTATTGTCGAGGATACATACTGCAACAACTTGAAAGTGCTAGAAAGTCCTTGTTAGAAGATCGCAAAGCTATTGAAGAGGAAGAGGCTTCTAGTTCTACTAGAATCAAGAAGATGGTACGTTTGTCCGATCATTCAAGCCCACCGCGGTTATGCTCTCTAAAGGTATCACTACCGGTCAAATTGGCGCGGTAGACTTTGAGATTAAGCCGTCTTTCATCTCTCTTGTTGAGAGAAGCAATTCGGTGGAGGTCCCTTGGAAGATCCTAATTTGCACATTGCAAAATTTTGTGACTATTGTTCGATGATTCGGCAAACCGGAGTCACTCAAGAGCAAATCCGAGAGATTCTTTTTCCCTTTTATCGAAGGGATAAAACCAAGCTATGGATCAATAACCTTGATCGGGAGGCAATGGGAGTCACCAATTGGGAGACCTTGGCTCTTGCATTCTATCAAAAGTACTTCCCACAGGAGAAGACACAACAATTGAGAAGTCAATTAACGGGATTCCGTCAAAATGGTAATGAAAATCTTTATGATGCATGGGAAAGGTATAAGGAGATTCAAAGGCAATGCCCTCATCATGGTTTGGACTCATGGTTCCTAGCAATAACATTCTACAATGGATGTTGTGGTGATTTACGCCGAGTTTTGGATTCCGCTAGTAATGGGAGGTTTGATCAAATCGATGTGGAGCTTGCTCATGCTACAACCGAGTCAATGGCCATCCATGATTCTCAATATGTGAATTCCCGAAGTGATCCATTGAAGGCAAGATAAGAGGATCCGAACGTAGCTCTTATTAAAGCTCAAATTGCCGCTCTTTAACAACATATCGAAAGAGGTGGGTCAAGTTCATCCCAAGCTCAAGAGCAAGTGAATGTCACTAGCCAAGTGGAGGTGTGTGAAGGTTGTGGTGGTGCAGGACATTGCACCGCTTTGTGTAGGGCATCCATTGAAGAGGTAAATACTTTTCAATGTTTTAAACAAAGTACACTTCCTTTGAGTACCTTTTCAAATAATTACAACCCCAACACAAAATACCACCCCAACTTGTCTTACAAGAGCACAAATGTGCTAAACCCTCAACACCAATTTCAAAATGTGCCTCAACAACAAAGGCAATTTCAAAGCAACCCACCCGGTTTCCAAGGTCAAAAACCTCAATTCCAACAAGGTTTTCACAACCTTATACACAAAATGTACCGCAACAAGGCTACCAACAACCCTTCCAAATTCAACAAGCCCAAGGACAACCCCCAAATTATCAACAAAATAATCAAGGTTTAGGTAAGCTTGAGGCTATGATGTTGAAAGTGGTTAAAGCTCAAGAGATGATGCAACTTCAAATGCAAAAGAGTGATCAAGCCAAAGAGGCCGCTATCAAAATGTTGGAGACTCAAATTGTTCAACTTGCTACCTCTAATTCTCAAAGACAACAAGGCCAATTGCCACCTCAAGGTGCACAACCTCATGACACTCCTAATGCTATTCATTTAAGGAGTGGTATAAGTTATGATGAGCCATCCATGACTTTGTATGATGAGGTGGTGAGTTGATAAGTGCATAATTTATATACTTTTACCCCTTATATTAGCTCCATTTTTCATGTTATTTAGCACTTATCTTAGTGTTTTTGAGCTAATATTGTATTTCTAGTTGCATTTGCTTGTCTTAACATGTTTTGTAGGTAAATAAGCTTTAAGGAGCTAAATTATACTAAATATGCAAGACTAGAATACAAAGCTAAGTACAAGAGCAAGGTTGGACCAAGTGTTGCATGTTGCATGGGTTTTTGCATGAAGATTTAGTGGATTAATGAGAAAATACAAAATGAAGTCAATGCAAAGTCAAGCCCAAAATCAAAGTCCAAATTAGAGTGGAAAACATGGGATTCCAAATGTTCTTAGGATGCCAAATGAAGATCTTAAACCGGGTGATTAATCGCACAATTAAACACCAACATAGGATTCCATGGGAGTTAATGCATGAAATTAAGGTGCTCGGGTTAGAAACCCACGTCCCCGATCGGGGATGGGTGTCCCCGATCGGGGATAGGCCTCCTTAAGTGCGTCCGTTTAATCTCACTTTTCCTATAAATACTAGGCCTCATACGATCATTTATACACACTCTCTTACACATTTTTCTTACTTATATTCTCTCCAAATCTAGTAGTTAGTTTAGTTTAGTGTAGATTTAGTTTAGATTATTTTTGTTACATTTTAATCATTCAACATTTCTATTTACAATTCCATTCCAATTCAAGTTATTGTTCTTCATTTCCAAGTTATTTATTTCCATTGTTCTCCATTTCCATTTCCTTATTGTTCTTCATTTCCGGTAATTCTATTTTCCATTTTATTTATGTTGTTTAATTTGTTTAATTTATAGTTCTTACATTATGTTTACATTTTCATGTAGCATTTGCATTTGTTATCATTTTAATATGAGTAGTTAKAATCTCTAGTCTAGGGATTAGGGGAGTCATGTTGAATTGATAAATAAAATATGTTGTTAATTAGTTAGTTACTTATCATTTCTACACATGCTTRATTTGTAATGTTAATCTTARTTTATTGATCACATTCTAKGATTAAATATGTTATAMAATCTATAAGTCGAGAGGCACGGATTTGTATTAGAACTAGCATGTTGTAGTAGATCGACTTAACTCATAGTGAGAGTTTGTTAAGACCCGATTTAAGGCCGATACTAAAAGTGAAAGCTGGGTGTCGTTAGGCCTAGATGATTATTTGTGTCTACTAGTTTAACAAATAATTTAAATATCAATTTGCATGTATGAACCGAACTTCCTAGACGTCTTTCATTTTATTGTTTGCTTTTATATTTTTTACTTTGCATTTACCAATCAATCGACCTACCCCCATAATTCGTGACTAACCAAGGTAAAATTCTATCCATCACAACTAATTAGAAACCACCGCGTGGATTCGACCCCTAAATACTACATTCATTTGTTGTTGCTAGGGTATTTATTTTTGATAGGGTTGCGACACCCTTATCAAATTTTGGCGCCGTTGCCGGGGAGCACGATTTTGTTTGTTATTTTGTTGTTGAATTTTATCTTGTCTTGTCCTAGGTAACACTTGTTCCTTTGGATTGTTCTCACCGTTTTCTTGTAGTTTTAGTATTTATTTTGTAGGTACTGTTCACAATGTTGGATCGATTTTCCCCTCAACAAGTATATGAGCCTTTTCACGACTATCTCGATCGATTTCGTGCCTATCACGATGGCCTCAATTCTCTTGAGTACACCTTTAGTGAATCTCACGTGAAGCATGTCGTGCTTAATGGTCTAAACTTCGAGACCCGTGATATGGCTCTTTGCTTGAGTAACGGGAATGTTTACTACATGGTTGGGGCGGAACTATGGTATTTCTTGAATTA
>VHZZ01000054.1:371627-386150 GCA_009801015.1 Silene noctiflora | reverse complement strand
TACGTGGACACCATTTTGACAAATATTTTCAAAACCGACCCAAAACGATAAATATTTTATTTTTGAGCATTATTTTAAAAATGAATTCTATTCCCAAATATAAGGAAACCCCAAGTGGGACCCGCACCCACTAAAAATTTCCATGAAACTAAAGCTAATTCATGTAAGGCCTTAATAAAACGTTCACAAATTCTCATTGAAGACGGACACTATCCGTCACAAGCTGAAGACGGATAGTGCTCCTCTCACAATATTCAAGTGGCACTAAACATGGATGCTTCATTTTCCACCCACTTGTTCTCCCACTTGCTTTATTGTGAGGGGACACTATCCGTCTTCAGCTTGTGACGGATAGTATCCGTCACAAGCAAGACGCTTTGTAAAACGTTTCCTATGCAAGGTCAATTACGTGAAACGTTTCCTTGGCTTTTTCTGTTTCTTCTTCTTGCCTTAACTTGGTCCGTTTTAGACACAAATTCAAGGCACAAATTCCTAACCGTATTACTATCACAATTACTTTTTACTTTCTTTTGCAACACCTAGACTTAAACCATGCTTAGCAATTATAAACTCTAATTCATAAATTTTGTTTCGAGGATTCCCATGAAAATATAAAGGTTATTTTTGCAATATAGTGTAAATTTTGTTTATTTTGGCCAAAATATTGAAGAAAAAAAAATGGTAACAATGATAGTCAATGATGGGACTATCATTGTTACCATTTTTTCAGTGTTGCAGGAAGAAGACTCGGACTAAACCCGAATGTTTTCAAGAAGACAAATGGTAACAATGATGGGACTATCATTGATTCAGGCACTCCATTAACTGTTATTACCACAAGAGCTTTCATTTGTTTGGTGCTGACTTGGTAATCAACCCGGAGAATGTGTTGGCAATCCGCCAGACGGGTTTTGCTTGGCAATGGTGTCCGATGGTATCAGGTTTTCATATTATAGGAGGAGGATGCTACTTTTTAGGCCAGAACATTGTTCGCAGACGCAGGATGATGTTGTTATATATGTAGTGAAAGATGTCAATACTCTTTTACAACTGAGTCGAATGAAATATCGTAGGTTTGGATGATTGTATGTTATTGTTAGCTCCGATCATCAGCTTAACCTTTTGATTGAGATGGTTTCTTGTCATAGTATCAGTTACAGTCACCCGGTTTAAATCTCACCGTCTCTCATTTCTAAAGTGGAATATTTAGCATCAAGTATGGAAGAGATGCGTTGCATCCACACTTCAAGCCCAATGGGCATTTGTGTGAGGTGCGTGTTAGAATATAAAACCCATCAATGGGACTCCAACCAGGCAACCATCAGTCTACGGCAGTTTCCTTTACAAATATCAGTGTACCTATCGAAGATAAACTAAACTCGATAAACTACACAATATGAATTTAAGTATACATGGAGTATCGACAAATTTGTCCTAGCTTACAAAGTTACAAGAAATTCTTAGAACTCAACTGAATTAAATTTTAACATTGGGAAATTACAGGTCTAGCCTGTCAGAAGACTTAAACTGTTGAGCGCAGCGCTTGTTTCCAAATGAAAATCAATCAAATGTCCCTACAGTGCTTAATTTAGGATCGTCTAATGTGAATCTGCATTCATTAACGTTACGAGTAGGAAGTTAGGGTACTGTTAGCATAAATTATAATCAGACTGACGTTCAAAAATTGTCTAAAAATGATACAGAGTAATATATAACCTGTTGCAGGTAGATTCCGCATATTCTTGGTATTCGGAAGGTTGTCTCTTGCCAATTGAAGCCTGCTTATGGCATCAGTTATTTTCATTCGACCCTGTGGCAAATGGTTGGAGCACGATACTCCAACAGCAACCACGGAAATAATGCATTCCATTCTTCTTTCAAGGGCAGCTTGGGTTTCCCTTATG
Source organism: Silene noctiflora (assembly GCA_009801015.1). Taxonomy (NCBI): domain Eukaryota; kingdom Viridiplantae; phylum Streptophyta; class Magnoliopsida; order Caryophyllales; family Caryophyllaceae; genus Silene; species Silene noctiflora. The sequence continues at coordinate 384,246 of VHZZ01000054.1, read as the reverse complement.
TCTTCAGTGTCTAGCGTGAGATTCGCTTCTACGAGTGTTGGGTCTACAATCTGTAACACTTGGTCAGGTGATGCTCCTTCTGCGTATATATGAAGGTTGTAACTATCTTTGAACATGCTGTCCGTTGGACTCTTTCCCGTCATGAGCTCAAGAAGCAATATACCGTAACTGTAGAGATCTCCGGCTATAGACGCTTCACTTCCTAGGCCATACTCTGACATTTTAATCCAATGATAACTAAATTAGACAAACCCAAATTAGTCTGAGTCGGGTTTTATAATAAGAGTTGTAAGACTAAGAAGTATTATTACCTGGAGCAGTATAGCCGATAGTGCCCTTGATCCCGATTGTGCTACTTTGATTAGGATGTCGAGGTTGAGTTAGAAACCTTGCTAATCCGAAATCCCCAACGTGAGCGACCATATCATTATCGAGCAATATGTTGCTTGGTTTAAGATCACAATGAACAATAGGAATTTCGCACTCGTTGTGGAGATAGTTAAGTGCATGAGCAACATCAATTGCTACACTGACCCTTTGGGGAAGGCTCATGTTCCCGACATCTCCATGTAACCATCTGTCGAGGCTTCCATTGTTCAAGAACTCGTATACTAAAGCTTTGAAATCGTTTCTTTGAAAATCAATACTTGAGCAAGCTGTTATGATGCTAACTAAATTCCGATGACGGACATTTCTCAAGGCCTTGCATTCTGCCATGAAGCTGTTAGATGCAGCTTGACGTGTCAAGTTGAGAACTTTCACAGCCACTGTTTTTCCATCCAAAATTCCCTTGAACACAGATCCAAAAGAGCCTGTACCAAGCAGATTTTCGGAAGAAAAACTAGCTGTCGCATTGCGTAGCATGTCGTATGACACTTGCATGAATTCTCTCCCCATCTCTGACTCTGTCGAAACAGGTGTCTTTTTCTTTCTGATACATAGCAGGTATACCCCTGTCACCACAACCAGCACTCCAACAAGCGCGCTTACGACTGAAATGATCCACCTTAGGGGGTGCGAGTGTGACGACATTGTTTTTTTCGTCTCAGTGTTTTCTTTTTCAATACATTTGGGTAAATGCAACTCCGGTATTCCTCCACAGAGCCTGTTATTTCCAAAAAGAAACACTGCACTTGCATTTGAAAATACTGAATTTGTCGGGACTCTTCCTTGAAAATCATTGTAGGATAAGTTTAAGTAATATATCGAGGCAGTCTTTGAGAGGAATGCAGGAATTGGGCCAGAAAAATTGTTTTGAGAAAAATCAATTTCTTGGAGGCTAGCCAAAGAAACGTACGATGAAGGAATATCGCTGTGGAAGGAATTTCCTGCAATATATAAGTACTGAAGACCGGTACATGCACTAAGACCATCTGGAAGAACTCCTGAAAACTTGTTCCGAGACAGACTCAAGGTCTGGAGGCTGATTTGTTTACTAATCCCCAAAGGTAGAGGCCCTTCCAAATGATTATACGACAAATCTAGTTTAACAAATGTAGAGGATCCTGCTAAAAGTTCGTTCTCCAAGGTTCCGTTGAGCTCATTGTATGATAAAGTCAAGTATAACAAACTCGGGCAGTTCCCAATGCTCTGAGGTATACTCCCCTCGAATTGGTTGTTATCTAAGTGAAGTTCACTCAAATAGGATAAATTTCCTAAAGAAGTCGGTATGTTACCTGTTAGATTGTTGATAAATAAACCAAGAAACTCGAGGTTTTGAAGCTTTCCAATGTCAGGAGGAATCGATCCTGTCAAAACATTGCTACCAAAGTCAATGGTCTCAAGGTTAACCAGATTGGTAATACTGGGAGGAAATGCGCCGCTTATCAAATTCTCTCCAATTGTGAGAAATGTTAAACTGTTGGAGAGATTAGCAACCGTTTTGGGTAACAATCCGAGAAAATGATTTGCTTTCAGTTCCAGGGTCGATAATTGGCTACAGTTAACTAGTGTATTTATAAAGTTGATGTCGCCTTCTAGATAGTTGTACGAGAGAGCTAAATCAAATAGATTGCGAAATTGCTGAAAATCATAAGGAACCTTGCCGGTAAAGCTATTCTCGTTGAAAAAGATATGTGTTAGGCTTGTGAAGTTTTCTATGGTCGGAAGTGTTCCTGAAAAGTCATTTTGAGCGAAGCTCAACCATGTCAGACCAGGAACGCTGAATCCTAAATGCGACGGAAGTTCTCCCTGTAATAAGTTATCATTAAGATCGAGAACTTCAAGGGTGGAGAGGTTGAATAGGGACATAGGAAGTTTGCCAGTGAGTTGGTTCCCGACAACTGCGAGGTTCTTTAGATTCCTCATCCTACCGATGCTATTTGGGATAGTTCCGGTAAATGTGTTAAAAGCTGTAAATATTGTTTGCAAGGAGGTAAAGTTTTGTATGATGTCAAATAGTGGTCCTGTAAGGTTGTTGATTCCGACACTGAAGAATTCTAATTTCGACAATGATCTGAACTCGAGTGGGAGCTTTCCCTCTAGCTTATTGTATCCTATGTCAAGAACTATGAGGTTAATGCAACTAGACAAGTTAGCCGGAATTTCCCCTACAAGTGAGTTGTTCATTAACCACAGTTCCTGTAACCTCAATAAATCACCCAACTCGTGGGGGATCGACCCATACAAAGTATTACTATAAAACGAAATATTTTTAAGAAAACTTAGATTTCCTATGAAAGGCGATATGGTACCAGACAAGCCTTGGGAGTTTAGATCTAATTCAGTCACTCTATTATGTTTCCGGCCACAAGTAACTCCCTTCCAGTTACAATGGTGAACAGAGTTATTCCATGATCTCAAAATCCCGTCTTTGCGGTCATCTCCTAGTTGCCTCTTGATGGCCAACAACGCTGTCTGGTCGGTTTCATTGCCTGAACTATGCAAGGCTACTCCTGTTGGTGTAATATTTTGCAGGATAATAAACAGAAACAAGACTAGAAAAGCAAGTGTTCTACATAAGGAAGAAATAAAACTTGAAAGATCATGTAAATTGAAGTGTGTAGGTTTCATTTTCAAAAATAAAAATAAAAATTGTGTGGGAGTTAGATGCTCTTTGGCTTCCAGTCTCTTTGTTTTTATAGAACATCAAATTATTCAATAGGCCTTGTTGTTTAGGACGGAAATGAATTCAAATACTACCATATGTTAATAGCAGGGCAAAATATTTGGCATTTATTAGCTGATTTGTCTGGTCATTTGGTATCGAATTGACCAGTTTCATGTTTAAGACGGACAAATCATGTTTCGGGGACGCGTGGACAAGGGCCAAACTTGGACTATTAGTGCTTAGAGACCCGGCCGCCTTGCGGTCCACCTTTATTAACCCGATTAGATTGATGATCAGATGATTATCAATTTGTCATGAAGGCACTTGATTATGTCGATTACCGACTAATGCAATCTTAACATGTGAAGTCGCTGAGATTAAGATCAATACAAGATTACAAGGGTTCGTTTTGTACTAATCAGCTAGTTTAGTTGGTAATTTAGCACCATGATCGAGTTTTCACTGGAGCTTAGTAATATTTTCCTTATAATTCCGACTCAGGCAAATCTCAAACGGGTTTAATTACTAATGGTGTTTCAAAAAATGAGATGTTAATAGGGTCGGATCAAGTCATGACAAGAACTAAGGGAACATCATTTGATCAATATATACGACACTCACCTGTTATCGGTTGCATTTACTGCACAACCTAAAGAAGTCGAAAAATCCTCGAAGGCTAATGAAAAAATATCTCAATTTCCGTCCTCCAAGAACATTTTGATGACTTGGTCTCGAGAAAAATCAGTGAAATAACCCTTTCCAGCAACCATACCTTCTTCCACTGCAAGGCGCTCAACTTCATCCTGAACCTTGTCTCCTCCCACCTGGTGTGGGTCCAACAAATTGCAGGCGACCTCAGTGACACCTTCGCCGTGAACAAGAGCCATGGCTTGTACTGATGGAAGTCCACCTCCCCTTTCACTGACGCGTTTTGCAATTCTACGAACAGCTGAAATATTAGTCGAAAAAACTGGTACATTGTAGTTATCCACCCACTTAGTCGTCCCAATCACAACAACGCCTTTGGAGCGGTCAGCCTGACTTGGTCCTTCATCAGGAGCAAGAGGTAAACATTGTGATTTGGACCCTCCAGCCCATACATTTCCCTGAGTATTTGGGCTGAAATACCCAAGCTCTCTTCGTATGGAATCGAGTGTCCTTCCATTTTCATGTGCAGCTCCGTAAAGATAGGTGGGGACTGCAGATTTAACATGCAGCAGTTTAGTTCAAAGATCGGTATCAGTAATGAAGAATGCCATGCAGTTCACCAATCACCACTCCACAGTACTCGGGAGCTTCTCCCTATATTATTTACTCATTAAGTTGTTCATTTTCACGTCAGGGACTCGATTAACTTGAAAGGGCATGAAAAGGCACAATCATATATCTACAGTCCACAGAACCATAATGCAAGAACTACAGCAGCACCAAAGATATACCACTGCTAGCCAGTTGGTCGTAAGTGTCAAGAAGCATAATAGTAAGGGATATAGTCTATTTCACACTCCAATAGATATACCCAATCGCTCAAAGCTCCTAAATCACCCGTCTGAAAGACTGAAATGGTGAAATGACTATTTTATACTATTTTCTATCCGAACAAGAATCTTCAACAGCTGAAGCTCCTAAGTCCTAAATCATGCATTCTGAAATGTTAAAACAAGGCATAGATATACCTTCAACAATCTTTCCAACATCAGATGCCAGAGACTTTGCAACATTAGCTGTTTGTTCCAGAGAAGTATTGGCTAATGGATGGAAGCAAATATGATCTACAACTCCAAGACGAGGATGAGTTCCACTATGCGTATCAAAATCAATGTTTTTGAAAGCACATGTAACCATCGCGAGTGCAGCATTTTTGAGCGAGCAAGAATCCGCGGATAGATTAGAAGGTAGCTTGGATACAAGTGTATAACCAACTCTGTTATAAGTCTCATCTTCAAACTTATTGACTATCTTAGCTTCACTGCAAAGTTTTGCAGCTCGCTCGATTGCCTCAAGAGCAGCCTTGTTTCGGCTTTCCGAAATGTAAATCTTGCAACAAGCAAGCATTAGCTTCAGCATTTTATGTCCAAGAACATTCCCAGTCTGTAGATAGAGGCCAATATCAGCCTCACTCCCATCACGTAAAGAGCATAATTACAGGGTAATAAGGACCACACACTCTGGATGTTACATCATTGATATGAGCCTCTTTCTTGGATATCCACACATTTCTAACACTTAATACTACAATGCCAACATAAAATGTTGATAACTGTACAAAGCACCACACTCCACAAATTGATGCCTAATTCGTAATACGTTCTGATATGATATGTGATACACATCTACGAAACACACTTTTTAGACAATAATACGGAAATTCTAAACCAAAAATCACAATACGTTGTAATGCACATACGAAAAAGACAGCAAAACAGTTCACGACTCGCTGACATTTGAGGGAATCCAGGTACCCAGATTCACATACACCACAAACTCACTGACAATTTTTTGGCATACTAATAAAGATAACAAATTTAAATCACTATATCAAAAGTCAACTAAAACCCATTAGTAATCCTAAACATGATTCAATTTAGGGTAGCCCTAATAATGTCAAGAAACTAATCAATTATACTTTAGGTATAAATCACCCTCAAACAACAAATTCCTCAACCAAACTCAATGAAAATATCGAAAACCTGCTTTGAATAACATAAAATTCACCAGACAAAAATGATCAACTTCCATTATAAAATGTTGTTAACAATTCAAATCATCACAAACAACCAATTCCTCAATGAGAAACGAAACTGATTCGAATAACATAAAATTCACCACAAAAAAGAGAAAACTCTATGATAAGTAACCCTTTATACTTCAATTCATTACAAATTCACTAAGAAACTTGAGTCATCTTAATAAAGATCACAACTTGAAATCCCTAATTAACAAATTCCAATTTAGGGTTACCCTTATACTCCAATTCACCACAAACTGACTAAGAAATACTAATAAGATCACAACTTTAAACCCTAATTACCAAATTCAACAAAAACCCATTAATAATCTTGCTCATTCTCTAATTCACCATAAATGAACTAAGAAATTCTAGCAAAGATCACAATTTTAAACCCTAATTACCAAATTCCAAAAACCCATCAATAATCTTGATCAATTCACCACAAATTCACTAAGAATTAATGATAAAGATCACAACTTTAAACCTAATTGCCAAATTCAACAAAAATCCCATCAATAATTTTGATCAATTCACCACAAATTCACTAAGAATTAATGATAAAGATCACAACTTTAAACACTAATTACCAAAATCAACAAAAACCCATCAATAATCTTGATCATGACCCAATTTAGGATACCCTTTATACTCCAATTTAACACCCAAAGTAGCACAAATTGCCTTAAACTTCAACCTAATTTTATCAGTCACAACATCTTTATTCTCATCTTCAGGATTCATAAAAGGGTATTCACGAATCAGCTCATCAAGCTGTTCTACACTCTTCTTAACCCGAGTTGAGAAAAACCCGGGTTCGACACGAATAACAGCAGTCCAAACATCAACTAAACCACGATAAAACCCGATTTCTTCACCGGATTGAAACCCGTGTTTAAGGCCTACATCATATGCATCTAGTTTGCCTTTGATTGTACCATCTTTGTACCCTTCTTTGTAGCCTTCTTGCATCTGGGTTTCGGGGAGATTGGTTGTTGCGTCTAAGAAATCATCCATTGTTGTGTTATTAGGGAAGAGAGAAGGATTAGTTACCTGAATTTGTGGTGGTGTTGATTGTTGAAGGAGACGTTTTAGATGGAGGGAAAACTGAGGGAGTATATTGAGTTTGTGGGAATTTGGGTTGGGGAGGGTAATAATCCGACTCGAACCGTCCGAGACTAACATGGAATTAGACCAGGCAAATCGGCTCAACTGGTCGGATTCGGGTCGGGCTAGTTCGGTCGGATCAGTTCGGATCTTTCATTGATTTCAGGTTAATTCGGGTCGCCTCAGGTCATTTCGGGATTCGGGTCTATTTCGGGTTTGTTCGTCGGGCCAGTTTCGGGAAACCGGGTCGGGTTATTTTGGGTCGGGTCATTTTCGGGTCGATAAATAAGAGAGAAAAAGCCATTTTCAGTCTTTTCGGTTCAATTAGAGTCATGTTTTGTCAGGTCACTTTCGGGTTGGGTGGTTTCAGAACCGGGTCATTTTCGGGTTGGGTCAGTTACGGGTCAAGAGTTTGGGTCATGTTCGGGTCGGGTCGGGTCTGTTCGGGTTTTCGGGTCACATTCGGGTGATGTAGTTCGGGTCGTTTCGGGTCTCGGGTCAGCCTTTTCGGGTCTCGAGTCAGCCTTTTCGGGTCGGGTCAATCGGATCGGGTTACTTTTGCCAGGTCTACATGGAATTATATAAATAGGTCAGATTGGTCCTGATAAAGCTGACTTGATTTCGTAAAGTTGAACAAAGATTCGAAATTGCCTAATTCGATTAGGATCGAAACTTGATACCAGACCCGAACTTTGTTTGACATTATGTTGACCCAACTCAAACCTGACCAGTTGACCCGGTGTGTATTTTAATTGATTCAACTGATATTTTGTGATTTTGGATAAGTTATTGTCATAACAGGCGTACCTCTTTAATTCTTCTGATGTGGGCAAAAATTATTGATTAGTGTTTTTCGAGGGTGAAGGAGGGATTATTGAATTTGGATTGGGATCCGGGATATTTGAGGAGAAGGTTCTCTCTGTTGGTTTGTAGGAGCGTGTTTCAATGGGTTTTGGATTTTGGAGTGGCTAGTGTGTGGAAAGGGTGTTTGGTTCTGAGTGGAGATTGTGGGTAAAGAGGATAGGTGAAACCATAATAACTAATTCGAATTTTATAAATATTTACATTTGTGAAAATTTGATTTGAAAACAAAAGTAAAGAATTGATCGAGTGTTGAGTTAAAAGAGCGTTATATTCTCTTCCGTGTAATCCAATCTTCTCCTTTGATTTCAGAAGTCAAAGTACCAACTATGTAACCATGAATTTAGTCAACTGATCGTCTTTAAAACCATAAATGTTCTATTTTTTATTAATCGAACTAATAAATGTACATTTGTAGCTTGCATGACTTTCTTTAAGGGTGTAAAATGTATAATAGCACAAGGAAGGGGATTTTTTTTTTGTCATTTTTGTTTAGCATTTTTTTTAGTAGGGTACTTTTTCTATTGCTGCCAAAAAATAAAATAAATAAAAAAATAACCCACAAAATACCGAAATGGAAAATAAAAACGACCAGTCGCCCATATATGGGTAATTATCCTGAAATCGTCTCATACACGAACTAATATCTTCAACAATGTATAATACTGTAAGTCGCGTATTTTACATTTTCACCATCAATTATGCCTAATAATGTGTGTTCAAAGGCTTGTAAGTATCAAATATAACTCTTTTGCCTAAAGCAAATTACTCAGCCTGAGCAACTGATGGTGTTACACTAAGGAAATGATAATTAAATGAATTATAATACTGCATTTGATGCGACAAGAACTCGAATCAGATCGTGTCAGTAGCATCTCCTTGCTGTTGTGCTAGATATCTTTCCCTACGTTCTTTCTGCAATATTCGAAAAACAGAACTGTGAGACTGTGTAACTATATGGTGAAGTAAGGGGAGTCGGATGTATGTAACTTTACCATGTGCTAACAACAAAAGAGACTATTTCCGAACTACCCAAAATGGAAAATGGGTCGAGAATTGTATTACAGCTAGTTTTTTGAGTAGTTTTGTTTTATTTCATCTTAAAGTAGAGTGAAAGAGTAAAGCATAAGCACAGAAGAATAAGAGCATAGAAGAATGTCTAACCCATTCATCAATTACAAGGCCTTCGCCTGCAATTCGAGGGCCAGCTTCCTCTTGAGGCTTTCGGCGTATTTCAACTGCTGCATCTGCCTCAGCTAACTGCCTCTTGAGCTTTTCTAGTACCTACATTAAACCTAGTTAGACCATTTTGCCCATCTGCAATGAGTCTCTGATACACTAAAAATTCGGGATGACAACTGAAAACCGATAGCGCTTCAAAACTGTAATTAATTCTTTGGGTGAAGTAAGTAAAAGCAAAACTAAATGCATAAAAACCGACTAATAAAGTTACAGAGATCAGACAGCTTACCGGGCTAGGACGTTCTGTATCAAGGAAAACAACCCGCAAAATTTGTTCAACTGATACTTGATCTCGTTGCTCCTCAAACTGCGATGAAACAACCAGAATGTGACATTAAGTTCATCTGCGGTAACACTGTTAACATTTTCATTTATACATAACTCAAGTTGCTGTAATGTGCATTATTTCTGCAGTCATGAATGACTAGAAAATGTTAGGTCGACCAGAGTTACACCGGTGCTTCTATTCTTGTAGGAACTTCTATGCCTCCCCATACCTAAGATTATCGAAAATTCCATTTACATCCTCTGAGATAAATATAGAACACGAAAAGGATTTGTGGTACACTGTCCAGAGATACTCAGTAGCGTAGCAGGAATCAGAAGAATCAATAAGCTCTGTGGAAAGTATCTGAGTCTGTGAAAATGTATATAATGTGCGTGCTAAGAAGTTGGAAATTTCAGAGAGCTACGGGAAAAACTTGTAACTAATCTTCTTATCATTGACCAGATATTCTATACAACCCTGGATGTTGCCAGTTCTGAAAATTTTAATTCCTACAGTTTACCAAAATTAATTCGATCAAACAGCTTTTCGTTTATGCATTTTGTAATTTCCGCTCCTGTTTTTTGCCACGGTTAACCAAATGGCTTCTGAAATCACTGTACAGCATAGATGTTCATTCTTCATAGTATTAGCATGCAGTTCTAGCATACAGAGTTCTACTCAGACAGTTAAAAAGGAAGTAAGACGAGAAATGCTGTACCAGCTCCGGAATATAGTCAAGCTGATCACCGTGCATTTTCAAGCTCATAATCTTGAACTTAACCCTGCTTTTCTGATCTGATTGCTTGTCATTTTTGTCAGGAGGCTCCACGAACTTGAACACTATACCAAATACACATTCCTTCTATCAGTAACAATGTTTGTTCAATATCAATAAGCCGATAATCATTCACAGGATATAAATAGACATTACCGACAGCAACTAGACTTTCGCCTGGAGCGAGTATACCCCCAGGAGGTCGCATGTAACAGCTCTTCGGAGCAGTCGTTTGAAACTGAACATCAACCATATTTTACAAATGTTAGGCTATGAAAGATAATCATTACAGTACTGCAGTCTGCAAAAGAGACTGTGACCTGTAAAATCATAATTTCTCATTTTGGGATTGAACTACTTATTACTCGCTCCCGTCTCAATCATTTGTTTACATTTTAGGGTATTTTAATCAAAGGTAAGCAAATGATTGGACGGAGGGAGTAAAAACCGATGCATCATCATAATTCATAAATGTATTTAAGAGAAAAAAGCAGACCTTGAAAGCAACATGAGCTTTGCAAATATTCTTAATGGTAATTGCACTTTTGACTTGTTTTCCTGGTTCATCTTTTTCAAACAAAACATTTAAATGAGACATTATACCCAAACTTCAAAAAACATTTACCCCGGAACAAATACCTGTGTAAGGCAGTCTTACACGGTCACATTGTAAAACGAGTTAATTTACTTTTCCACTAATAAGCATCTTGATTTCTTATACACAATATTTATGTAAAACCGTCCCTGCTCCGTACAAGTATATTTTCTACAAATGTTGAGACATTTACAAGTTTTGATTACAGTATATGATTTCGAGTCTAACCAAAAACAACTAACACATTTATGAGGCGGTCTCACATATTAAAAGCATAAGACATGCTCATTTATTTCAAAGTGTCCCATTCTAAATTCCCTAAACCTAACCTTAAAGTGATATATCGTCCTAATTAAACATGTTGTAAGTCTTCTAAAGACGATCATCTCCGTCTTAAATGTCAAACGGGTCAAATACTTCCCATAATTGGATGGAACAAGAGTTCATCCTAAAACCGATTGACGATAATACAATTCAAAAAGAGGACTATATACATTATCATTCCCACCTAATTTCAAATATGACACAATTATTAAACAACAGCCTAACACATTGAAAATATAATATCCAAAGAAAATAAAATTATTGCGTGAGACGGTCTGACACTTACATGGAAAATAAAGCTTATTAGACGGGTCAAGACGAAGACGACGACGAGGAGGAAGCAAAGACTTAGCAATGGAAGAAACAGTAATAACAGAATTTTGATGTGCATGACTTTGCCACCCTCCTAACCTCAGAGGTTGTACATTATGACCATTATTAGTCTGATAAGACGACGTCGACGACATCGTCGACGACATCGTCGACGTCGTAGTATGGCTTGCATTGGCATTTGAGTTGCTATTACTTGGAGTCCAAAATGGTATCTTACACAAACTAACAACCTTGTCATCATCATCACCACCGGTATCGGTCCATGAAGACCTTTGGCTAGTGACCGCCATGATATAAATTATTGTGTAAGACCGTCTTATACGAGAATTTGTGATGAAGGAAGGAATGGGAGGAGTAAATGAGAGTGGGGGGAGATAGCAGATAGGAAGGGAGGAAGGAATGGGAGGGAATATCAATGATTTAAGTTGGTTAGTTGAGGAGTGGTGTGGTGTATTGGTGTGGTGTAGGGTGGGTTGGGTTTTTGCTTAGTTGGTTGTGCCTTTTTATTTCATGATTAATGATTAATTTTGGGTGATTGAGAAAGGAGGTCCACCTCTATTATTATTTGATTTTTGATCATTGTCCTTTGGAAAAAAAAAAGAGATTTTTAAGATTTTAGGTGGACATGAATGATTTTTGAAAAAATAATTATTAGAAGTGAAATTGGTGGTATAATGGGGAGAGGTGGATTATAAATGGTTTACGTGGATTTGGGAATTTTAAAACGGTTAAAATATGTGTTGGGATGTTTAATATGCCCGATACTTTATAGGAGAATTGCTGATTTTTTTTTTTTTCCTAAATAGATGGGACAGGGGTGGGCGTGGTTTGGGTTTCATGACACGTGCCAGGCCAGAGAGGGGAGGCGGGTCGGGCATGGCAGTGTGCAGAAAGAGCCCGCAAGGCGCGGTCAGGTCGGGTCGAGCGGAGTTGACCTGTGTTGACTTGCTGATTTTAGGATATAATTGGATACGGTAGAGTCATTTTTATCTAGTCATCTATAATTGGTGTAGAAGGTATAATATTAAACATCAAACCTATTTAACCAAGTAAATTTATGATTATTTACCCTTTTACTATATACTCTAAAGTTCAATTATTGCCAATAAAAATGAAATGAATTTGTAGTTGAATGTTTACCTTTTTTAGACACTCGCATTTAGACCTAATGGCAAAACTAGCCCATCTTGATCACTACAAAAAAATACGGGAAACTGACGGAAATACTGACGGAATTATGAAACCGTCAGTGAAAACGGGAAACTGACGGAAAACTGACSGATTTTCCGTCAGGAAAATAATCCTGACGGAATTTCCGTCAGTAAAACTAAAAAACT
>VHZZ01000054.1:336987-363818 GCA_009801015.1 Silene noctiflora | reverse complement strand
CCACAACTTTTTTTTACCAATTTGTCATAAGTCAAAGATTTTTTACCAATTTGGCAAACACGTCCAAGTTTTTTTACCAATTTGGTTGTTTGGCCCCCACTTACCTTATTGTGAGATGGGTAATACCCATATTCAGCTTGTGACGGATAGTGTCCGTCACAAACAAGACGTTTTGTTCCGTTTAATTCAACTTAATAGTTAACCCAATTATCAAATCAACTCACCATAAAATTAACCATAGTTGCCGACGATTATCACTTTCATTTAAGGAAAAACATCATCAAACTTGAAAACCAATGAACTAATTGACGTGTCAACCTAGCAATGGCCAATCCATCTTATACAGATAACTAAGAAAAAAAAGAAAAACTCCAAAAACCTTAAAAAAACATCATCCTCTCTTTTCAACTTCTTTTCACAAATTTTCTTTCCCAAATCCATGGCGTAAACTTACATCAATCACAATTCTAAATCAAACCCATTTCAATTCACCCTAATTCATTTCTGGGTTTTAATTTTTAGTGAATTTGGTTGTGTTTAGTGTCATCAATGGCGGCAGTGACGTCACTATCATTTTCAGCATTAGCTCAGTCACTTGATAGAAAATTGACCGTTTCTTCGTCCAAATTGTTTGCTTCGTCGTTTGATGGTGTTCGTTTGCGCGCAAATTTGTCGTTTGATGTGTCTACATGTGTTAGAGCTTCAGTTTCTGGTGCTCCTTTCGTTGTACAGTGCATGTCCTCTAATTCAGGTGCTCAAATTGTTTAGGCAATGTGTTAATTTCCGTTTTTTGCGATAATTATCGTGTAAGACCGTCTTATACTGTGAGACGGGTTTTATATGTGTTGTTAAGGTTTGTTATTGGTTGGTGTGTGAAATGTTGAAACTTTGATGTGTTTTTTGTGTTTTTAATTGGATATAGTCCCTTCGTCCCAATCATTTGTTTACTTTTGAGACTGTCAAGCTTAGCTTAAGTGTTAAGACGGCCTTTTTCCATGTTTAGGATTTCTTTTAAGGATAGTTATCAATTTGTAATGACTATCTTGTAAGCTTAAGACGGTCTTAAATGAGATTGGCTCCAATTGGTGGATGTGGTTTGAAGAGACTAGTTATGAATCTACTGGATGTGGATTAGAAATGATATTGTCGATTGGTTTTGCGATGGAACTCAACTGGTTTGTGTATATTGATTAGATGGAATTGAGGTGTATGAATGGTTATTATTGGTATGATTAAGGATAGTGGAGATGTTAAGGGAAGAGATTGATGGAACGAAAGCGAAATGTTCTTGTTTTGGGAAGGATATTGATTGTTTAGTGCTAGCTAGCAATAACTACTTTGCCAGTTTAGCTTGTTTTAGATGGAGATGTGTACAGAATTTTTCCGATTATAGGTAGAAAAGAACAAGGAGGGTTCCTTGATTATTGTCTGTGATTCGAAGTTTCACCTGTACTAGGGAGTGTAGCTGGTAACTGAACATTATACTTCGTATGAATTACAGACGTAGGTCTTCTTCGAAGAGCTTTTAACATATTGAACATTGGCCTAGGTAGTATGGTAGGTAATTTAGCTTTTCAAGCCCCCAAGTTTCATAGATTTAATGTAGGACTATACCGAACTTATAAATTCTAACTTTCTTGTGCTGTGCTATCATCAGACACCATATACTTGAATCTGTCGAGTAAAATGCATAAAATTTGGACCTTTGGTGCTGTCCTTATTACCTATTATGGGGCTATGAAGGAGTAAATAGGATGCACGTGTCGTCTGGCTTAGCTAGTAAAGGCATAAATGGTGGTACTCCTGAGTCCTGACTGAGATTTGGACCTCATCAGCATCAAAGTTACCCTTGTGGTCCTCTGTATGCAGAAATAAGTTGTAAGAAGGATAGACAACATTGAATGATGCTACTATAAAAAGTTTTCGACATAGAATTTGACTCTTGGTTATGGTTTTAATCCATTTGAAGATACGCTAATTTATCTTCAGAATTTAGTGGTACTGGCTCGTTTCACTCTAATCATTTGTAACAAGTGTAATTTTATGTCGATTTTCAGATATTGCTCCTCCAGTGTCTGAGACGAAATTGAATTTTCTAAAGGCTTATAAACGACCAATTCCTAGCATATACAACAATGTGCTACAAGAGTTGCTTGTTCAGCAGCATCTAATGAAATACAAAAAGACATACAGATATGATCCTGTGTTTGCACTTGGATTTGTTACTGTCTATGATCAGCTCATGGACGGATATCCAAGTGATTCAGATAAAAAAGCCATCTTTGAAGCTTACATCAACGCACTTCAGGAGGATCCACTGCAGTACAGGTCAGTTATATGCTAATGATCTTTTACCCTTTTTTTCTGCGGAATTTCAGCCCCCTTGATGGTTATAGCATGAATCAGATTCCTGGTTGTTAGAATTTTTGCTGTTAAATTGGGTTCATGCTTTGAGTTATGAAGCAAATTAAAAGATCAGTCGTCTTAGTCCTCTTCACAGAAACACTATCTAGTGATTCAAGGGCTCCCGTAATATGTGGAATCAAATTTACGTAACCTTGCTCCTGTTTCGACCACATAACAAGGCTATTTCAACGTGACCCATCATGAGAATTGTCAAAAGTAGCATTAAATGACTTCATTTTACGATAAAAAGATGTTTATGTAGTTTGATGAGCCATTTTTTTCATTCCATTGTAATCCAAAAGCTATCATATTGAATCTTTGGCTGTATTGGAAATGGAAAATAGTTCCCTTACTCTTCTCTTAGTATCGTATATGTGACGGCAAATCTGGGCGCCACACCTCATCAAAACTTGTGTTTTTGAGGCGGTATTTAATAGTGTTTTATCTAGATATTGATGGTGTAAATCACTTTGTTCCACAGAAAAGATGCAGAAAAATTAGAGGAATGGGCCCGGACTCAATCGGCTTCCACATTGGTGGAATTCTCATCAAGGGAAGGCGAGATTGAAGGTATCTTAAAAGATATATCTGAAAGAGCTGCTGGCAACGTGAATTTCAGCTACAGTCGGTTTTTTGCTGTTGGCCTTTTTCGTATTCTTGAATTGGCAAATGCAAGTGAACCCACGGTCTTGGAGAAGGTTAGTAATTTACATCTTTAGTATAACGTTACTGAAGTTCTTCTAACAGATCCCAATGCTCAGTTACACTCTCATGTCTTCTTTTGTTCGCTATGCAAAGTGCATCCTTACGAGTTACTATGACTGCCTCCGTAATCTGGAAGACCTTATTCAATAGTTACTTGAATTCTTGAAACAGTTCTTACCTACAAAGGTTATAACGAAAATTGTTTTTAAGAGAGTATATATTTCATTAATATTTGTCCATAATATTGAAAGGAGAAGTGTCTTTAAACCTGAGAAAGACGTACAATTTGTATTGGAATATTGCATATTATTGAACGTTTTGAAGTGGCATGTCTTATATTTACTTTTAAGGATCAGTTTGTTACAAATTAAGAGGCTTTATGGTGCGAGCTTTCATTGTTTCATTTAAAAAATTTACCCCAAACAATAGCTTGTCCCATCTTAACATAGATACGTCTTGCTTTCCCGAGACTTCTAATTTCCTTATCCTGTAAGCTGCTTTCAAATGTGAGCAAATCATTCACAGGCTCGTTAACGGGAATATATTCAAGATAATTCAAGATTAGTGATAATCAATATATTTACTGCATTTAAGCTAAGTATATGTTTGTGATACTGGTGACAGCTTTGCGCGGCCTTAAACATAAATAAGAGAAGTGTCGATCGGGATCTTGATGTGTACCGCAACCTTCTGTCGAAACTAGTCCAAGCTAAGGAACTGCTGAGAGAATATGTGGAAAGGTAAACATATTGATTTTCTGCATGTTTAGCTACTTTGGTGTTTCGTTTTTGATAAATTGGTGTCCCGTGAATAATAAGCTTGACTCACCCGTTATCAAAAAAACAATAAGCTTAACTCGAACCTGTTAATTAATATCTTATCAGTGGTTTTATATAGCAGTCAGTTTTATACTTTCATATATTTTGAAAATTTATTTTACAATGATGACAATCACAATAATGTTTAACAGTTCTCGACGTGAATACCTTCTCCATAATCGTAAAATTGAGGCTTCCTTGTTTTAATTATTTCAACATATTGAACTGCACTTCTTTTGGGCCGGTTTCATGCGAGAGTAGAAGTTGCTTATTTAAGATCCACTCCGTATTTATTTATTTTGACATTTACGAAATAACTCTTCCCTTGCAGAGAGAAGAAGAAACAAGCAGAGAGGGCAGAAACCCCAAAGGCTAATGAGGCAGTGGCACAATGTGTAGGAACATTTTGATGTGCTGTGCAACGCGACTGAATATATTAATATTTGATGGAGACGACTATAAGCACTCCGAGTAGTTTTTGCTGTTCAAAGTATGTTGCAGAAAAAGTTTCTTCTGAAGTGCCAATAGTATCTTCATTCGTATTGACCCTGTTAATTTAAAGCTTCTTCCCAGTTGTATGTAAAAGTATAAACTTATTCTTCTCTTCAGAATATCAGAGAAAAAAAAATCTTTTTTCTGCATTACGGATGTAATATACATGGTCTTGATTTTCCGAGCACCTACAGGCTACAGATCATACTCTCACTTGCATCTTTGCATGTTGTACTCCCTGTTTTAGCTTCTGTATTATGGCCAGGAATGAAGCCTGATTTCTCTACTCGAGATTATATGGAGTCCAAAAATCCAAAAGTTGGGGTAAATTTACGAGACGCTCATTTTTTCTCGAACTGAACCTGTAATGTCAATAGTCGACAGTGTTGCTCGGTCTCAAAAGTCAACAAAAAAAATGTAATACGGTTACATTCTCTACCAGGAATCCAAAAATCGTGTCGTGCCATGATTGAAAGCTTGTAGTTATGGGTTGTATAATACCCGAAACTCCTGGTGTTAATCTAAGAAAACTTGTAAGTATTTTGGACAAACTGATCGCAAAATTAAGCAATGTGCAGAAACAACCTTCTATTTCTCTTAACAGGTGATCTGCAACCCAGAACTGAATAATTACAATGGGACGGAAAGAGTTTTTTTTCCAGTTTTCTAGACTTTCTTCACTCGCGAGGAAGGGAAATAAGCATAAGAATGTGTTTTGTTCTGTACTCGAGCAGCATAAAATGCAACATACAAGAATATTTCACAAGAATGAGTCTTCCAGTTATCAAAGACGAGGCTAACTCAGATGTGATATATCAACTTCATCTGGGATCCTGAAAGTGTCGGCAGCTCCAAATTTCCTCCACTCTTCGCCTTCTGCGACTGATTCATCTTCTTTGTCATCTTCTAGGGACCCGCTGTAATCTAATGACGTGGGGTCTTGAATACTTCGTGAACGGCAGCCATCAGTTGCAAGCATGTGCACTTGGCCGTGATGAGAGATTTCCACCACAACAGTATCATCGTCAACCGGTAGAGGCTGCTTCCATGGCTCCCCATCAATCCTCATGAATGTATGGTCAGCTGAACCCTTGCGGAACTCAAAACGGACTCGGTTTGCCTAAGAGAGCATGATTATTTGTATCATAAAAGACAATTAGTAAATGGAAAATAAACCTAGTTCCCATTTCAAGAAGAAAAAGTTGGGGAAAAACTAAATTTGAGAATGTGCCATATCCCATATCCCATATCCCATATCCCATATCCCATATCCCATATCCCATAAATGAGGTAAGCAACAGAAAAACTAGCCAGTACTCAAACAAATAGCCAAACTTTTGCGTTACGAGGTTTTCAATATATTGGGTTATTAATGACCCTTTTCCAATTTCCTGTCACAAAATATCCAATCCATTTCTTTTACACTAGCTCTCTCTTTACACAACTGGAGATCCATACAAATAAAGCTTTGGAATTCAATTGGAGATCCTTATATACTATTCCGTAAATTGGTACTGGGTGGTTGTAGACTCGTATAGTTATAGGCGTAGAAGTAAGAGTGCTAAAGCTACATTCATGATGAAAACAAACAGATGTTCTTCCCAAACAAATGCCACAATTACGTAGCCAGAAAATAAACTCCGCTTAGTGATGATGTCCATGAACATCATTGATAGCATTGCGCACTGATTTTGCATAATCCAACATAATCATATCAGGGTTAGGTATGATATGCAAGTGTGAAAGAAAAAAAAACTGTGATGCAGTTAGTCTTGGATTCTTCTCAAAGGATCACTAGGCATAATACTGTCAAATATGCTGCAAAGTAAAGGATGATGATTTTTGTTATATACCTGAGCAAGACGAGTTCCGTGGCCATTTGGAGCCAGAAGAACAAGTCCATGCCAAGCATCTCTAAAGCCAACAACTTCAATAAGGCCATCGTCAACATACGGAGGGGTAAAGCCTCTCTGCAAACCAGAAACCAGGATAAGAAAATGTTATGTAAAATACAGCTGTCACAACAAGATTGATCGGCTTTCAATATACTCGTTTAAGGAACCAATGGTAGTACCCAAAATGTCCCTCCATATTTTTTTTTACTTCTATTTTGGTTGAGTTGACTAAGGGGATTCCCTACTAACAACTAAAGCTGTCCCCTTCAAAGTATGAAGGCAAATTCATGAGTAGACCTCTCCCGACCTTTGGTCACTTGTATTCGCAACATTTAGGACTGTCATGCTCTTGATCAATACACCAATCAACTTTGGTATATTACACTATAATTTACATATATGTTGTTCGGTTTGTTTCTTATCGTTAAGGTTAATATGAGAATCGTACCATTATGAAAGTGATCAGTTATTTTGAGATAAACCAACATGAAAATGTGATAAGCATTTGTCTAGGAAGAGTTAGGAATATAATATGAAGATAATTGCTGAAAGGAACTAACATCTCGTGTTTTGTTTTTGTTTGGTGTACCCCAAGGATTTAATCCACCTGAAAAACTTGGCAAGTTGAGGCATACAATCGACCTGATACTGTGAATAAGAAACAAAACCTGTTAGTTGGCAACCAAGCTCAGGTGTCAGGCCAATATAAAAAATTGCATAACATGTAGTGCCACTACAACCCAAAGGAATATGACGATAAAAATCCAAAATCACGCAACACTTTGCCTCATCTTGACACACGAATATTCAGAAACTGTTCAGGAAATAATTTCTTCAATATGCAATTTGTCATTTTGTTGACTAAGGAGGTTCTGCCCATGTAGGATGGGAAAGGATAAACACTATGGGCTTGCTTGGATGGAGGGAACTAGGAGGGGTGTACAAATTTTCTTGTTCCATTAACAAATTGGTTTTGGAGAGGAAAGGAGGGGGAAAATGGAGCTCCAAGACAAATCAACTCCCTTGTTCCATGCCTCCCTCCCCTCCCCTAACCTCCTTTAACATCAAACCTCTAAGGGTAAACGTCAAACCCCACCCATAGGCCATCAGCAGATTATATGGGGCAGAAGCATTATAAAATGGTTCAAGTCATTTTTCTTCAGCATTCTTTTCTTAAAAGGCTTCAACCTGTCTACGATTCTTTAATCTTAGAACTCTTGTAACTGGGACATAAAACATAGCCTTATAGGTTGTAACTTGAAAACATGACAATAGCCGTTGTTACACTAGCTATTGTTTATCATTACCTGTGAGGTATATTAAGCTCCTCCCATTCAGTAGATTGTTTCTTCATGACCTTCACTGAAGCCAACTGTGCAATGTTCCTAAGAGATACAAAATAGAGCTCTTAAAAATAATAGTAACGAGGCTTGTTTAAAATGAAATACACGGGCAATTTCAATAAGGGCAGAGTCTCCAATCATCAATTCATCATTCTGCAGTACCCGGCCTTAAGACGGCTCATATTTTCTCAATTGTGAATTTTATTGTGATCTGTTACTTCCATGAAGAGATGGAACATTTTCTTTAACGAATGGTTATGTTGATCAACATTTCTTATACTTCGTCACTTCACACATAATTTTTTTCACACCTTATTATATTTTTTGTCGCGTTTTCCCTTCTTTCCGCATACTCATTATTTTCTATCTCACAACGATTCATTCATGTTAGCCGAAACCAAATCGTTTTGGGACTAAAGGTTTTTGTAGTTATTAACAAGCGTAAAGAAGCACCAAGAATGGACTTATGAAAAGAGACGGCATTATAGATAGTAGAAAAAATTTTACTGCATCATTTCAATGAAATCGGTTTGGATATCATGGTGAAAAAGAAAGAGAAATCATATGCAATTTTTGAAAAATTTCAGATTCTTTTGGTGTGTGTCTGTGGGAGCAGTTACCAAACTTGCATTTCAACTGACAGGTTTTATAAATAAGATTCGTAGTATTCTTCGTAATGATTATAATTACCACCAATTTGAATAGAAAAGGATACAAAAAAAAATCAATATCAAAAGAAATTAGGCAAAATCTAAATCATTTTCTTGCAGAAGAACAAATTGGTTCAGACGATCAAGAATAATTTTTAAAATTTTTAGTTGATGTAATCATAGGACTAAAAAAAACAAGAAGAATCTATCGGAAATCTGTGATAAACATTAAAATGGCAAAATTAAATCAAGGACAATGAACATCAGGAGTTTACATAGTTAAGATTAAACTCACTTATCCGCAGGGTGTAAAAGAGAAGCCATAAACCAGCCTTGTGTGCATCCAAGTCTAGCATATGTGCTCTGTAAAATAATCACAAAGGAAGAAAAAAGACGATCATGTTTAACACTTACACTTGAAGACCAAAATAACCAAGCCTAAAGCCCTAACTAAATCATTAAATCCCTATTAATTTTGTAATCCTCTTCACTCGACTTGTATTCCATTATTCCCCCCAACATAGCACGTAAAGCGCCCCCTCCCGCTCACCAGCAGTCAATTAAAGAAGTTAAATGCTCAAGCTAACCTGATTCACTAACTGATTTTTAAACTTGTCAGGGTTCAATTTCCTTTCAGAATGAAATGCATACGACACTTGAGCATCCATTCCTGTATGCAGAAAAAATAGAATACGGCAGATGTAATAAAGATTGGATAACCATATGGCGAATTATCAACATTGACAAAGTACCTAGATTCAGATTTCAGAAGCATACAAGTTTTTTAGTGGTGAAGGACATGGAAAGAAATTAAATGTATGTGGTAAATAAAAGTACTCATCCTACCCATACTGAAGTAGTTCCAGAATCCACCACGAAATGTAAGGTAGCCTTCCTACAGAGTATCAAAAAGATCTCATGAGCATTTCTGACATACGCAATTGTCGGAGTAAATTGTTTTGCATGACAAAAAAATGGTGGGCATCAAAGATGAATGAAATTTTTTTAAGATAATGAGAAAAACAAGTGTGGAGATTTGGTTTTCATTACATTGTCGGTTTCATTTTACTGACATTTCCCAAGTTTTGTCCAGAAAATAATTTGCCATTGTCGAGGACCCCTTTCACTAAACAGAGTTGTATAGCTACATATAAAGGTATAGAAACACTAGTTTGGGGCCATTCGCTCATGGTACCGTACCAACTTAATCAATGTGCGCATGAAAGCATGATTTCTGAGACTGGCGGTCTCAAACACAAACTGCACATGTCTGCAACTATTACCGTGATGAATTTACATCTCGGGATTATGCTCATATAGTAAAATGGGTCTCATTGTATAACTTGTTTTCAAAATGAGTTCAGATGTGCAGAATTATATCACCACAAATAAAAATAGATTGCATATTGGAAAACAATTATTCATGTTTTACATACAGTTTACAGAACTTCAAAAATTCAATCCACGTCTCATTTAAGTTAAATGTTTTTCAAACACTGCTTTTTTTCATCAATCTTTACCAATGCTTCTCCTCATCGAGCTCCACCAAATTTTGATGATAAAGAGAGGTTAGATTCAAGGACGCTAAATACATATGATTCACAATTCACAAACATAATCACAACCCATGTGCTTGACAAATACAGATTTTAAACCAAACATGTGATGTACATGAGTACAACACGTTAAAATAACTGATACATTAGTACTAACAAGACATATAGTCGTTAACATAGAAAAAATTTCACAAAATTGTTTGAGGGAGTAAGGATATATAAATTAGGCATTTGAGAGAGAAAAGGTACCAAGTTAGATGAATCTGATGATGAAACACGTTCAAAAGCATGCAATGAATGCGGTAATTCAAGAGGGGCAATCGGGTCACAATTTCCTTCCTTAGGAGTCCTCATCCTCATAAGAATGTGCCAGCTGTAAGTTATTGAAATAAGTTATTACGTATTACCTTATGGCTTATGTAAACAAAAAAATAATTCAAATCCTTAATTCTTGCCATGTTAGTCCATAGAAAAAGTGGCCTGCCATGGTATCAGGTATCAACTGTATAAGAAGACAAGGCGACTTCTATTTCATAAATATATTTCCACATTAAAACTGTTTATTTTAGAAGTAAGAAAGAAAAGCTTCTACAACATGTTCGTTTGGTTATCTATTGGAAAAGACTTGCAAGAGAAGTATTAGCCAACTCAATCCCATTACTATTGTGGCAAAATAAGGGGACATTCTTACCCTCGATAAACTAAACGACACAACAATGACGTAACCCCCTCCCCACTTCTAAATTTCAACACTCCTAGTTAGTTAAGCTAATCTTACATTTATGTAAACCTATCTTACAAGGACGTTAATTGGTTGCTAACTACTTTGGTTTTGCACATAATTAATGAAATTTTTAAACATTAAGATAATACAAATTAAGTAAGTGGAGTTATTAAAACAATAGAAGACTATAAGTGCTGCAAGTGGGGTTAAAGGAGGCATATTATTGTCATTTCTTGTAATATTAGAATTGTCACTGCATAATATGGTCATGAAATTCACCAAATAAGAAAAGAAGTGGAAGTTAAAAATCATGTGAATTTACCTAAAAAGGAAATGGGGGAAATCTGTGAATAGAAAAGAGTAACTAATAACCAAGAGTCCACGACCCCTGGTAAACAATGATTATCTTCTTAATAGATAACAAATAAGTTCTCGATAAATAGCCGGACCAAAATGGCAGTCTCGTGAAAGGGCTTGCTAAACCACCATATGGAGGTCACTGAGAAAAACCATTACTTGTTGCAATAGTACAGCATAGGTTGTGCACTATTAGGCCCTCTATTCTGGCCATAGATTGGCGTGTTGGGATAGGAATTAAGGTAAGCCCAAGTCCCGATACTAAGGTAGTAACGTATGGTAAAGTACATCCTTAGTAGGATTTCAGTCATCTTTTGAGTTTGGTGGCTAATAATATGAGCAAGATTGGCAACCAATTTTGTGTTATCAGGTCTACAAGCACAATACACTATCTTCTTGATCCAATTGTTAATAGAACTTATATGGGATCACGACTTCTCGTATGGACTATGGACTACTCCTTTTGATAGTGGTATAATATCCTTTCATGGTGAGGAGCATGTTATCTATCAATATGTATGTTACCAAGATTAACAATCACATAGCATTTGTAAAAAGAATAGTGTCAAATGCATTACTTGTCAATCTTCATTTCTTTTGCTTTCATGACTTGAAGCAAGAATGACTTCACGGCCTGATGATCAGTACCTGGGTTCTTCTTCCCCTGCATATCAGAACTGCATCTTACAGTCTAGTCTAAACTCCATCTATTTATATATGTCATGTTCCTAACACTTCGAGACACTCACTTTTATCTTTAATAAATATTTCTCGTGTTAAATGAGAGAAAATTATGAAACATACTAGTCTAAAAGCATTTTTAGCTATTAATCTAATAATAAAAGTTCCATAATTATTCACATAGTAGTTTAATGAAATTGGAAGTCAGACAACCATTTCGGAAGACATAAACGTCAAATATAGAAAAAACAGAGGTTGTCTCACCACAGAGATAAACAAAAACAAACAAAGCAATTCCGCTACGAAGAGAACATTTTCTCACCCAACCAAAAGCAAATGGGAGGTTATTTCCAGTCCCGAGAGGCACAGTAGCAATAGCAGGAGGATGAGACAGCTTCAGGTCACAAAGAACTCCAAGAATCCAACCAGCAGTACCATCACCTCCTGCAACCTAATTAGCAAAAAAAACTTAATAAATTGGAAACGGCATTGAGATCACAATTAGGAGTAGCTTAGCTACCAAGATGCATGAATAAATGGTCAAAAGGAGCACTCACAATTATTCTTAGTTTCTCCTGAATCCTTAAAGCCAAATCATCCTTCTGTTTCAGCCTTTCCAAATTGAGATAAAGTTTACTCAAAAACTTATCGGGAGCTTCTTCCAGCAAATCAATGACCTGTGATTGAACATCATAGTTTGTCGAGCTGTTAATATGTTTTATATATCACGTGGCTTTTGCAAGTTCCAGTGATTTAAATGAGGAACTTTCATCCATTACGTACTATATGTATTGCAGTTCAATTAAGGAAACTTAAAAACAAAAGCTACCTGATTTTCATTAAGAAGAGAACGGTATGTAATAAGCAGATTTCCACCTAGCTGGCCGCCACTTTTGGAGTTTATGAAGACAATTACAGGACATTCAGGAACCTCTGGGAGTGTCTCATGTTCTGCATCAGGATTGAGTATATAGTTGGGAATGTAGAACTCCTTTAAAAAGGCGTTTGAATCGGACGCTGCATCTTCCATGCTGTTGTTTAGCTGCAGAGATGCTTTGTCAGATGCCTAAATAATGAAAAGCTAGTTGTAACACCACTCACCCCTCCCGCCCTCTCCATGATCTTTGTGCCAAAACCAAAGGTAAACAAATGACCGGGACGGAGGGAGTATCTTATTGTGACAAAAAGTTCAAAATAACATCCTCTGCATAATGCCTTATTTCGCAATCTAAAATTTGAACTGAAGCAACTGTCATCGGTTGTTTGACATGTTTAACACGGGCAGCAGACAATCAAGAATCCTATAAAACAACCGACATGGAAGGAGAATTTATTCAGCTGTTACTATGCACAGCATGACCACATTGGATTGCAATTTTAAACACAAGAGTTTCTCTGATATACTCTTTACATAATTAATACTTTAATAGTCCTAAAACACATTAACATCTATCATCTCTACATATGTCAAGATGACGCCTTCAGAAATTATTCATTTCAAACTTTTAAGGATCGTACATGGTAATCAGGTTGCAAATGATAATTTTTCTCTAGGCAAAACCACCTCTAATCTTAAATAGTAAACCTAGATAATCATAGCTTTGAGCTGTTCATATGAGATATCCCCATGATATTGCATTCTTTGCACGCTAAAATAAAACTTCATATGCAAGGGGTGACATCTTACAGGGTCAAGTGTCTTGGCTGAATAACGAGGGAACACAGTCATCAAGCTTACTATCATTGAGAAGGTTAATACGGAGTCCTGATCTACAATATGCCAATAACACGTCCTAAGGCTTCCTATATGATCTACAGGGTATTTCATTTTGTAAATCAGAAGAATTCATATAACATATCCAAATTTCTACAAGCATGCGTCTCCAAGAGTTATGTCGTGTTTAACATAGAATACAACAGGAAAAGAGCTACAAATACTCAAAAGTCAAACAGATTAAAGTTGAGACGGAACTATGAAACTAACATACATCAATAGATTATTCCAGAAGAATAAGTCAATTCTACTAAAACACAAAGGATCCATAACTCAACACATACGAAAATACGAGACAATGATAATGACTTGACTTTCAAAACACAAAGAGACATTGTTACACTATTAGGAAATTCCGTAATGTGCCGAAAAGTAGATCGTATAGAAAGCTTTAGCTAACGATGATTAAAACCTAATACAACATCAAAATTAAACTTATATCATCAAAATATCATAAAAAAACAACAAACAAATTCCTAAACTCGACGAGACTATAAAGCCTGGGGTGGTTAATGTGACGAGATAGCTCGCGAGCTATTCGAGATCGGCTCGGTTAAGGCTCGGCTCGTGCGAGATCAGCTCGGGCTCGGCTCGAGGGCTTAACGATTCAAGTTGAGCAAACGTTGGCTCGACTCGAAAAGCTCGCGAGCGGCTCGAACTTTGTGATTATATAAGATATTGCTCATACTTTATAAAAATATTTTATCATGGTTATATCTTTGTATCACACATATCAAGTTTCTCACTGATTTGCCAAAAAAAATTACATATAACCTTCGAGTCTTGTTATTAAAAATATTCGAAGAAAAAAAACAATACAAAAAATAACAATTATACATAGACTGGAGTTTGGCTCGAGCTCGTGGTAAAGCTCGCACGCTTGATAACGAGCACATTTTTTTTCAAACTTGGGTAAGCTCGAGATCAACTTTTGGTTCTTGAGCACAAGCCGAGCAAAGCCAATCTCGGGCTCGGCTCGTTAACACCCATTTATTAAAGCCGAACAAAAACATCAATTCAAAATCAACTGAACCTATACAATATAAATCATAATTATTCATGATCAGATCACTAAAAATCCCATAACAGAAACAACAGACAAGTTTCTAAAGTCAAAGAAACTACAAAATCGACAAAAACAACAATTCAACATTAAAATTACTTTAAAAATAATAGCTATTCATATCATATCACCAAAATCTCATAACAGAAATAACAAACAAGTTACTAAATTCGTCGAATTAAGAAACCGAACAATAACTACAAATCACGCAAATAATACGGAAATGTAAACAAATAATTACCGCGTATTGTAAAGATTCATAATACGGCTCGTCAACAACATGATCACCACTGACACAAAACCATTTCTTAAACGATTTACGTAGATTAAATCTCCGTCCCATTGCAAACACAATAAAATTCACAAAAAAGAAACGAAATTACGCAAAAAATCCGAAAATTTCTGCGAAAATTCAATTTAATTTTTCCGGCGACTAAAAGTCACAAAAATCAAACGAATTTACGCAAAAAAATCTGAAAAATTGCGAAAATTCAATTTAACTTTTTCGACGACTAAAATTCACAAAAATCAAACGAATTTACGCAAAAAATATGAAAAATTCTGCGAAAATTGAATTGAATTTTTCCGGCGATCGGAACTAGATGATGAAGATCTAGCTCCGTTCACCAGAATTTCAAAATTAGAGAAACGAAAAAGGAGAAAAGCGAGAGAGAAGTAGAAGTATACCTTGGAGGAAGAAATGAAGAGAAATGTAAAGATGCGAAGGATTTGGAAGAGAGAGAAAGGAAGGAAAAAGGAGAGATGAAAATGAATTGTGGAGGGAAAATAAAGCTGTCAAAATTATGTACGAAGTTTTAACGATTAACAAGGAATGATTAGATGCACTGCAAAAGAAAAGACTATTCACGTTCTGGATTTCGATCCATTGACTTTTGAAAATTTGATGACTCTGATCCTCTAGTGGCTGCTTACTGCTTAGGCCTAACCGCCTGAGTTACTTGACTACTCGACTCGATACGGTCCGAATTTGATCTGATTAACTCAATTATTGGGGGAACGGATTTGAGGTTTACTTTAATTGATAAGTGAAAGAGCCTAATTTAACAAGAATAAAGTCGACTTGACTCCGAGTCGTACGTTGTTTCAATAAGGACATGACTTGATTGTGACACGGTGTCGAATTATTAGCTTAAATATTTATTAAGATAAAATTTAGTTGATTAACTAGCTTAGTTTTAAAGGAAATGAACTTTATAGTAACTACAAAATGAAGTTATTTTTTTTTGGTATCCAATTATAAAATGAATATAACTAACCTGACTCGATAATACTTTAAATTTAGTTCATTTTAAATTGATACTCCGTACTTGATAGGTGGAAATATTAATCTCGATAACTTCAGAGCTAGCCTAAATGATCTACGCAGTAGTTATTAATTCTAAGCACGTAACGATAATAATACCACCTAATTAAATTACCTAAATGGATATACTGTGTGAGTGGTAAGAGCTTACATCTCTTAAACAAGTGGTTAGATATTCGATTTTCGACTCTTGCGAATGAAAAAGTAAAACTTGAGAGGGCTAACCCATTATATTGTCTCCAGTACCCAGATAGATATTGTCCTAACTATCGGGAAGGGTACTCCTAATCAACCGCAAAAAAAAAAAAACAATAATTATACCCACCTAGTTTTTTTCCAACACTAGAAATATTTCTATGTAAACATGCTTCATCAATAAGAATAAAGAAGGAAAATTGAATAACTTGAAAGAGAATATTCAAGGAAATTACTTGGATATTTCATAGAAGAAGCATGTGTGAATATACTTGGACGAACGTGAAGATAAATTCAAAATACATCTTAATCATCGTCAGTCAATGGTGCTATGAATAATGTTAAGGAGACAAGCAAAAAAAAAACAAAATGCTTTCATCATTCAATTCTTCATGGAAAAACCTCTAGCCTGTGACGGAGTTGAAAATGGATAGTATCCTTTCATAATAAGACAAATGGGAGGATAAGTGGGAGAGAAATGAAGCACCCTATAAATAGTACCACTTACATATTGTGAGAAGAACACTACCCGTCTTCAACTTGTGCTGGATAGTGTCCGTCTCCGATGAGAAATTGTGTTCTTTATAAATTATGATTGCATTTACAATTCATTGCTTTTCCAACGGTAAGGTATGGACTCCTTCAACAACTCTATTTATTGGATAACTGATTTTCCACTAGGCATCCAATCCACTTTGAACTGATAAGCGGGTCAATTGCGTTAGGTTCAGGTTAGTCAGTTTGGGTTAAATTAGTTTCGGATTTGCAAAAACACAGGTCTGACTCGGGTCATTTTGTGGGTCAATTATTATAAGTTATATTAATGGATAATAATGAGTGTGCAACAATAAGCATTCAGACGGGTTATATTGAGTTAGGTTCAAGTCAAACTCGGGTCTTGAGTTCGGGGGTGGGGTCGGGTTATTCAGATTGAGGGTTTAGGTTCGATTTTCCGGCTATATAAATTGTTTATCAAAATACCAATCAATTTACATACTTGGGTAAAATACATATTATAGCTTTATGGGTATGGTAATGTATTACTTCCTTCGTCTCAGTCATTTGTTTACCTTTATAAATTAGGAAAAAAAATTCATGGGTAATTTGATTATATACATTCATTACAGTTCATTTGTCATCTATTAACAACCACAAAAAATGATCTCCTTTTATTTTCTTAGTCTTTACATCAAAATAAAAAAATCAAAAATCAAAAGTGGGCAGATGACCGAGATCGAGGGAGTATAAGAGTTGATTAAATGATAATTGTAGTGTTAAATAGCTTCAACATGTGATCCATGCGAGCAAGGAGTCAAGCAATCAAGGTCTCGAAAATGAATATCAAAATAGCATTCACTTTCATCATAGTAGTGTCATTAATTTTTAGAATATTTTTTTTCACACTATTAATCAATCATTATCTAGATACCTAATCTTAAGTTGTTACAACGTCATTTATTTTTGTTTTTCCTTTTTCCTTTTTTTTCTTAATGGATACTTTAGAGAAAGACTTATCAGATTTTATGTTCAATTAATAGACTATACCATCAGATATATGGCGTAGAAATCGAGCTCTCACTAAAGTTTTCGAGTTTTGTGTTAAAGAATCTGAGTTATATTGTAAAATTTCTGAACGCACACACTTAAACATAAAAAAACAAACTTTAAAAAAGTTCAAGAAAATACACATATGCTCGAATAGATGTATAGTGGTTGGACAATGTTTATTATACAACTAGAGGTATAGCAGTATTTGGCTTCATGTTCCAGTTTTAATATATTTTAAGACATTTGTTTCACGTTCCAGTATCTCATACTCCTTATATCTCAGTGAATAGTTTACATTTATTTTATTTCGTAAGGGGAAAATAAAACAAACGTAAATCATTAAGAGCATGTTTGGCCTTACTTCTTAAAAATGAGTTGTTGTTTTTCAACCTTGATTTTCTAAAAGTGTTTTTAAAATAAGAAGTATCAAATTGTTGCTTCTGTTTTTATGGGCAAAAATATGGATTCTTAGCTTTTGGAAAATTTTGTTTTTAACTTTTAGAAAATGATGTGTTTAGCCAAAAAGTGTTTAAGTCCAAAAACACTTTTATAAACTAGGCAAAACCCACACTAACTAAGACTGAGGAAGTAATATTTATTAAAAATATTGTGAAACTAATAGCGTACTATAAGCTAGGTAGCACGGACACTCCTCCTAACTAGCCGTCCCGTGTCCGACACTGTGTCCGACACACGGACACCCGACACTCGTCGGACACACGCCTATAGTTAGACGAGGAATAAAATGTCAAAAGAAATTGATTAGAAGATGGGTTTGGCTGGGAAATGAGAATTATTTATAGTCAAGGTCAAATTTTACCTTCACTTATGTAAATTTAATATCAAATACATTAAAAAAATGAAATTATACGCTATTTATAACCATAAAATATATATTTTATTAAATTTTAATAGCGTGTCCCGTGTCCTAAATTTCATAGGAGTCCGTGTCACGTGTCCGTGTCCGTGTCCGTTTTTGTGCTACCTAGACTATAAGTTACGGAGCATCTTCCATTACAAATTTAATAAAATAACCTTCAAACAAACATTTGCTTAAATTAACTAAATAACTATTTCCAAAATTGAAAATAACATGTATAAATACCAATAAAGTACCTGGTTAAGATGGCCTGGATCTCAACTAGAAGTATCGAAATTAGTTTACAAAAAGGTGAAATTATATAAGTTTTATAAGAGAAAGTCGTTTGAAATGAAATGCAATCTAATAAACTCATTTTATACTCCATACATCTCCAGTGACGGACCCAGGAATTTAGTTTTAGGGGGGCACTAAATTTTTTTGACGCGAATATTTAAACGCGTCTAAGACAACATTAAAAAAATGCAAGTGGTTCAATGGTTTAGAATTTGGTAAGTCATCTAAAAGTCATGGATTTGTATTTGTAAGTAGCAGGAATCGAACCTCAATCTCTTGAATAAAACTTTCACACTTCTACCAACTATGCCACACTAAATTAGTCTGTACTATAGATATTTATAAATATTTATTTCTGAAATTTCATGAGGGGCACCTACCCACCCGGGCCCCCCTTGGGTCCGCCGTGTACATCCTTATATTTTTTATGCATTTTGGAGAGAAAAAAGATTACGCATCGGAGGAATTACCCCAGACCTTTTAATTTTTGAGCATATACACATTGTTTCTGAGCATATTAGTATTTTTAAATATAGTTTTTGAGTAATATTATATTTTTTTTTAGTTTAATGTTTTAAATAAATGTACTCAAAAACTTAATACTACAAACTCATGATATTTAAAATAGAACTCAAAAACTTTAATATAAAACTCAGAAAATAGATATTAAGAGGTACTACCTCAGATGTATAGTCCATAAACTGCATTTTGGATGATACTCCGTATAAAAGTAGTTAGATATTTTATTTAGTACTCCATATAGCAATATTATAGATAGTAGGTAAACTAGGTATATAAATCTAAATTAAACTTGGTCTCATAACACTACAAGTTAAAAATGAATAATTTTTTTTTTTTACGAGGGAATCCGCAGCCTCTATTTTTTGTGTGGTAAACCTCCGATACATGTAATAGCCATGAAAGAATGGAGTTATCCACGAGAAATTGAATAGGACGCATCACGCGCGTATTACACGCACATTTAGTGACACAAGCACGACTCGAATCTTCGATGACTATGCGTCTATGGAATGGTTCACTCACTCTACGACAATGACATTTCCCTGAATCTCTTCCCTTGGCATGTAGTCATTTATTCTAGTCGGTCCTGCTTAAAACCGTCTTAACTCAAAAAAATCTAGTGTCTCATATATGAATCGTCTTAATTAAAACGATCTTAAATAAGAAATGGTGAATTTATTTTGGCTCTGGCTATCGAATAACATAGTTAACATTTTAGTACATGTCTCAATGATTTATGGTTTATTCTTCGAGAAAGATGTTTTAGGTATCTCTTTATCTCGTATCGTTTTTAGTTATTAGCTTCGCTCCTCTCATGTGCCAAAAAAAAATAGAGTTATATCTAATTCACAAAATATTCAAAGAAAATTTAGAACGTAAAATAACATGGACAAAACGCACACATATATCATAGATTACTCTAACTGAGTCTAACTAACACAAATATAGAATAAATAAATCACGATTAAAAGACACGAAACTCGAAATAACTATAGCGTAAAATAGCATTATTTAGCACTCTTTCTGTCCCAGTTATTTGTTTGCCTTTGGTCTTCGTACAAAGACCAAGGAAAG
Organism: Silene noctiflora; assembly: GCA_009801015.1. Lineage (NCBI taxonomy): Eukaryota > Viridiplantae > Streptophyta > Magnoliopsida > Caryophyllales > Caryophyllaceae > Silene > Silene noctiflora. The sequence goes on along the minus strand of VHZZ01000054.1, from coordinate 343,535 downwards.
AGAAGGGGGCAATTGTTAGATGACAAATGAAACAAAAAGAGTGTAGATATCAAACCGTCTATCAAATACATTCTTAAAATAGAAAGGCAAACAATTGACTGAGACACTCCAAAATAAATCGATTTTTCTAACATGTGCATGCATGTACGCAAGGGCATATGTTAATAAGTTAATTATAGAAAGTTTGTTGAGAATATATCATGAAAAATAGATATACAAACTCACATTTACCATAATTAGTGAAATATTCTCACCAAACTTTCTCTAATTAACTTATTAAAATGTGCCCTGAGAAAATCCGAAAATAAAATAGACAAACAAAAGACCGGGACAAAGCGAGTAAGCAATTAAGCATAGTTTACCTTGTTACCAACTTTGCATCTGCCAAAGAATTTCCTCATATTAGCTCTGCGATTACCCATCTCTAGTACTTAAGAACCTTGTCACGCGCAATTATTTCTCTGTTATGTCCCTGCCATATAAAATTTTACATTATTTACAGTTATTTGTACGAATTTAACTAAAAACAGAACGACATATTTTAAATGTCACACGTTTGTACATTTTGTTTATTTGTACACGTGCATAATTTAAATCATTAATTACTAATTTTGTACGTAGTATCTAAGTACGATTACCAGTAATTTATTGTTTTTGGAGGGAAAAATGTTTATTAAAAAAGATTTTACACCCATCCCCTATCAAAAAGTCTCCCTTGTGACGGATATATCCGTCACAAGTTTGTGACGAGTCGAGTATCACCACTTAGATAAATAAGACAAAAGCAAAAGTGTCTAGGGAAGGCAAATAGCTTGTCTTTATCTACTCAAGTAGGTATTATTTGACCCGTCACAAGCTTGTGACGGATATCGCCCGTCACAAATGAGAATTTGTGATCCCCTATATACTAAAAGATTAACACACTTGTGTTTTTCCCGCTCACGTTTCCCGCTCACTGCCTCCCCAAACAGAATATTCCCTTCTAAATATACACTAATTAATATATTGTAGTCAATAGTCAATTGTACTCAATTGCGATATCCATATGGAATATTTCTGGTGATTAATATTCTTCTACGTCATTAACTACTATATTAACTACTATAGGTGATTAATATTCTATAAATTGACGTCAATCCCATATTACATATGGAATATTTTTTTCTAAAATATTCTCTTCTAAAATATTGTACTCAATTAATATATCCGTCAAATAATTGCGATCAATCATTTTTTAGCAATAATAAATATACATAGAAAATCGCAACTTTATATACACTATACAATATCGTTGTCAATCTTTTTTTTAACAATAATGAATATAATTTTCGTCTTTTTAGATTCGTACTATATTATTTTTACTGAATTATATCGTTTTTACTGGATTTTTATATAAGACCCAATCGTATTTTGATCAGAGATTGTACATCTAATGTAACTTAAAATGTGTTATTAATGTCATAAATTAGTTGCATGTAATAATGATTTACAATTATAGTTTATTAATACTTCAAAAATGTAACTTAAACTATGTTTTCATGTTAGTAAACTTTCGTAACCTTTCATGTTAGTTATATCAAATATATTTTAAAATTAAATTTAAAACGCATACAATTTATACAAATAACATTAATTTGGACACCTATTTAGAAACACCTCCTACAAAATTACCGTGCTGTAGCACGGGTTCTATACTAGTAAATTCATTAATTTGCTGAAAAAACTGATAGGAGAGAAGTCTATTTTACTCGTATTATAATTTTATCATAAACTGTTTTATATAAGAATTGACGAGAATTACGAGTAATTAGATGAATAAATACCATTTTTTTTATTTTTTTTTATAACGAGGGGGTGTGCAACAGTTACCTTTGATGCGCACATGATAAACCCCATTACCGTCAATTGATTGCAGCCATTACAGAGTTAAAATTTCGATGATTTAATTAAAAATTTCGACTGTTTTCCTAATCTTCTTTACACTAGATAACTAGTTCGTCTCGACTAAAACTTTCCGCCCTTAACAATAAAATAAATCTTGAACTACTTCATAGAAAAAGCTTCAATCTAAATGCTACATGCTTACACCTGATAGATGAATCGTCTCAACCAAAACCTTAAGGTGATGGCTGAGGCCCAACTATGATAGATAAACCGTTACAACCAAAACCTTAGAAAGATGGTTGAGGCCCAACTATTATAAATATTTTTATTAACACCTTACATAAATTCTTTGTTAAGACCATCCGGAGTTAAGACAACACTCACATTAATTTGAATAAACAAAAATAAAAGACCGATTATAAAATGTCTTAAGCAAGACGTACCCGATTTTTTTGCCAAAATGGATCGTTTTAACAAATTAATTAACAAAATGGGTTAATTTTTAAAGTATTATCCAAAAATGGGTCCACGCCGGTCATACTACATCTCACTATATTTTGCTTATTAAACAAACAATCTTTCCTTATCGCTCGTATCCAGGTGGTCATCTCATAGTGACATGGCGTTGTTCCATGGTCAAATTCTAAAGACAACACATCACCAATTTCATTCTAAAATAATTGGTACCTCCGCCAAAAAACCGCCCCGCTATACGACAATTTCCGGTAACGGAACCAAGATTTGAATTCAACAAGAAAAACGAGCTGCAGTACTTATAATAATTTAGACTAAACTTGAAAAAAAATCGAAAAATTTAAATAAAAACTTCGGAATTACTAACCTCCTAGCTCCGACACAACTAAAAGAATAAAAAAATGCGAACTAACGAATCAAACTTAGAATCAAGCAAGCAAAATAGATTATTGTAAAATTGAGTGGGTACCTCAGTAAATAATCGCCATGGAAGCAAGTTAAGAATCTCTGTATTCCTTGCGAATTGCGAATTACAAATATAATTTTATAAAATTACTGCTTAATTATACAATAGTATTAATTTATTGACTATTGCAAAGATTAATTAATTAATTATAGGTACTCTATTAAGATATTGAAGGTTTTTGGGAATTTTTGGGGGTTTAATTTATGGAGTATTGAAGTCGTTTTTTTGGTAAAAGAAACAAAAAAAAAAAGTGAGATGGGGTTGAATTATAGGAAGTGTGAGGGTGAAGTATGTTAATTTTGTGTTATATGTATGCATACGCGTTCACGTCTTTCGTTTTTTGGATGCGTTTGTTTCCTTCATGCGGGTGCCTTTTGAGTCTTTTCCTACAAGGGATTATGGTTTGTGAAAAAGACGGGTTAGGTCGGGTTCACCTATGTAAGTAAGGGCCTGCTTAGATATAAAAGTATTTGTCAAAGTTGGTTGGTGTGAGGGTTAAAGGCTCTCATCTTTTGAATAAGTGGTCAGGTGTTTGATTACCGTGAAAGAAATTGTCCCAACTGTCGGTAGGGAGACCTGATCACAATCAAAAGAAAAATATAAAAGTACTTCGTAATAGTTAAGTTTTGTAGTGTAATACCTCAGGTATTCTGATCTTTGGATACTCTATCGAGTAGAGGATACTCTATCAAGTAAGTTATGATCAGCTTTTGATAGGGTCATGTTTGTTAGTTACTCGACCAAGTTGGGTCAACTCGATCGAGTACGTGTTACTCGATGTTACGGGCTTTTATTTTCCGGCTTGATTTAAAGTAAAAGGGGTTTTTGTTATATCGACGCATCATTTCTTTTCATTTTCATTTCGCTTTCATAAAACCTTTCACATCTCAAAATAACGTTGTTTTCTCTTTTCTATCAAATCAAGTGGCAAAGGTGCATAACTTTTGGGGTTTTTCATACCGTTGTGATCGTCGTATCGTGAGTAAGATCCTCATGTCATTTCTATGTTAATTCGTTAATATTGTTTAAACCCTAATTGGGTAGATTGAGGCTTTTTGGGAGTAAATTGTCGTTTAGATCATGATTAGATGTTTGTTGTATTGGAGGTGACTTCGTAGAGGAGAGGTTGTAACTTATTGCGCTAGCTTGGTGATTTTCGTCTTACGTAGGGTTTTCGTACTCGGTTACTGTGTAATTGGTTTTGACGATGTGATGATATGAGTATATCTTGTTTATGATGACATTGTTTGATGATGACATGTTTATCAATTTATGGATGAATGTTATAATTGTATATAATTCGCGAGGTGCGCCATCGGCTGAGTGGAGTCATTTGCGGGAATGGCTTCACGCTCTTATTCGCCCCTTATGGTTCCCGTCACAAAGGGGATGTGCACATTAAGGTTCAATGGGTTTTGCGCTCTACGGTTTTGAGCGGGGCTTAGGTGGCATGACTGCGGTCCCCACTGGCGGAGTGGATTTTCTGTTGCGACGGGTAATCTGGCAGGGCTACACTTGTGTAGTCAGGTGTTAAGAGAAATTGTGGAGTTGGAAGAATGTGACGATGTATTATATTTTATTGTTGTATCTCGTTATGCAGTAACTGACCCCATTTATGTGTTTTGAAAACTGTGGCGATCCATTGGGGAATGTTGAGCAGTTGATTAGTAGGTATGCGCTGGATAGCTCGCGGGTTGCTTGGGATGGAGTCACCACTGAGTCTTATAGCTAGTCTTCCGCTATGTCTTATGATAGTTTTGGTTTCAGTACTTTCAGTATTTTGGTTTTGAGACGGTTGTACCTCACTTTGAGGATTTCTGGATTTGGATATGTATCACTTTAAACTTATCTTTTAATGTTGTTTCTTAATGATCCCTTGTGATATATACTATGCCTCGGGTAACCGAGATGGTAGCATCTCTATATGTTAAGGTGGTCTTGGTAAGGCACATTGGTGTATGGGGGTGTTACATGTAGTTGGAGTAAGTGAGAAAAAAGGGAAAAATAATTGCTGGAGTAATTTTTCTAATGCTGAAATTAGAGTTAAGTAGGGTTGTATAAGACTACTAATTTGTGTCAGGTTATCGGGAATAGACAATAGTACCGATCTAGGTAGCACTAAAACGGACACGATACAAACACTTGATACGACATCGTATGAAATTTAGGACCTGAGACACGCTATTTAAATTTAATAAAATATATATTTTATGGTTATAAATAACGTATGATTCTAGTTTTGTAATGTATTTGATATTAAATTTAAATGAGTGAAGGTCAAATTTGACCATGACTATAACTAATTCTCATTTCTCATCCAAATCTATCTTCTAACCAATCTCTTTTGACATTTATTCCTCGTTTTATCGTCTAAATTATAACATGTTTAGGCGTGTGTCCGACACAGCGTCGGACATGGGACGGCTAGTTAGGAGGAGTGTTCGTGCTACCTGAGTATCGATTACCTTAACTTTGTGTCGGATTATCGATGGAATTATGGGAATATGATTTATGGACATTGTATTAATCTCTTGCTCCATTTCCTAATCCATATTCTCACGTAAGTCTCATCCGGGTTACCCGTAAAGCAAAGCCCATTAATCTATCACTCCATATTTGGTTAAGTTATTTGGCCCATTCCAACCTTGGGCTAATGCTCTATTGTTCTCCTTTGAGCCCAACTCCATAGGAATTAATTTGCACCTGAAATTTCTATTTATTTCCTTGTTCATTAATTATCCCAAACCCGCCCATGATCAGCTCCAAATTATGGAGCACCAGACCTGTTAAAAGAAATCGGACACCTTGACAATGGATTAAGGTCGGGTCGACTACAAGTCGGGTTATATGGGTTTCGGAGCAGAAGTTGGTTTAAATACGGGTAAAAAATAACTTCATGGAATACGTCTTAGTCCTAGAAAATCAAACAGGTTTACGGGCCAGGTAAACAAATTAACAAGCCATGGGGTGCACTTTTCCTTTGTTTTGATATGGGGTACATTTTTGAAATTTTATGGTATACCCCTGAACTCTATACATTAATTTATACCATGACCCTATTTATTGTCTTTGATGTGTTAATTTCTTAATCGATCTATGAAATCGTTTATTTAACATTCCAATTACTCGATAGCCTAGTTATTTACTTATTAATTCGCCGAATTACCCGTTAATCGACCAATTAGTATACGAATCTAACTAAAAATTCATCAAATCTCCATTATTATTTCCTGAATCATAAATGAGATTTTAATAATAACTTGTGCTTATTAAAAGTGATTTCTAATGCTTTTCACATAGAATGGTGATACGATATTAATGAGTCCGAATAAATGTCAAAATACGGATTATTGATAGTGATAAAGTTAACGGAGGTCATGATATTGAGAAATAATTAAGAAGTTTAGGGCTATAATGTAGAATATAAAAAATGTAAGGGTAGAACATAGAAAACCGAAAAATTCGAGTGTACACTGTAAAATATCTCATCTATACTATATAATTAAAAGGCTAGACTAAATCATTTAATTTAATTCCACCATGGCATTAGCATTCAATTTAATTCCACTTGACATTTTCATATCCTAATAATTTCTATTCATTTTTATTGTTTATTTAATTTATTTATACATTTTCAAATTATTTCCTTTGATTTTGATTTTATTTACGGATAATTTCTTAAGGAATAATTTTTCTATGTATGAGTCGCATTTTAATTGGAATT
>VHZZ01000054.1:310312-335733 GCA_009801015.1 Silene noctiflora | reverse complement strand
ATTAAATTAAATCTTATTTAATCACATTATAATAAGATATAAAATTTTATTAGTCAATTATCGCATAATTTAAATAATAAACTTGTGTTGACTCGAGTTCTAAACTCGACTTCAACAAACTCACACAACAAAATATACATATATAAATATAAATGATTGATCGACCTGTATCACATACATTTGATCAGTTAATAATTTTGGTTCCATCTTATAGGTGTGACCTCAAGGGATCAACTGATCATCATCGTCAAACGACAGTAACGTCAAACTCTAGTCAGCCAATCGCTACCGATAAATGTTTGTCAGTTGACTATATAATGTATCATCCCTTATGTATTCTTATTATGAAATTTAAATATGTGATCGCACTACTGTGAAAGACACATACTCCAACAACTAACCCACAGGTACCTCTATTCCCTCAATTTGATGCGCATATTCGAAGAGTTTTGGCTTGGTTAATGAGTTAAGGAGGTTCGGCTTCCCCATGCTTCCTTCACGGACGGGCCTCAGTGAATTGACAAAAAAAGAATGCCTAATAAATTACAAAATCTCATAGCAAAATAAGGAATTTTGTAGGACGGTGAGTTTGGCTTTAGGTGGTAGCCACGCAGGTAGAGCTTGAGCTCGATTATTAATCTCCAAAAGCAATCAAGAATCACTGGAACGAGAAGATACTATAACATTCTCGAGCACTTCAGAAACTCGAGACAAATTAATGTTGAGCAAGCTATAATTCATTTGGATCTCCAAGATAACCAAACAAGTTAATCATCTTCAGGTACTGATCTAGTTGGACTGTATTTGCTACGTCTCTAATTCTCTGGGCAGCGACATCATATGTCTGACATAAAAACACGAATTAATACAAATTCACAACAAAAAACACGAAATGTAGATTTATCGAGTGAGCTTAAGAACTGAACATTCTCAGGAACTGTTCAGAACATTTATCGAGTGAGCTTATGAACTATACCCTTACAATTAGCTAGACGAAGACCAAGATTTGAGTAGGATGGCTTCCAGCTTCTCTTAATAGTATAGTCATGTCCTGCAACATTCACATTTTAACCAAAACATTAGTCAAGAGGGAAATGAAGATTGGGAACTTGTCATCATCGAGAACCATAGTTCCACAAATTCTCCCTTTGATGATGGCAAATCCCTATGGAAAATTATTCCCCCTCGACAAAGCAATATCAAACTTATATACGAACTAACCAAGACAAATAAAAGAAAATGGAAACATTCAAACAAGATGAAATAAGATCGGAATAATGAGTTTTAAACCATCAATAGTTAAGAACGCAAAAGAGAATATCATAGATAAAGGTCTAAAGCTAGTAGCTACTAAGTATAACATGTTCCTAATCTTTCCCCCTCTTGACATCATGGAAAGGAGAAGGATGGTCAAAATGAGTCAAGGCATATATCCAAAGCCAAGAAAACCTAGAAGCAGCTATCAAACACAGTCAATAAACATCACTATAACAAGTACGAGACGATCGGATAGACTACGATTAGAAAATATATCCTGCAAATAGAAATTAACAAAATAAAGGGAAAAGGCAGGACATGCTACAAAGGGAAGCGGGCTATGAGCTGTTTGAGAAGGTTAGGGAGGGATGTAAGTTGGGCAAGGGTTTCTTTAATGGCCACCCATTCATGTGTAATCGTTTATAAGTCATCAGTCGCGGTGTTCGAGAGGTAATCAAACTTAGAAACAACAGCCCCAAAACCTTTTGTACTAGGCCCAGCAGACTCCTGACCGCGCAAATCAACCAGCTTATTTGCAACAACCCGTATATGCATCTTCCCCATTAACCCATCTCGCATACTATCGATCATCCAATGCAACACAGAAGATGTCATCAGACAATAGCCGCTTCTGCCAAAAGACGTGCATGAGAGAGCCACATCCTCTAAGACAGATCTCGTTTCTTGTTGTCATGAGCCTTCTGAACGTCGGCTGCAACTTCACGAATATAATGAAACACAACAGCAGCCAGATTTATTGGTTTCCTAACATTAGATGATACATCAGCAATAAGTCAGAAATTTGGCAATAACCACGAGAATTAAGGCGAGGAGTAGCAGTCCGACAAAAGAAAGTGTACAGAAACTGATGAGGAGCATCAAGAATTTGAGCATGAATTTTGGTTTTTAAATTTGCATGAGGGTCAAAGATTGTAAAACTCGAAGAGGGTCCAAACCGTCTAACCCTAGCGAACCATTTTTATCACACGTCTTAGGCGTAGTATACGGAATATTAAACAATGACCCATACTCATCGGCTCGTAAGACTAAAGTCTTACCATTGATTTTAACCGTCAATAGATCACCTAGTTTATTAACCGCAACTGATTGATAATGAAGAATTTCCGGAAGAAAGACCATGGACTGAGCAGTAAACATATAAGTCTGGTTTTGGTCGTCAAGAATAGAACGAAAAAAGCAGAAAGTAGGGTGATAGTCTAACCAAGGAATCGGATAATCACAACATAGCTAGCCTCGGAAAAAGGAGAAAGCAGGATGGCAGACTAAAAAATTGAGCACTATACCCGACATTCATCGACTCCACCATATCCAATTCGTTCCACTCCCACAGTGCTAAATCGTACATTCTGGTCCGATCTTTGTGCTGCTTCCTCTTAATTAACACATCAACATTGCTATCCTGATAATCCTCCATGTTCCTACAAACATTAACTAATTCTATTACCCCGTGAAATTCACGGGGCTAGCTATGTTGTGACATAGATGGTGTTATGCAAGCCCAGATTTTCGAAAGCACTGGTTCATGAGGACAAAAAGGCCTCGTAAAAAAAGTTTCTATTTATCAATACGTATATTGTCATAGTATACCGTCAACATATAATTATGTTTTGTATATGACCAATTTATTAAGCTTTTGCGATAGACTTGTAGTATTTTGCCACGAATATTGCTATGTTTAGTATTTTGCCATGATTATTGTTGTTGTTGTCTTTTTTGTACTTTTCACGGCTACACTTGAGACTAACCATGTAAACTCACTCATAAACTTAGCCTTATTAATCTAAGATATGTTGATATTTTTGTTGTCTTTTATTACATACAGTGGAATGTAAAAATGTTGTAGATGAACCGCACTTCATATATTTTGAAGAAAAACAAAATAACATTTTAATGTTCGATTTCAAATGAATTAACATATTTGACATGTAAATATATGTAATAACGTATAAGTTCTAACCTGGGTCCTCAACTACTTTTAAACATTTTATAACTAAAAACAATCGTTTTTATAGTATTGAACAAGTGTCGCAACTCTATCAAAAATAAATTACCCTAACAACACAAATTAATGTAGTATTTAGGGGTCGAATCCACGGAGAGCGCGGTGGTTGCTAATTAGTTGTGATGGTTAAAATTTTACCTCGGTTAGTCATAAGTTATGGGGGTTGGTTGATTGATTGGTAAATGCAAAGTAAAATATAAAAGCAAACGATAAAACAAAAGATGTCTAGGAAGTTCGGTTCATACATGCAAATCAATGATTTAAATAGTTGTTAAACTGGTAGACACAAATTATCATCTAGGCCTAACAACACTCAGTTTTCACTTTTAGTATCGGGCTTAAATCGGGTTCTAACAAGCTTTCACTATGAGTTAGGTCAATCTACTACAACATGCTAGTTCTAATACAAATCTGTGCCTCTCGACTTATAGATTGTATAACATATTTAATCCTAGAATGTGATCAATAAACTAAGAATAACATTACAAATCAAGTATGTGTAGAAATTATAAATGAATAACTAATTAACAACATATTTTATTATCAATTGTACATGACTCCCCTAATTCCTATACTAGAAATCTAACTACTCATATGAAAATGATAACAAATGCAAATGCTAAATGAAAATGTAAACATAATGTAAGAGCTATAAATTAAACAACATAAATAAAATGGAAAATAGAACTACCAGAAATGAAGAACAATAAGGAAATGTAGAACTTGGAAATGAAGAACAATAACTTGAATTGAAATGAAATTGTAAATAGAAATGTTGAATGATTAAAATGTAACAAAACTAATTTAAACTAAATCTACACTAAACTAAACTAACTACTAGATTTAGAGAGAATATAAGTAAGAAAAATGTGTGAAGTAAGGAATGAGGAGTTGTATGAAAATGCTTGACGAGGTCTTGTATTTATAGGGAAACAAGGGAGTAAAGGATGCACATAAAAGGCTGCGTCCCCGATCGGGGACGTGGTGTTCTAGCCCGGGCACCTTAATTTCATGCATTAACTCCCATGGAATCCTATGTTGGTGTTTAATTGTGCGATTAATCACCCGGTTTAAGATTTTCATTTGGCATCCTAAGAACATTTGGAATCTCATGTTTTCCACTCTAATTTGGACTTTGTTTTTGGGCTTGACTTGCTTTTTGACTTCATTTGCATTTCTTCTTTTATCCAAAATCATTTCTATGCAAAACGCATGCAACATGCAACACTTGGTCCATCTCTTACTCATGACTTAGCCTTTGCATTCTAGCCTTGCATATTTAGTAGAATTTAGCTCCTAAAAGCTTAATTACCTGCAAGGCATGTTAAGACAAACAAATGCAACTAGATATAAATATTAGCTCAAAAACCCTATGATAAGTTCTAAATGACATGTAAAATGGAGCTAATCTAGGGGGTTAAAGTATATAAAATATGCAATGATCAAGTATCAATTGTTGAAAATTTTATTTATATTGGATATGCAAATATTTGTCGTTAGGCGTAAACTAAACACAATGTACAACTAAATATGTTAACAAATCATTATACAAAAAAAAAAAAAAACGTTGTAGATAAACATATATAATCATAGTCGCTATTACATAACACTATATGAATTTAGAGTGAAAAATAAAATTATCATAAAAAATGGTTGATATGCACGATTAATCAGTTATACTATTAGTGTCAAAATTCAAGTAGTATATGTAGATTCACTTGTAATTTATATCATGATCATTGAACATGATTTTGCTTTTCATGTGTCAACTAAAAGTGAAATTAGCATAAATAAAATTAATAGAGATTCAATTTTTAAAAAGATTATGTACAATTCAAAAAATCCAAATTCACACGAGACAAAATTAATAAAATTAATAGAGGTTAATCTGACGGATAATGTATAAAAGCTCAAGTAAGTCTGAGCAATAAAGAATTAATAAAATTTAGTGGAAAGATGATGTGACAAAGTTTTACGACTTGGAAGAGTCTTACTGATAATCTTACCCTAAAACTTTGGCAAGATTATGGTAGTCTAGTGAGAGTCTTGTCTTAAAATTCACGTGAGTCTTATCTCAAGACTCACCAATAATATTACGAGGGGTAAGAGTTAGATTATTGGTAGTCTTCAGACAAGGCTTTGGTAAGTCTTAAGATAAGACTTATTCATGACTACCAATAATCTATCTTAGTGTTGCCCTAGTCTTAACAAAGACTTAAGTTGAGTCTTGAAAATTTAAGACTCAACTTAAAACTTTGGGTGAGTCTTAACCTCACTTTTAAGAGTAAATCTCCAATGAGTTGATCTCATGTGTCATTTTTTTTTTTTAAATTGTAAAAAAGAGGCGTGAAATGAAAAAATTAGTGTCTGAGGTGAGTCTAGTGGATAATGTATAAAGTTTGAGGTGAGTCTGAAAACTAAAGAAATAATAAAAATTAGTACAAAACTGATGTGACTCGGTCTTAAGACTTGAGAGAGTCTTGTCGATAATCTTACCCTAAGATTTATTGGCAAGACTTTTCATAATCTTAAGACTCTCTTATTATTTTTTACTGTTCAAACTCGCTTCAGAGCTTAGGGTAAGATTATTGGTAGTCTTGTGACAAGATTTTGGTAAATCTTGAGACAATACTCACTCAAGACTACCAATAATCTAACAAAATCTTGACAAAATCTTAAATTGAGTCGACTTAAACTCTTGTAGAGTCTTGGCACATTCAGTAGGCACTTCTTCCATTTAATAATTGGCATGTGTAATTTTTTTTTGCTTTTCGTTTTTTTTTTCTTTATAAGTTGAGAAAAATAAGTAAAGTAAAAAGTAAAGTTTGTGGTGAATCTGATTGATAATGTATAAAGTCTGAGCTGAGTCTGAAGAGAGGCTGAGCAATATAAAAATATTAAAAGTCAATGGAAAAACCCATAAAAGTCTGACTGATAATATGTGACAGTCTTAAGACCCATAAAAGTCTGACTCATAATTTTACCCTTATACATTATTCGTTAGACACATCTCAAACTCTACTTTTCACTCCAGTTGAACAATGCGAGTTTTTAAAAAACAATGAAACAAAATGAAATAACACGAGAACTCCTTTCATTAAATAACTTCTCTTGAAAATTGTGCGAGGACCCAATTAAGAGTTTTAAGTTGAACCTTAGATTTACAGACCTAACTTAAGACTTCGTTAAGATTATGATACATTATTGAGAGTCTTGTCTTAAAACTCACCAATAACCAAACCGAATATATACAATTTTGTTCAACCCCATATGAACCATCCACATGACCACATATATTTGTGACTCTCCATAAGTCCATATAATCACTCACCCCATTCCTCACCAAAACACACACCTCCATTCCCCTCATCTTCATATCTCTTCAATCATCCCACCCTCTCCACTTTTTACCCCCACTTACCTTTTTACCCTCATGGATTTTCACCACACATTTTTACTCACAATCACCATCCTCCTAACTTCACCTCACCTCCCTCCCACCTTAGCCGGTCTCCTTTCCGAACCGGTCCCTGAACCCGACCAACCCACAACCCCAAACACCGTCCCAGCATTCCCGGTCCAACCGGACCCATCTCCAACCTCAACCCAAACCCCATGCCACCTAGACCTCTCTAACGAACTCTTTGGCGGCGTAACCGAAGCCTGCTCCCACTCCCTCGACCGCTCTCGCTGTTGTCCGGTTCTAGCCGCTTGGCTCTACGCCGCTCACGCCCGGTCCGCTCTCCAACTCCCTCCTCCGGTCTCACCCGACTCCGACTCAGGCTCGGACCAGCTCCCTATGATGCCCGAGTCGGACTCGCAGAAATGCGTTAACTCGCTCCAAAACTCGCTTCTAAAACACAACATTCACCTCCCTCAGCCTAATGCTACGTGCGACACCGTTTTGTGTTTTTGTGGAATTCGACTTCATCAGATTGCCTCGTTGAGTTGTCCTGCAGCGTTTAATGTGACGGTTTCGGGGTCGGTGTCGCGGTATCGGAATGATAACGCGACGCCGACCGCGAATGTGAGGAATTTGGAGAAGAATTGTCGGAATTCTTCGTATGCTGGTTGTACTAAATGTCTGGGTGCTCTTCAGAAGGTATTTATTTATGTTTATTCTTTCAATCATTCCTTCATTTATTGCATTTTTTAGATTCGCAATTAATGATATAATCACAAATTCTCATTGAATACGGGCATTATCCGTCACAATATGCAATTGACACCAAACATGGATGCTCCATTTTCCACCCACTTGTCCTCCCCCGTCCTCAGCTTGTGAGAGGGATAGTATCCGTAACAATCAAGACGCTTTGTTATATAATATGTGTCAACTTCAATTTTTTTTGCTCTAGGTTTTTCTTCATTTAATGTGATACAATAATTTTATTCATTTTGTGCATTTTTAAATTTCATGGTCTATTTAGTCTAATATTTATCGGTCCGGATTCTCTCCATTTCTTATAAACGGTTCGGATTAAATCATGTAACGATTTAATGGGTGTAATCGTTTCAGAAAAGTAATGTTTTAATTCATTAAGATCGTTTTGACATTTTATTGGGTTAACAATTATAAATCATTTATCACTGTCATTATCGATAAATGAGCGTTTTTATATATAAAATAATCGTCTCACACACTGTAAGACTGACTGTTTTCACGGAGAGTTGGAGTGGTGTAGCAATGTGTGGAAACAAAAAATCAACCAAAAAGTGATTTTATGTGCAAATTATTGACTAAGCTGTAGCTTGAGGAGAACAGTTTTTAATTATGGAGTGGTTTGTTTTTGAAAATTTACAAGGAAAATGGCTGTTGTAGGTAGGCCTTGTTTGTTTATACTTAATTTGAGTTTAGTTTAATTTAGTTCGGTTTGTTCAATTGGGATCGGGTTCAGTTCAATTTATTCGGTTTCTGTCTAAAGGAACATTATCTTAGCATATTACGGAGTAATTGGTTTAATCCGAATTTGAGCGGGTAAGACCACTAGGACAATGGAGGTCTCCCTCATTATTTTTGAGTTTTGACAATGGTGCATTCTTGTGGCTTCAACTTTCAGACCTCTAGTTAAATTAGAATAATAACTTACCGGTTTAGCATATTCCCTATAGTTAGTGGATTATATATTCGATGGACTACCTCCAGTTTTATAGTTTCTGAGCATTATAATAAAGTTTTTGAGTTTTACCATAAAGTTTCATTCATTTACACATTAACCTCAAAAAATTACAATAAAAAACTCAAAAACATTACATTACTTAAATTTGAGTTTTGACGAAAAAAAATTAAAATATAACTTATAAACTTTAGTGAGCTCAGAAAAAATATACATATACTAAAAAACAATGAAGTTTGAGTTAAAAAGCTCAGGAAAAAATACTCATATGCTCAAAAATAAATAAAGGATAAGGTAATACATCCGATATATGTTTATTTTTCTCATATTCATGTTGTGTCGTGTCGTGTCGTGTCGACACAGGTACGACTCCAAAAGTGAAGAGTTAAGACGAACCTTTTGTTAATCTCGATACAATCTTGACACCATCTTAAGTTAAGACGAATAAACCCGTCTTAAATGAAAATTGGTGTATAAGCTCGAACATGAGTTTTATTGAACTGACTTATGAGTCAATACTTGCATCTACACAATTCACAACTTTGTCAACTCTTTTTTGAACCTTCTAATAACCTTGACTAAAGTACTTTTTATAAACTCATATTGTGTTCCAAAGTCCCAAATTTACAGCTCATCATCATGACATTTCCCACAAATTTAAGCCAAAAATTTAATTTTATTAAAACAATAATTACCTTGAGATTGCATTGGGACTATAGAACAAACAAAAGTGGAACCTACACACACATAAAAAGGTTAATAAAATGTAAATAGAAAAGACAAGGGAGAAAAAAGCAAGAAAAAGAAAGGAAAAAGTAGTGAAAACAGAAAAAAATAATGATGAATCTTTTTCATAAGTTGGGGTTGATGAAGGTGTGGGGATTTGGTAGTGTTTGATTTTACCTTTCAGTTTCCATTTCTTTGTCAATTTGTGTATCTCCAACAAATACCACATGTTTGGTAACCCACATGATCTGTAAAAGCTTCTGCATTTCCAATAGTTTCTGCTCTTCTGATTTTGCTTCTTCTATTTTGTAAAGATTCTCTCTGAGACTGTGATACTGATATTTCCGTCTTAAGATTTGAAACGGGTTATAATTAGGTGAAATTAGTAGATCCCGACATAAATAGTAGATTGACCAATCAATCTACTAATTTTATGTCTTTGGTTAATGACATATTGAGATAGTATATGGTAGATTTGTCGTATAATCTGCTATTTACCCAACACGTTATTTTATTCTGCTAATTTTCTTCGATGGTCAAACATGCTGCTAAAATCTGCCAACCGTATTCTGCTATTGTAAATCTGCTTCTTCCATTTGTCAAACAGGGCCTAAACGTTAGGTAGATATTGGACTAGACATTTTATTGTTATCTCATTTATAATATTTGACTCGTTTTAAGTTTAGATGGATACTCCGTTTAAAACAGGAGTTTTTGGAGTAATATAATTGTTGTTTTGTTGAAATTTTCTGAATTTGGATTGAGTTGGATATTGTTTGTGATTTGAGTGAACTAGAATGCTCTAAACTCTTTCTTTTAGATGGGGCGATATGATCCTACCCTTATGACCAGAGAAGTGATTTTATTAAAGTCGTGTCAGCGGGTTATACCGAGTTTTGATATCATTATACTCATAATGTGGTAAATATGGTAGTATCGTAACTTGACTCAAGCTTTGCAGACAGGGGCGAACCCAGATTTTTTTGTATGGTGTAGCAATGTTAACGCACCTAAGACCTATTTGCAGACCTGTTTATCATGCCTGCCTACTAGTTTTTAATTGTTGCATGTAAGTTTTGACTGCTACTTTAAATGACAATTAACCGTTGCGATTAACTCTAATTGCAGGTAAACACCGGAGACAAAAACAAAACAAAATCAGACGGAAGCCGAGCATCAAAAATGTTCAAAAAAGACTGTCAACTAATGGGACTAACATGGCTACTAGCTCGAAACAAAACAGCCTACATACCAACAGTTTCAGCTGTACTACGAGCCATGATGTACAGTGCTCATCCTCACGAGTCGAAATGCAGTCCTGATCAAGAAAACATGCCCTTAGCCGTCGACTCCCTCCAGTTTTACAAGTACTCCAATGGTGCTTCATCTCCGCCATCAATTCCTTTCTTCTTCTTCTCATTCCTCCCCCTCTTCCTCATTTCATTCCTGTTACATAATTATTAGTTAGGCTCTACGTTACTCTGATATTTCACTGTGGTTGCATGCAACACGTCATTTCAACACTTTTGTTTAAGACGAGTCAGAGTAACGTAGATTAGAGTATTATAGATGTATTTAATTATTTATTTTTGTCTGGTTTTGCTGTTATGGCTTCTGCTTGTATTTTGGGTTAGTGTACTCACGTGTCTTGTGTAGTAAGGTCACGTGAAGCTTGGAGACAACTTGAGCTGTTACAGAGAGCCTATTTTTTGTCAATTTCTCACTGTAAATTTTTCTCGGGCTTGACGAAAAAATTTCGAATGTACACGGATTTGTAACTTGTAAGCCTGAAATCGATCTTTTATGTTCAATCTGTATATCCGATTAGTAGCGAGCGTTTATTAGTAAAATAGTTTTGTTTTTGAATCCGTTGACACTAATAAACGCTCGCTACTATATTCAAATAAATCCCTTATAAAAACTGTTTGTATACACATTAGATGGTGTAATACAAAATTACAGATTATATAAGAAAATGGTATTCCCTCCGTCCCAGTCATTTGTTGTCCTTTGGTATTGGCACAAAGACCAAGAAAAAAGGAGAGAGTCAATTATAAGATGACAAATGGACTAAATTGAATGTGAAAGATCAAATTATTCATCAAATGTAATACTAAAATAGAAAGGACAACAAATCATTGAGACACCCCAAAATGGAAAAGGACAACAAATAACCGGGACGGAGGGAGTATTACAGTGTGAGAATCACTTTATAGTCCCTCCGATCCAGACAAATGGTAACGTAGGGAAAAAGTGGTTATTTAAGAAAATGTGGAAAAGTGAGGGGTAAAGTAGAAAACTTTGATTGAGACCACATGGATTTAGGTGGATTAAATATGTAGTTGGTGAGTGGGTAAGTGGATGGTAAAGTTGTAAATAGGTAGTGGATGTAAGGGTAATTTAGTCATTTTTCATGTCAAATATGGTATGTTACCATTGGTGTGGTTCATCCATTTTATGTAAGTGTTACCATCTGTCTGGATCGGAGGAAGTAGATATTAATTAAGACACTTGCTTATTACTAGTACTAAATGAGTGTTTTTTTTTTTTTTTGTATTAAAAGAACGGAAAACGGTATTACTCGAAAATTATTGAAAACTGGGTAAGCATGGACTTGACAAACGAGGCAATCAGGTCGGGTTCGGTTTGGTAAGTTCGTGATAGGGGTTTGTAAGAATTTGGGTCAAATTTGGTCCCGTCAGATCATGTCAGGTTTGAGTCAGTTTCGGGTCTACTATTAATAATTCTTTATCGATAATGACCAGTTTACAAATTACAACAATAAATATTTATGTTAGGTCAATTCAAGTAATCAAGTCACGGGGATAATTGAGTTCAGGTCGGGTTATTCGAATCAGATCCGTCTTGACAGGTTTAGATAGACAATTAGACACCTAATCCAAGGTTTTAAGTAAATGATTCTTGGGAGTCCCAAGGAAGAAGTATGTTGGTCGCTTGCAAACACCAAGAAACGTACTCAGAGAAAACAAACAACACACTTTTATCTAATGGTCAATGCACAAACCCACAAACATCTCTTTTTTGTTTGTTAATCTTTGTTTATTTTTTATCTAATCCACCGTTTTATTTAAAGTTTATTATTAGTAGTATGAGTATATTATATTAACCTTGGGATTTGTACTTAATTTATCAACTCTGGCTTTAGATAAAGTTTATTGAGTTTTTAGAGGTAGGCATAATGTGACAGAATCCCCGTTGAATATTTGAACTAGCCTCACATATGCCTAATGCCTACCTTGGTAGAGTCAAGAAAAGATTAGCGGTTAGAAGAGGTGAACAAGTAATGTAAAAAGATAAACTCATACAAAAATCGATATTGTTAACTAAAAATTACGAGATTTTCATTTTCATTGATACTCAATTCAAACGCGTTAATTTCATATCTAGTTCGTATCGTGTCAGTTAGACTTAGGCAAAGCAACAGGTCAGCCCGACCAACCCGCCTCATGGGTCACAACAAACCTGGCCCGTCCTTTGACCAGCAAAATAAAAAAATAGACAGGCTTGCCACTGAGGCCAGCCCACAGCCCGATTATGATTACCACGGACCGGGTCCGGGTAACACCCCCAGTAAACCGGGCCGGTTAAGGGCTCTGTAGGGTGAGCCTGGCCCGGCCCGAACACGACCAGTGGCCAGCGATGTTTTTTTTTTTGTTTTTAGACCAACCGATTTAGTCTATATTCGAGCCGGGTAGGACCACTAAGACGATAAAGCTTTTTCTCACAAATTTAACACTCCTATTATCCAAGAGTCCCAGCGTTCGTAAATAAGTTCCGATTAAATTGAAATAACCTATAGGCCCTTACTAGCTAATCTAAGTGCTTATTTGTAATCTTTAGACATCCATTTGGTGAGACGACATAACACATGAAAGCCCATCATAATAGTTGCAAGTAAGCCCAAATCCAACAAGCTGAAAAATACAATCCAGACAAGCCCACATTTGCCTGTTTTGGGCCGATTCTAGTTGTAATTGGTTTTGTTCTGAATTCAATACCGTTTGCAAGGCCGAAAGAAGAGAAGATAAGTAACAGAGTCGACCGTTACATGGTGATCGAAAATGTATTTTTTTTTTTATGACAAGTGAACCTGTCGTCGCTATTTTTGGTGTACATCAGATAAACCCCCAGATATATGTGATAACCTGCAAACCACGTATACCAGATTAACCACCATTTTTTATAGGGTGACAGGTTCAAAGTCTATAAAATATCAAAGCGTCTCCCAAAATGCCCATGAGAGGAGAGAGAGAAGCACATGGGGTGCCCCCACCTTGTCCCCCTATTCGTTTTGTAAGTGGTATTATCCGTCACAAGGATCCGACCCGTCACAAGGGGGACGCTTTGTTTTATGGCAAATTCTCATTTGTGACAAAAAGGTATCCGTCACAAGCTACCTTCCGTCACAAATGAGAATTTGCCATAAAATATAACCTAGGTTGTTTTACCTTTTTTTTTTTTTTTATAATATAAAACTGTGAATTCATGGTGCCCCAGTCACCCGGGTTGAAATAATTCAATTATGGTAATGTAAACAAAAATCTCTCTAAATAATTTATAATGGTATAATGATTTATTTTAAAAAAAATCGACTTTACATCCCAAAAGTCTTAAACTTATTATCAAGTCTTTCACACGAGGATGTTGATAACCTATATTAACTTGAATAATTAGTTAATCTATTAATCCACGCATTGAATCATTCAATTTCCCTATAACCGTACTCATTAACCTACACATTCACCTAAACTTTATTTAATTCGATTCGGTTCAACTTAACTCCATTCAGTTCAAATCATATCCCTTCACTTCAGCTTACATCCTTTTAGTCGAAAAAAACCTACCTAGTCGCCTTAATATTTGCTTTAATGCATGGTCATTTTTGCACTTTACTACTTTAAAAACTTGTTTTTAGTTTAGATTAACACAAATTCTAATTGAAGATGGACACCATCCGTCACAAGCTGAAGACGAATAATGCCCCTCTCACAACATGCAAGTGACACTATCCATGAGATGCTTCATTTCTCCCCACTTACTCTCCCACTTGCCTTATTGTGAGAGGGTACTATCCGTCTTCAACTTGTAACGGACAGAGTGTCCGTCACAAGCAACACTTTTTGTTAGATTAAATGTAACTATGCCAAACTTTCTTTTTTGACCAAGAGCACGTTAATGCATTTAAGTCAACAAAAATGAAGATATTTTGTAAACTTTAGATTACTTTAATGTAGAAATTTAACCAAATCTCAAATCACAATAATAGAGCAACAATCGTATACTCCATCGTAGTCGCTCCTTTCTTCCCCTTTTCATCATACTTAAAAAATAAAAAAAATAATTTTGAACTACACAAAACACTTTACAGTTTACCCACGTGCAAATAGATTTGAACCACACAAAACTTTTCAAAAAAAGAAAAGAAGAAAGAAAATCCGACTATCATAAAAAAGGAAAGAGAGAAGAAATGAACGACTAGAATAAAGTACTTTCATTTTTTACACTATTCACGAGTAAGCACTCAATTTCAATTTTCTCTCAATATATACGTGAAAATATATTCATGTGAATCTTGTTTGATTCGTTCTTGTTTGATTCGTTTTTACATGTACATTAAAAATATCTAACTTTTATAATTTTTGCCTAACGATATTTAGCGCGTAAAACACGCGTTTGTGTAAACGTGAAAAAGTATAGCGGTAGAGTGGAGTTGAATGGAGGAAGTATTATTTTGCCAACCTCCAATATAAATTCACTAAAAACCACCCACAACAAACAACAACCCAAAAAAACTCGAAACTAGGGATGACAATGGATCAGGTTAGAACCTCCTCGGGTTTTAAAACATTCCTCCTCATACTCACAATCCTCACAACACAAGCCATAGCAGAGCAATGTGGAAGGCAAGCAGGAGGAGCCCTATGCCCAGGCGGACTCTGCTGCAGTGAATTCGGGTTTTGTGGCTCGACCGATCCGTACTGCGGCCGAGGCTGCCAAAGCCAATGCGGAGGATCATCACCAACACCGGGACCTCCAACACCTGTGTCACAATTAATTACGTCCGACTTGTTTAACCAATTTCTCAAGCATCGGAACGATAACGCTTGTCCTGCTAAAGGGTTTTATACTTATAATGCTTTCATTAATGCTGCTGCTGCTTTTCCGTCGTTTGGTAATACGGGAGATAATGCTGTTCGTAAGAGGGAAATTGCTGCTTTTTTTGGTCAAACTTCTCATGAAACCACAGGTTTTGTTCCATCGTTGACTTTTTATCTTCTTCTAAATCGTATTAATTCATTATGTTTACAGTTGGTCTTGCATGTGACGGTCACAAATTGTGACGGCACAAATGTTACCACTTTGATAATTTTTTTTTTTTTTTTTTTACAGCGGTAAAAAAAGGGTTTTTATACGGACGGCATATGACTCATTTGGTAAAATGCACTTATTTTAGTAATACCATAAACTAAAACAACAAAGTAACTACATCGGTTAACATAAGTGTGTTGATGGTGAACGGACGACTGAATACGTGAATCAACTTCAACATACACAACATTATAACCACTAATTTTCATATTTTCTCATTAATATAATTACATTTTGGGTCCGTCACAAATTGTGACATGTTCACACACGTCACAAATAAGAAATGGATTATGTTTATAATTTCAACATGATTTTTGTTACCCATGTAGTTGCTTTGTTATCTTAGTTTACAGTATTACTGTTGGTGATTAAGAGTAATTACCAATTCATTTGGCGAAATTAAGATTGGTTCGTAGATAGGTAATTTCTAAATAATATAATGCGAGTTCGGGAAGTACAGAGTGTACGCTTGCATAATTATTATGGAATTATGGTATAGTTATTCGAACTATGATGGGGTTGAATCTGATTGAATTTATGAAGAGTTGCAACTCTTCATAAATACATTCTCCCCTTTTCCCTCCATAACTATATAAATAGACAAAGGAATGAATGTGAAGAATCAAGATTGAAAATTTTAATTTCTTCAGCTGAACAATATAACAAACTACACAAAAATGCTTTTGAATTACATCTCTGTTTTCTTGTTGCCCGAAATCATTTTATTTCAATAGGAAATTCGGATTGACCCAGGCACTGATAAGGGTCGAATTGTTCTATTAAGAAAGCGAAGTCGATTCGGTGTGATTTTATTATTGTCAATTCCTTTCATGTATACTCAATCTCTAACGATTACTAAAATAAGTGTATTTGGTCATCATCGTCAAGTAAAGTCGCGTCTGTTTAAAGTTTTCTAGTGGAAATTTTGTGGTATATTTTCGATTTTTTTTCTAGTTTATCTTATCGACTGCAAACTATATGTATTATACAGGAGGATGGGCAACTGCACCAGATGGACCGTATGCATGGGGATATTGCTTCAAGAAAGAAAACACTGATGCATCATACTGTGATCAAAGTGCTCAATTTCCTTGTGCTCCTGGCAAGAAATACTATGGCCGTGGACCTATCCAACTTTCACAGTCAAGTTTCCTAACTCTTCACCTTTTTCTTTTCATATTATCCATCTGTCTCGGTCAATAATTTACGTTTGTTTAATTTTATTATTTCTCACAAGATAGAATAAACGTAAACTATTGACTTTAGCAGAGAAAGACTCTCTCCATTCTCCATTTATCGGGTTTTATTTTTCACTATCTACAAGCTTTTTTATATTATTTGAAAGCGTGTAAATTTCATTTACACGGAATATCACTAGTATGATGATTAGGTCTTGTATAAAAGTCGTTATACACGATCGAACATACAAGATTACAACATAGTCGATACACCTTTCACGAATAAGGAGTATAGCATAACACATAAAAAAATCGATGGACATGTTACTATATCACTTAGCTTAGATGGTGAAGTCGTGAGAAGCGTAATTAAAATGAGCTGGGTTCAAACCTTTAAATCGATTAAACTTATGACGCGTCATAAATGAGTACTTGATTATCAAAGTCTTGCAAGCAACAAGGACACTTGGAAAAAACAATAAGAAAATTGAAAAAAATAATGTAAAAAACAATAGGCAGGCCAATAGACTATAATAAAATAATTAGTCAATACAAGCAACAAAGCAAATAGTAAAAGGATAATGCCATTATTCGAAATGGATAACCATTAAGGACTAATTATTTCCATGTAAGTGGGTTACCTAACTCTAAAGACTAGAGATTTTTTATATAATTTTGGAAGAACTGAATTAATCTAAATATTTTATATACTAGTATAGATTCCGCGTCACTGCGCGGTATATGTAGAGATTTTATTTTTAAGGGTATTATTTAAATCGTCATTTTATTAATATTTAATATTTTACTCCATTTTATTTTGATATAAAAAAAATTGAAATGGAAAACTAATCAAAGAGAATTGAGTAAAGTTATGAAATGTGTTTTTATAAATGTACTTTTTTACCATCATTTTATAATTTTCTCCAATTTTTTTAATGAATTTTTTTTTTTACGAAACTAATAATCTGTGTTAAGTTATTTTCTAAAGTAATCATTATTGCATTGTGAAAAATTTAGCAACATATAGTCTATAGTTTAATACTAATTTTATTTTATTATAATGAAAAAAATCATAATTTTAAATTTAATTAAAGATTAAATTATAATTATAATTATAATAAGATTATATTTTATGAAAAAGATAATAGTTTATTAAAATAAAGTTTTATTTGTTTCCGTTCTGTAATAAATTGGATACATTTTGAAGGGAAAACTAAGAGAAATTGTATGATTATTAGAATCAAGTTGATGTTAATTAGCAATTTAGTTTGGAATTTGAAAGACATATCTTCTACGTAAGAGTCTTATAGAAAATCGATTTAGAATCAAACTAAAATTACAAATATAAAGGCGGGGGACGTTTTTAAATCTTAAATGTCATACACTATTTGTAATAATCGTGAGACATGTCCTATAAATGCTATAATGGTGGCCTTTCTAGTAGAATTTTATCTTCTTTTTTTAGCTTTCAATTCATTTTGAAACTAAGGCTCTGATGTTGTTGTCTTATTGTGCTAACATGAAACGGTTTCCGAGGAGGCTTAATGTCGTAAATCCCATTTTAGGACTAAGGCTCTGATGTTGTTATCGTATCATGCTAACATGAAACGGTTTCTGAAGAGCCTTAATCTCGTAAATCTCATAACTTTATTTAATTTGGATGTTGATTTTTTATCACTGCAGTAATGTGAACTATGGGCAAGCAGGAAGAGCAATAGGAGTGGACTTGCTAAACAACCCAGATTTAGTAGAAACTGATCCTGTTATTGCATTCAAAACTGCAATCTGGTTCTGGATGACTATACAACCACCAAAGCCGTCATGCCACGACGTCATAACCGGTAGATGGACTCCATCTGGTGCAGACTCGTCAGCTGGGCGGCTGCCTGGATACGGAGTGATTACCAACATTATTAATGGTGGTCTAGAATGTGGCCGAGGACAAGATGGAAGAGTTGCTGATCGCATCGGATTTTATAAGCGATATTGTGACATTCTTGGGGTTGGCTATGGAAACAACCTTGATTGCTACAATCAAAGGTCCTTTGCCAATGCTCTTCTCATGAGCGTTATCTAAAATCGTCAAGAGGGTACTCCTGCAGGCTTTTCAGAGTACTCGCCTGCCCCCACTATCTAAGGCATAATACTGATCAAGTACTCGCCTATATATATGAGTTTGTATCTGCAACCTTTTGTAAAAATTTCTCGACTGCAATAAACATTACTTGAGCTTGAAATAAGACTTCAACAAGTACATATCTCAGGTTGTCGAACCTTTTGTAAAAATTCTTCATGTCTCGACTTAAGGGAATTTCGAACACAATTCATTGAATTGCATGAAAAACTGAGAAATTACACACAAAAGTCTACATTATATATACAAGTCAAAGCACCATAGCCAAAAATTGATGGTAGCTACACACACATTTACAATCTAGCAAAAGCCTACTGCATGTACATTGTCGAACCTGGTCTAGTGAGTTAGTCGTCTGACGAACTAGTTCTTGATTAACCCTGACTAAAGTCTAATGCTGATGAGCTTCTAAGACTACCCGTTCCGCTACAAAATGTACAAAAGATCTATTTACAAGCAAGGTTAATTACAAATATAAAGGCTTCCCTTTTCGAGACATGAAGAATTCGTAGTCTGGTTGTCTATTTGTGACCATAACACGATCTTTGAAGACCGATCCTCGAGCAAAAAAGTTTGCATTCTCTTCAAGTGTCCTGAGTCTTTCTTTTAGGACTGCAGAACTCATTTGTCCTAAAGAAGACTCGGCCTCCATATTAAGCGAAAACCATAGCTCGGCCTGAAAAATGTGATAATGTAATGAAAATGGCTGTACATCATTTACTACAGCAAACACCATGAATCATCCTCTTTTACATTCCTCTTGTGATATTAATCGTATAATAAGATCATTGAATTCATGAAACGGGCTTCGCCCTCACCAACAAAGTGAAGAGAGAGTTCACTTAGGAAGAATGACTTTTGATGCTTTATTTTAGATTAAAATATGAACAAAAAGTGTCGGACACGTAACCAAGTCCGACATTTACAGCCAAGTCAAAGTGCGACATAGACCGACCACAACCATATTAAAATTTCTGATCTGCCAGTAGTATTCATTCATATAGGAAACTTTTAGTTTGCTTCTGTCCATTAAGATATCATGACGTCTTTCAGAAACAAGTACATCTGTGTTAAAATGCTTTACCTGTGCACTGTAGCTTTGGAGACCTATTACAGGTAGGGCTAAGGAAAACGGGCTCAAATTAGAAAAATCGTTTGTTGTGCATCTTTGAACAAAATACCCCAGCGAATGGTATGTCAGAAATGCTGCCCGCATCTTCCCTTCCGGAATCCGATATATGGGATACCATGCAACTGAAAACCTGAAATTCAAGAAAAGTTTTTTTATAAAACAAAAAACGAATTTGAAAAATGTAAAACATGCAAAGACATAAACAAGAGATCTCTTTCTAACCAGGATGCAGGATGCAGATCAACAAGACTTGTGCAGTCAAGTTTTGATGGGTCACCGTATACTTGATTGTTGGATGTTCCTTCACTGGCAAGTTCCACTATTCTGCGTGTGTAAGAAACCCGCACAATTCAGTACCATGAAATGTTGACAAGTCAAATGTGCTATCATCATAATATTAAAGAAAAGAGGGAGAATTGAAATTTTTCAGTTTTCCTATAATAGTATCAGGACATGTAAGCATTTCAAAAGCTACACACCCAACATCAACTAATTTTATTCAGTTGTATATTTGAGAGTCATTACAGACATTGTGGAGTCTTGTTACGCATCCAGATAGTTGAGGAGTACAAAGAAGAATTTAAACAAGTTAAATGGGAAAGCGCAAATATCAGTAGAATGCCACAACTATTGAGTATACGACCTCCACAAAAACATGGCAACAATCATACAGAGATTTTTTATTTTGTACCAGACACTTCTTGGGCTGATTAACCTTTAAGGGTTTAACTAGGGATTATGTATCTGTGTTTATGATATCAATAAAAATCCCACACCAACACATGGTATGGCAAAAGAATCAATACACATCATATTGGCTTCATAAGTAGAGGTTTTCCATCCTACCATGCTAATATTTTTCAATATGTACTGGCCCTTTGAAAATATCCCATATATCTTCATTACCAATGATGTTCACCAAAATGGCGGGTACTTGGTCATTGTGGGACCGTTGAGGCCAACGCTAGTCCAATATATTACCAATACAAATGATACTAGACCGTAAGACTGGGATGGTTGACACAAACAGGTCGCTATAAACCGCACCATGATCTAGGCAACCACATCATAGTTTGCCAATCGATTTGCGACTAATTCCATGATTTGATTACAGGCCATGATCAAGCACCTCAAATAACCATCAAATCGCAAAACCTTTAATAAGAGAAGTCTTACTTGTTATGGAGAGGTTTTCGCCGCTGTGGTTGCTCTGATTCAAAAAATTCAAAAAGTATATCTGCATTGCTGAGTACCGATGGTCCAGCAGCATTGAAGGGTTTAGTTATATCATGTACATCAATGGCAGGGTTACCACACAGAGGAGTATGTAAAGTAGCTTCTACGCCATGAGCTTCCAGGCTCTGATCCTGCCTCTTCCCAAAAGAAGATGATGGATAATTGTGACCAAATAGCTGAATCGCAGAAAGAAGAGGAACAAAATGTGCATGAAATGATTCAATATCAGCAACACATCCTTCTTGAATGTGAGACCGGTTAACATCGACTTTCAACCCATAGTTTCCTGGCTCCTCATACCAATCTAAAACAGAGTGAAGAGATATGTTCGGTGTCTGTTCTCTACAGAGAATAAGACTACTCAGAACATCACTGAAGCTACCATCACATGGTTTCGATAGAACTGAAGAATCAATAGTTGGGGTGGCAGAAAACAGTAATCTTTCAAACTCTGCAAGTGGATATCCTGTTGTCCGGTGAACGCCTTCAGATGCTAACTGCATTCTATATGAGGAAATAAAAGCTTGTTCCACAAACTGGGAATTATCAGAATGATATAGGAAACCGTCAGACACATGGATTGACTGGGTATAGTTCTTAACACTTTGAACGCCAGGGCATTCAACCTTGTCCGGGGATTGTTCCATTAGTGAGGGTATATCATTTACGGCTAATAAATTTGCACTGATGTGCTCAACAGGTGCCTCTGGAATAGAGTTAGAAATGACATCGCCTTCTAGTTCAATATCTTCTTTCTTCTCCATTGGTGAGTTATCATTGATGTTTTCATTAGTTCCTACAGATATGGAGGTCTCTGGCATACTGGTATTCTTTTTGCAAACAGGAATCCACTTCCTTACACTTTGATGTTGAGAAAAATCTTGGCCACGCCTAATCCCAGGGGTCATATTGGACTTTAAACATGTGGCGTCACTCCACCGATTCATAAGGTTCTGAATATGCTTCTCTTCAACAGGCTTCACTGTTGGCAACTTCATCCACGGGTGAAGCGGGTCAAAAGTGCTTGTATCTTTTGTATAGACCTTTTCTTTAGACTGAACGTGCTGCTTCAAAACAGAAACAAGTAGCTTAGTACTACCTCCATCATGTTTCTCTTTTCCTCACTTTACTTTCTGTGTCTACTAATAACTATTTTGACTTTTGAGTGTTTTCTCTAAATATACTTTTAGTTACAATGTAAAATATGTCGCAGTTGGATGTATCAAATCGGATACCCCCATAGCATCTAACTGTTTTTACTAAGTAGTGTATAGTGTCACAAAATATCGGTTTCATTTGACCGTCCGTCAATTAGTGACGATATAGGGTGTTTGGTTGACACCATTGGAATGGATTGGAATTGATCCATTCCAATGTTTGGTTGGAGGATTTTAGAATGGAGTTAGATACCTAATGGATTCTAACTCCATTCCAACCCTTTGAAATCCCATACCCACCTTCCAGTCTTCCACCCCTAGTATCAAACTCCATTCCTCCTACTTAAAATTGAAATGAACCAAACAGCCCCTAAATTGGATGGAGGTAGCATAAAGTTGACTAGCAGCAAATTACGAGTCATAATATTAGTTGGCAAATCTCTGCTCGTTTTATGCTTATACTGACCTGTGGCTGAAAGGGTAAAGGTTGTCGGTGACGCTTATATGATTTTGACGAGGGACCTCGAGTTGCCTTCCAACAATTGTTTTTGCTTTTCCCACATTTATTCCGAAGTCCATTTGATTCATCCAGTTTTACTGCATCGATCATTTCAATTGGCTTCGTACTAAAAAGCGAGTCCTGGTATTCACTGCTTACCCCTTCAGCAACTCGTTGGCAAGATTCTATACTTATATCGACACAAATTCCTCTGTTGAGCATATCATCAGCATCCAGTGACTTAGTCGCAGTTGCGGCTTTCTTTTGCTTAGCTGAAACATTAGACGTGACTACCAGCTCATCACATGACAATGCTGCTTGTTGGCTTGGAACACTGCTAGTTTGTGAGATGGAATCAAAGTTGGCATGATCAGGAAGAGACATGGTTTCTCTCCTGCTTTCGCCGCTCCTGTCACCCTGGCACTTTTTCCAGGTCAAGCGGCTTTGGTCCTTCTTCCGGATGTTGTTGATATTACTTCTCTTCTTCTTTGCAATACTAACACTGGTTGCTTTACTCTTTGGTACATGTGGGTGACCATTGCTTGAACTTACACTTCGGCACATATCTTGGCTAGTTCCGCTGAAGCACTGTGGATTATGAAGTTTACGTTTTGGAAGTGGACCCGCTTTACAATTAGATATTTCACTGATAGAACATTCATGAACTTCTTCCCTACTGTGGCCCTTGGCATCGGACAAATTCTTCAATTCAACACAGCTATGTGATAGCCTTAGTGTTGGAGATAAATCTTCCTTAACTAAATCACTAGTACTCGGAGTTTTGTTATGCTTATTACTCGTAGGAGACTTGGAAGACGATAAATGATGTTCTTTACCCGTATCACTGAAGAATTCTTCCGGAAATACTTTATCAGCCTTCTTCTTTCCTAGTTTAGCCTTACTCCTGCTTTTCTTCCGGTATAATTTTTTTCCGTTACTTTTAGAATAAAAACAATTAGCATCATAGCTAAAACTACTGAGGGCAACAGACACTTCAGCAGGAACCTGAACTTGAGATTGATCACCGACAACACGATCCAGAAATCTAGTCTGATGCTCTGAGATAAATGCTGTTTTCAAAGCCATTTTCTCAGTTGCTACCAAAAGCTAGATTGCATCACCTACGAACATATGCAGGAACTTGACCCTTCTCCTTATAAGAACTGAAAACATTGTAGAATAAGACATTTACAAAACTGTACGAAATAGCCATATTATATATTCACAAATTATTGGTCACACACTCACACTTATCATCATTTTAGAAAATAGGGACAATATAGATGGGATGAACGAGTTCAATACAACAAAGGGTTCGGCCCTAACAACAAATCTTCAAAAAAATATGCAATTAGAATGTATGTAGCTCGTTAAAGATATATAATCATCATACACAAAATCTCCTAATCAAGCTTCCTTCACCTGTCATTGACTTAATTATTACAATGTATACTTTGGGGTACTCTGGATAAGGGATAGGTGTAAGGGGTAGTAGATGAAAGACGTAAAGGAATTAGGAGGTAGTCGTGATGGCGGCGGAGGGAAGAAAGGAAGGATAGACTAATATCGACCTCCTCCTCCTCCTCCTCTTCCTTAAGGACGGAATAATTAACCACCTCCCAATGGCTCCCGCAAATTGCAGGTTAAGGAGGGTCGGATGTACGCAGCCTTACCCTAGTTTTAGCAACACAGAGAGACAAAACCATCAAAAACATAACCCCAGTGCCTCAATAGTGCCCGCAAATTGCAGGGTAAGGGGGGTCGAATGTACGCAACCTTACCCTAGTGTTAGCAACACGGAGAGACGAAACAATCAAAAATCCTAATCAATAAAAACTAAAAGACCCAATTTTGCATATCAAAAATAACAAATAACCCAATTTTGAAACAATCAAAAACCCTAAAATACCCAATTTTGCATATTATCATACATAATTAATCACCCAATTTTTAAACAATCAAACCCTTAATTAATAACCCAAAAAACTCAATCAACAAAAGATGATCAAATACAAACAATAAACAAGAAAAAGTATCACATATAAAACTTAAGATTCTAATTAAAAAATACCAAATTGTGAAAATGAGATGCAAATTAAACCTGTGATTAAGATAAGTTGGAGATGTTCAACAATAGATGATGGAAATGTTCATCAATTAAAAAATTGAAGGAAAAAAAAAAATGGGAAATTGGGAATTTTTGATTTATTTAGTTGGGCATGTTGGTGAGACGGATTTGGTGCAGATTGATCGAAAATTTAGGAGGTGGAGAAAAATCCTTGGTTTTTACGATAACCTCACTATTTTTTCACATTCCGGATATTTTGTGATTTTTTGGGATAAGGTACACTTGGTTGTCACAACAAATAAGTCACTGGGAGTGGTAAATGTATCAATCAATCGAGTTCGGTTTTGTAATACCCCATGTAATTGAAGAGATACAATGATAAGCTTAAATGACTACTATTTAGGCCATACCCAAGCAGAAAGTCGAGTTAATCGGGTCACCAAAAATTTTCCTCTTAATTACACCTTATTAATCTTGACCCACTTTCACCCTCCCAAGCAGAAA
>VHZZ01000054.1:253822-295122 GCA_009801015.1 Silene noctiflora | reverse complement strand
CTGACGGAAATTCCGTCAGGAAAGCCAATTACTGACGGATTTTAGCTGTTACTGACGGATTTTTTCCGTCAGTTTCCCCTGTTTATTTTGTAGTGTCAATTTGGTCCACTTGTCATCTTATAATTGACTTCCTCCCATTTCCTTGGTCGTTGTGTCAAAACCAAAGGACAACAACTGACCGGGACGGAGGGAGTAATACACCGGACCAGAGCATTAGAGAGCCACCAGAAGTCGCCGCTACTTTGTCCTGCTATAACCAAATCACCATCAACCCAATCTGCTTTGATCCAGTTACCAATAGTCCATTCTGCCAATGTAACACCCCCATACCCCAAGGTAACTTGTCAAGGACTACCTTAAAATATGAGGATGCTACCATCTCGGTTACCCGAGGTAGTTTACATCATAGAAACCATAATGAAACATAAACTGAATGATTAACTTATTAAAGGTTACAAGTCCCCAAAAATATAAATACAAGTCGAAAAAACAAAACTGTGATAAAGTATAAAACAACGACACGCGTAAGCTAAACTACAAAAAGACTGGTGATGACTCTGCCCTGCCAAACCCCGCAGCAACATCAACAGCAATATCCATCATCAACTGCTAAGCCAACTATTCACCATCCCCGAATGGATCACCACAGTTTTGAAAATATAAACGGGGTCAGTCAACTATACAACAATACAATATAATAACAAAGCAGATACATCCACAGTAACTGTAACCAACATCTTCATACTCCATAGTAACCATTAACTGACTACACATCGAGGTGTGTAGCCCTGCTAGATTACCCATCGCAACAGGTAATCCTCGCCGCAAGTGGGGACCGCAACCGTACCACCTAAACCCCGCTAATCGCAACGAGCGAACTCAAGTCCATTAATGTGCACATCCCCCTTGCGTTAAGAAACACAAGAGGCGAACAATGAGGGTGAGACCATCTCTCGCAATGACTCGCAATACCAACATCCATACCAATAAAGTACCAATACCATAACAACAATATATCTCAATCATAAGGTAATATCAAAGACCGTCACATCGTACACCATACTGATCTATAATCAACTGAGTAGAGAAACCCTACCTGATAAGCAATCCAATCAACACAACACAAGTTCTAAAAAGCTTCTTTTACAAAATCTCCTCCTAAAATACAAGTAATTAATCAATATCATGGAATAAAGCAATCTAGTCCATAACCTTCAAAATACCCAAACTAGGGTTTCATGAATCTAATTCAAAAGTATAAAAGAGTAGACCAATTAACTTACCCTGACGAATGCATATGCAATGATGTGGAAATCCCCAAGATATGTGATGAACTCGCCTTGGATTAATAGGAATAAGAGAGAAGTAGTTTACGTTGTTCAGTTTTGTGGAAAAGTGTTAAAGTTGCTTTATGAAATGTTTTTAGGATTACGGAAAACGCACGCGGGCCCTTGAGGTTTGACATTTTGCCTGAAATACCTAATTTTTTTATCCGAGAAACTTTAAGAGGCCATAACTCGTGTTTACGATTTCAGAAAGTGATAATTTTTTTTTTCAAATCGATCATCTTTTCGAAAACTACGATTTGGAAAAAAAATTATCATAGTTGATCCCGTGGCTAGGAGTCATTGCATATCAAAGTTTTTTGACGAACAAAATTTGAGTGACCATATCTCTTGATCACGAATTCCAAACTCAACAGCTTTTTTTCTCAAGTCGTAGTTCTCGGAAAGATAATCAAATTGAAGAAAAAAAATTATCACTTTCTGAACTTGTAAACACGAATTATGGCTTCTTAAAGTTTCTGGATAAAAAAATTGGGTATTTTGGGCAATAAAATAAACCTCAAGGGCACCGCGTGCATTTTCCGTTAAGATTATAATATGCTTCCCGTCTTATTTATATCAAACCGCGGAAAACTCATAACAAACCGGACACTCGGTCGAGTACGAGCCACTCGACCGAGTGCAAGACACTCGATCGAGTAAGCCACACTCGACCGAGTGCTAACTCACTCGCCCGAGTTCACGACAAATAGAAGTTTGACAGACTACTTACAACAACTACTCGGTCAAGTAGCCTAGGCCATAAATCTGATGTATTACAATCAATAAAATGACAACCATCACCACTTATGCTTTCGTCAATAGCCGTCGATTTCTTGATGAACTCAGCGCTGCGCCCGCACCAACACCATCTTCGCCTCACCACAAGCGCACGACTAGACCACCACAATCGTGGTTCAAGCTCAACCCAGGACGACAGTATCAACTCTCCCTCACAAGCTTATTTGTTCCCATCCTCAAATTTCATCTCCAATCACCATTAATACAATATTGACATTGATTTCGAGTTCGGGACTCCAAACTTGACCTCACATGGTACCATCATTGCATCTCATCTGTTTACCCACCGTTTTACATCATCATTCACGCCACTTTGCTGCTGCGCGATGTAGAACCCAACAAAATGAACTTCGTGACCCGAAACTGAGCACATGGATCATTTATTGAGAGCAAGAATTGAAATGACGAAGTGAAGGAAGACATGAATCATTAATTGAGTGCGTGAACTCCGTTAACCCGAAAATGAATCCCACTCTACTTGTCGACTTGCTCTGCTTGGGTGAGTTGGGTCCTGAACTCGAGCCCGCCTGGGTCCATATTATTGATTTATTCGGTCAATATTTAAGACTCAATCATTGAGTCTAAGAGGATCGTCTGATAATATCACACTATACTATAAAAGTCCAACGTAAAATCAGATCCCCTCCCAACATAACTATAAAGCTACACAAATTTAATTTGAGAAAAGAATGATCCTCATAAACTATGAATCCAATTTCGACATAGTTAAGATCCTCCATTTATTTAGACGGTTTCAGACCAGAAGAACGAACCTAAACCCCTCAATTCTGGTCCACAAAATCGCAAACTGCGAATCCGATCCCTCACTTTCTAACTCCACTCACTGAGTCACACATCCCTTGCGTTTTCCCTCCGCATTAAACATTCCGCCATTTTCACACACCTTACAGCTTAATCTCCGTACAACAATGGCGGCAACACCAACAGCGATAGTAATACGTGTAGCATTAGACGGAAGCGGAGATTTCTGCAGCGTTCAAGACGCCATTGATGCAATACCTCTCGCTAACACGCGTCGTACTATCATTCGTCTATCACCTGGGGTTTATAGACAGCCTGTTTATGTACCAAAGACTAAGAATTTCATCACTTTTGCTGGATTATCTCCTGAAGATACTGTGATTACTTGGAATAATACTGCTACTAGAATTGAGCATCATCAGGTTAATTCAATGCTTCTTCTTATTGTTATTGTTATTGTTGCGGAATTCCGGGTTTTAGCGTAGGTTTAATCACGGATTGTAACTTGTAAGTGAATAATTCGATTGAATTGAGCATCATTAGGTTAATTGAATTGTTGTTGTTGCGTAATTTCGGGTTTTGAGTTTGCTGTAATTATGGATTGTATGTGAATAATTTGGCTGAATTTAGGTAGTGGCGAAATTAAGGGGGTTAGCAAGGTGATCGCGCTCTAGGCATTAGAGAATTTGAAACTTTTAGTTAAAATATTCGTTATTTTTGTAATATAATTGAATTCTTCTTCTTGTTGTTGCATAATTCTGGGTTTTGTGGTAGTTGTAATAATGAGCTGTGGAAGTGAATTATTTGGTTGGATTTGAATTGGGTTATTTGTAGTAGCAAAACTAAGGGGGTTAGCAGGGGCGATCACCCTGCAATGAAAAATTTGAAATTGTTAGTTAAATTTTGGTTATATTTATGGATTTTAAGTGACTAATTTGGTTAAAATTGAATTGGGTTATTTGTAATTAGTGATGTAACCAGGATTTGTAGTTATAGACAAGACATTTTCAAGGGGACGGACTGTTATGTTACTTTCTTTGCCCTAGTCAGTAGTTATCGATTGTCTTTTTTTACGAGGGGAAATTCAAATATAGATCACAATTGACTGGGATGGCAGAAGTATAAGGTAAACCACACTTAGTTCCGCTTCTGTTTGAAGTTGGTGATTAAAATTTGTTGCAGACATCAAGGTTTATAGATTGGAATTATGGGTTGGAAGTGAACAATTTTGCTGAGATGTAATTATGGGTTGTAAGCTGATTTACACGGTTCCCTCATATTACAGCGAATTGCTAACTGATTCTCACGTATTTCGTATCACGATGTATTCTGATTTTTTGTTTGAAATATCTGTATTACAATGTAAAAAGTGCGTATCAGCTATAAGAATTACGTATTCGTCTCGGAGCGTACTAGAATTAGGCAACCATTGCTGTAACTTGTAATTGAATAGTATTGTTGGAATTGAATTGTATTGTAAGGAGTTAAGTGATTACATTTGTTGCAGGCAGCAAGGTTAATTGGAACTGGTACATTTGGATGTGGGAGTGTGATTATAGAAGGGGAAGATTTCATTGCAGAAAATGTGACTTTCGAGAACTCAGCTCCTCAGGTATATATATTTTTCTTGTTTGTTTTGTTTTTTTATGTTTGATTCTCTTGGGTTAGTTCAATTTTGTTGGTTTTTGAGGTAAGGATTGAACGGTTTATGCAATTGGAAAGTTAAGTTTGTAATTTTAAAGCTAATTTCACCATTTTTTGGGGGTTTACATGAATGATATGTGCAGGGATCAGGGCAGGCGGTGGCAGTTCGAGTTACGGCAGATCGTTCTGCTTTTTACAACTGCAGGTTCCTTGGATGGCAGGTACTATTCTCTGTCTTCCTTTCAAGCCGTATGATTGTTATGATATTGACATTGGATGCTTTGATGGTGGTAAGCAAAATAGTGGTCACTTCATCCCTTTGGGTAGCGTGTTCTAGGATGAGCACCTCTGACTCAGAGGTACATGTAATTGCCATAGACCGTAGATCTTCACATGATTCATGAACGTTTTATTGGCTAAGCGGTGAATATTCTATTAGTTTTCCATTTCACCTTGTGCGCAAAGTTAGTTTTTATTTTTTAATGGCAGATGATGATACATAAAATAAGTGTAATTTACGCATTCAGTTTTTGAAGGTTTTATGGCCTATTCCTTTGTCTGTTGTCTGTTGCATGATGTATTAATTGTTCCTTGTGGGTTTCTACATCAGGATACTCTGTATCTGCATTATGGAAAACAGTATTTACGAGATTGCTATATCGAAGGTAGTGTAGATTTTATCTTTGGAAATAGTACCGCATTGCTGGAGCATTGTCATATTCATTGCAAGTCAGAGGGGTTTATTACTGCACAAAGTAGGAAGTCTTCTCAAGAGCATACAGGTTATGTGTTCCTAAGGTAACTGAGAAAATTCCTTTTGAATGCTTTTCTCTGATGTTATGTCTCTGATGCAATTACATAAACTGTAGTTTAAAACTTTTCTGCATTGGTTTCTGAGTTCTCTTGGTATTTTTTGTGCTTCAGACGTCTGTATTATATGTTAACTGTAAATGACCATTGCCAGGTTTACTTCGAGCATTTGGGTCAAGTGTTCACTATAAGTTTAGCCATTCAATATAACACTACTACTAGTATAGATAAGGACTTTTAAGGTATCACATGACATACAATAGTGAGTAGCAGCTACCCCAAGAAAATCCATGCAATATTTCTTTTTATTACGTAGTAAAATATTCGGAATTATATTATTATAAACTTACCTTGCTAATATGAAAACTTTCTTCTAATTTTCCATACGAAGTTCCCTGGTTTTCTTTATCATATCCTTTTTCTTCGGGGTTAACGAAAATTGTATCCAGCCGAAAAAGTTGAACTTTGAATCTTCCGTAGACATCAAGTTCACTTAATGCCTTAATGTCTTCTTGAAGTCCATGAACTGAGTGCAGACTTGAGTTTTTGGCATCCTATTCAGTTAAGAAATTAATTTGGTCAACAACTAGTCATTACTAAGTTTTACGGAGTACTATTTCTCAACTCTAAATCAATAACTAGTAACCAATAAACTAATTTTGATTGTAGAGTCATACATGGGAGGACTAAATTGAGTTGTTCATATTTCGGGCAGAAAAGCCTCTCCTACTAATTGCATTCCATTTTTTCGCATGCATCTTTGTAAAGTAGAATCTGTGGCATTTGTTTCAGATGTGTGATCACTGGGAACGGAAAGGCATCATATGCCTATCTTGGACGTCCATGGGGTCCTTTTGGAAGAGTGGTCTTTGCACACACATACATGGATCAGTGCGTCAGACACGAGGGTTGGCATAACTGGGGCAAATGTGAGAATGAAAGGAGTGCTTGCTTTTACGAATACAGGTACCTAAATCTTCTGGACGTCATTGTATAACTTTTCTCTATCAATTTTGCTCATTAGCTGTTCCACTTTTTTCCGAATAGTAGATGTAGGATATAATTTTTGCAAAGACAATTTTGGTCTTGGTTTGACATTGTTTACGCGTTATTGGTTCCCAGAAGAGTTAATATTCCAAACCAGCACCTTGGCGAGGGCTGAACTAAAATATTTAGCATTTTCAGACTATTTATTCTACGGACCGTGGTTTAAGCTTTATATTATTTGAGCGTACATTTTGGAAGTGGTCATTGCCTCATTGGCATAGCCTTGACTGTTTCACAATGTAGTCCAGTTTTCTGGAGTTACGTATGTTGTCAATTTTAAGCAATGTCTAACAAGATATGCTTAATGAAGGTGTTCTGGACCCGGGAGTTGTTCATCAAAACGTGTTGGATGGGCAAGAGAGCTAATTGATGAAGAAGCAGATCACTTCCTGGTGCATTCATTTGTAGACCCTGATCCACAAAGGCCTTGGTTAGCCGCGAGAATGGCTGTGCGAATACCTTATTCCGCTTGAACGATCACTGTATGTGCGACGTATGTGTGTGTATAGTTCAAATATCGATGTAGTTACAAATAAATGAGTCCAATTAATCAACTACTTGAAGAAATGGAACATGCTCGAGCTATGCTAGACTTTTCGGTCCTCGGATGTTCGTTATTATCCACGCTTCTAAATCGGTTTTTATTGTAAGGTTTTGTATTTTATGTTGATGTATGTACATTGTTTGAAAGAAATAGTTCTTGTTTTTCAGCAGCTTGGGTAAAAGTTGTTTGTCATGTGAACTGGCTACATTGATCTCATTTGGCCCGAGGTATATTCGACATACGTTGAGTTAACCTAGCTTGTAAAATCATGAATAAGTTTTACCCTCGAGTCACTTGATAAAACAGGTTTATAAACTGGTTTTCTAACCCATACCCTAAAATTCTCACATTTCAGGGTGTACGAGTCATTTATTTACTTTTTTTTTTTCCGAGACGGTTTATGATATGTTATTTTCTACGAAAAACAAAACGTATTGAATATATCACATTACCAATTTACTACTTGGTTCCAATAAAACTCGGGTAAGTAAGTGACTAAGGCCTCGTTTGGTTCATCCAGGAATTAAATTGATGTGTTATTTTGTAATGCACGTGAATTTAACTCGC
This sequence comes from Silene noctiflora, assembly GCA_009801015.1. Classification (NCBI taxonomy): domain Eukaryota; kingdom Viridiplantae; phylum Streptophyta; class Magnoliopsida; order Caryophyllales; family Caryophyllaceae; genus Silene; species Silene noctiflora. The sequence goes on along the minus strand of VHZZ01000054.1, from coordinate 287,622 downwards.
ACATCGAAATTCACATGAATTGCAATAATATGTTTGGTTGCTCATGCTGGAGTTTGTTTCTAGGAGTTTCCAATGACCATGAAGGGAGTAGGTAGTTAAATTCCCCCATCACTTGGGAGTTGGAAACTCTCCCATTTTATAAAAAATGGAAAATGATAAATACAGCCCTAAGGGCTGTATTTAAGGGACCAAAAAAGGAAAGAAAAACTTAAATTAAGCATTAATGACATCAATTTACGCGTAATTGTGTCATAAATTCCTAATTTAATTCCATTTTGGGAAGTATTTTAGCTCTTAAATACAGCCCTTATCATTACCCATAAAAAATGGGGTAACCAAACAACTTCCAAAAACCAAATTTAATGGATTTTAGAATTCCCATGAATTGGGTGGGCAACCAAACGAGCGATTCCGCCACGACAACAAGTGGTTGTACTTGGGACGCAAGTATATCTGAGATGAAACCAGCGAATCCGATACGTAAGTTGTCATCCAACAAGCATGCAATTCTGACCGTTGAAATCACATCACCATTCACCAAAGCACAAGCACAACACAACAAATATAACAAACTCCAACAAATCTCTTTTCAACGCCACACAATTAGGAATCTTATTCCTTAACCCTTTTTTTTTTATTCCAACCACTCATTTATTTACACCCTCGCTTAATTCATCAAATTTAATTAATTAATTAATTACGCATCCCTATTCAAAACCCTAAATAAAAACAAATAAATAAATGTAGAGTAATAAATAAACAAGAAGAAGAAGAAAAAATTATCAGAAAGAGAAAACGCCGTCTTTTCTCTCTCCTTCTTCGTGGATTTCTGCGAATCACAATCTGGCTGTTCTAAGGTTTTCATTTCATCTTTTTTTTTTTTTTTTTTCAAAATTAATGTTATGTTTTTTTGTCAGATTTAATGATTATTACATTATATGATTTATATTTGTTTTAATTAATTAATTGATTGAATTGTTTGTTGTTTTGACTGCGTCATTTGTTTTCGAATTAATATGATGTTATTTGTTAAGTTTGAGGATTATATGATTTATATTTGTATTAAATTTGAATGAATGAATTGTTTGTTGTTTAGACTTCTAATTGAAAGCGATTTCATCATTTTTTACGAATCAATATGATTTTATTTGTTAGAGTTGAGGATATTATGATTTAAATTTGTATTGATTGATTGAATTAGTTCTTGCTCAAGGACTTTTAATTTGATTTCTTGTTGATTCTCGTTAATCTTGACTTAATTTTGTCAGTTTTCTATTGCGTTTTTGTGTAGATTTTGCTATTTGATGGCGAAGTTTTGTTTCAATCGAAAAATCGATCGGTTTCATTGTATTTTACAGCTGATTGTATCTGAATTTGCTTATTGATATGAATATATGATATGATGATTATATGAAAAGAAGTCAGTCAGAAAGTTGATTGATTAGAGTTGTATTCGTACTAGATATGATGTTCTCGTACTACGTTCTATTGGCGATTTTGTGGAGTTTATTGAAGTAGGAGAGGTTAGTGAGACATTTTGTCGATATTAGTAAGAGTTTTTGATGTATTTAGGATGTCCTATTGTGTGCGACTAACGATGTTAATGTGTTTAGGACTCTATCCCACCTTTGTTGAATGAGCTGAACAACGATCTATATGTTGAGACTTGAGACTTCGGAATCTCTTGTTTAGAAATTGTTATGGCAACTTACAAGCTAAGGAGTTTCTTTTTAAATAATATGCGAGTTTATATACGAAAGTTCCTTATAGCTTCTCCTTTTATGTTTAGGTATCTTGGAGAACGTTGGATTTACAAATATAGTCGTAGTTGACTCCCACAACAATCTAGTAGATACATTTATATCAGAAACTCGAGTGGTTTGGAGTAGCTAAGATGTGCGTGCAAAACACAATACGAAGTATATGAAAATAATAAGGAAATACATATGTACTCCCTAGCAAAATAAAATAGACAAAAAGAACTATGTAGGCAATTGTGTCTGGGTATTAGTTTCTTCTTCAAGTGAAGTGTTCTTTTTACCCAGCTACTCGCTTCAAAAACATACTTCTCCACTTGCTTCATACTTATGGAAGTTCTTAATAAGCTTTACTTCTTAACTTCCCGAGATGACTTAATTCCGTCGTTAATCAGATAGTGCTGAGTATCTGTGGTGTGGCTGGTGACTCCTTCATATGTGGCTTCTCTGTTCGGTGTGTTCAGTCATCTTGCCTGCCTTGACCTATGTTACTTCGACACTTCATATGAGCTCACGTACCAGTGTCCGATACTGAATCGACATTGGTATGACACTTAGACACTTCATTTTAGACCAAAACCTTCACAATTTTTCATAAAATAGCCGTGTCCGACACTTGGATACGCACCCGTGTCCGACCCTTCAAGCCGAGTCGGAGTAACGTAGGCCTTGACTATATTATTCCATGATGATTTTATCAAGAAATCAAGAAGCATTCAAAATTTCTACACTGTTTAGACTTTATAACTCATCTCTATTAAGACATGGTTTTCAGAAATTATCATGCCTTGTTTTCATGAATTAGCTTAAGTTCATTCTTTTCATAATCCCATCCATCGATAAAAGGTTGAAAGGCATTGATAATTAGAATAAGCTGTCAATATTTGTATCTGGTGAACATAAGTCTGTGTAGAGTTATGGAAGGAAAATCGACAGTGAGAATGTAAGACAATAGTTACGACGCCGTACTATGTGCAAATATTGATGTATTTGGAACTACGATCTGTATGTTAAGACTTGGACTTTGGAATCTGTCTTTTAGAAATTGAAGTCGCAACTCACAAGTAACCGTGTTTCTTTGAAATATATTTAAGGTTTATGTACGAAATAACTTATTTAGCTTCTTGTTTTCTGTTCATGTATCTTGGACACCATTGGACTTACAAATATAGTCATAGTTGACTCCCACAACATTCTAGTAAATACATTTATATCAGGTTTTTGTATAGCTAAAATACATGCCTACTTGTATTGAAAACTCGAGTGGTTTTGACTTTTGAGTATCTAAGCCGCGCAAAACACGATAAATGAAAATTCTAAAGGAAACATATTGCAAAAGATAATTAGTGGGAAAAGAACTACGAAGGCAAATGTATCCAGGTATCAGTTCCTTTGAGTGAAATGTTCTTTTTACTACATAATTCTCCCCTTGCTTCGTATTTATGGAAGCTCATAATGCTGCTATTCTGGATGAGCTTTCCTGCTTAGCCTCTTAAGATGACTTAATTCCGTCATCAATCAAATGATGATATGTTTTGTAAAATAGCTTATCTGTGGTGACCACTTCATTCTAGCTTCTGTGTCGAGTGTATCCTGTCTTTTTGCCTGCCTTGACTACTATTATTCCATAACGGTTCTAGCAAGAAGTCAAGAACCGTTCAAAGCTCTGCCCTGATTAGCCTTCGTAATTAATAAGACATGGTTTTCAGATGTCATTTCCTGTTTTCAGGAATTAGACCAAGTTAATTCTTACAATAATTGCACTGGAGTTTTGATGCTCGTTAGCATAGCATCACCATAACTATTCAAGGTTTTTTTTCCTTGGTTTTAGTCCCTCTTGGGGGTTTTCTTAGTGGCAATTACGCTTGGAAAATGATAAAATTGAAAGTAAAACACTTATAATTAGAATAAGCTGTCAGTATTAATATGATATCTGGTCAACATAAGATGACAGAAAACTCTGTGTTGACCCATGCCTGTTTCTTTTCCTGGTGTTGCTTTACTTTCACGGGGTTCTAACTATAATCTCTCTTGGATTCAGGTCTCTGTCTCATAAACCAGCTTGGTATCTAGCTTTCCTGCGAGGGAGCGAATTTCGATCACTCTGGCAGCTGCAACCCAGTCAAAGCTTTCTCGCACCTCCAAACAGGTGTGGGGTACGAATGACCGGGTGATTTTACTCTGTGTTTTGAGAAGATCAAGATCATCACATGTTTGGAGATTGTGCCGTATTTCTGAGGGTTTATCTGTGGATTACGGCTAATGTAACCTCTATCAACAATCCTGAAGTGCGGTAGTTGGGTTCTTATTAAGCTTTAGTTTGTGTTAAGTTAGGTGATGTGTGCTAGCTCTCTATGTCAAAAGTTGATATATTGTTGATTGAAGTTCTGAAAACTGCTGGTATTATTCATTAATGGGTCGTTTCTCTTGCCTTTATGGTCATCTTCAAAATCACAAGCACAAGGTAAAGGTGGAGTCAATTTTGGTCGAATGGAATTTTTCCTGATCCTTATAGATATATTTTATTGAATATGAGTGATGTAATATTTTAACTGTTATTTTATGTTTCTTCAGAAATCAGCGCAACCTTCATTTGAAACGATGATCAAGATGCTTCAAGTTAGTTCCCCAGATCATACATCAGCCAGTTCTAGGGTAGCTGAAACTCCTGGGAGGAAAAATGATGCTAATCTCTTAGGTAATGGTACGGGTCAAGTATCACCATCCTCACATGGATGGAGATCTAGAGAATTTGAATGTGAATATGATGCTGAGAGCAACATGGACTCTGTGCACTTTGAGACGGGGAATTTTAGAAGAAGCCTCTCTGTAGGCTATGATCTAGATCAGAAGAGAAGGATATCTGATGATGACAAAACCGATGACTGCATTGACCAGGTGCTATCTAATGAAGGCTCTCATGATTACAATGACACGGTGGATCTGTCCCCACCAAACGCTGCAAAGAGTGCAGAGACCAACTCGCCTGATCATGATCGAGAAGCTCTTCAGTCTCTTTCTCCTAATTGTAGTTCTGATTTGGTCAACCGTGAATCTATCTTCTCTTTCCCCAATGCAAAATATTTGGAAGAGGAAGGACATGATGACTATCATGATCCATTTATTGCTGAGCACGCTCATAGTTGTGAAAGGGAGACTGCTGAAGCATCAAGAATGTCAAAGTCGTACTCCATGCCGAACTTTGATTGTACATCACCCACTTCCCCATTTGTCTCTACGAATGCCTTGCCTCCTCACAATAGGTCATTCGAGGATCTGAATATACTTGGCATTGAGAAGGAAGGTATTCCAGCCCGTGATGCCTGTGCTGTGGACATCGGTGAAATTACCAAGGACGATAGCATTTCCCTGTTTGAGAAATTCGATGGAGAAAATGCTGCTATCGATAATTACAATTCTTTTGAATATGGTTGCACAAGTAAGGACTGGATAGTTCCAGTGCCAGATGATATGGGTATAATGGAACATAGTAGGGTAGAGGATTCATCGTCAAACCATTGGGGTCACTTCCCCGGTCAAGATTTTAAGATCAAACGAATTGAGGATTGGGTTATTGATCTTCAGCATTGCAGCCCTGTGGAAGAGACAAATGAAACAGCCATTTCTAACAGTCCGGTTAAGAGAGCTTCTTCATTTTTGGATGGTCTGGATAAAGTGGAGATGAAAATGAACCCTGGTATGGAGGTAGCAAAAAGATACATTTCTTCACTGAATGCCTCAGCTACCACTGTGCAACTGGCTAATCACGGTTTGGTTGCAATCCCCCTTCTAGTTGCTTTTGCTAGCTTGAAGGTTCTCAATCTGTCTGGAAATTCCATAGGTTTGTGGAAAACTTCTACAACTTCTATTGTTTCCTTTCCTAATCAGTGTCCCTTTATTCTTTATTGTTGATCTATTGTTAATTTTCACTTTATTTTTATCACAGTGAGAATAACGGCTGGTTCTCTTCCTCGAGGACTGCATATGTTGAATCTGTCTAAGAACAAGTTATCTACCATTGAGGGCTTAAGAGAACTTACAAGACTTCGTGTTTTAGACCTGAGCTACAACAAAATCTCCAGAATAGGGCACGGTAAGCTGCAAAAATATATACATGTTTACACATTGTTTGGCTGAATCGATCTTGTTCTGTCTTTGGAGATTCCTTACTATTTTACTGGAACCATGTTTGGATCGGGTCCTTTAAAAGTTATGGGAGGGATAGCTTGTTCTCCCTTTTTTACAGCTGCAGTATTCTGATTTCTGCCATCATAACGTTGTTTATCATCTCTAGCTTTGATTGACCTTGATGCAGTATTATGCCTTTTGGCCATCGTAATTCACACGTGATTCTGCACTCTTGCAATGTTTATCAATGACATGTATGAGAAATAAACAAAAAAAAAGATTTCAACAAGTGAAGAGAGAACACACATTTGGTAGCATTTTTTGTAAGTACGGCTGCATCTTTGTACAATTAACCTATAAAAATAAAATATTGTCTTACACTAAATTCTGCCCTGCTAACTTACATCAAGGCGTAATCCTCTACCTTACTTTATTTGCAAACTGTGAGGTCATATGATGATTAATTGGAGGAGGTTAATTGGTTCTTTTTGTAATGTTTTTGAAGGTCTCGCATCATGTTCCTCGGTGAAAGAGTTATACCTTGCTGGAAACAAAATAAGTGAAGTAGAAGGTCTTCACCGACTACTGAAGCTAGCTGTTCTTGATTTACGGTTCAACAAAATTGCAACCTCAAAGAGTCTTGGCCAACTTGCTGCCAACTACAATTCCTTGCAAGCCATCAGTTTGGAAGGAAATCCTGCCCAAAAGAATGTCGGAGATGAGCAGTTGAAGAAATTTCTACAGGGGTTACTTCCTCAGTTGGCTTATTACAACCGCCAGCATATCAAAAGCAGCACTCTGAAGGATTCCTCAGATAGAGCAGTTCGACTTGGCATTTCTGCTCATCAGTTTGACCGTGGGGTAAAATCTGATCACAAGTCTTCTTCACGACGAAGTGTTAGCAAGCGAGCATCTCATGCGAATTCTTCACATGCGCAAAGATCTCAGGCATCAGACTCCCTAAAGCAATCTAAGGGTAAACATGCAGTCGCTCCACCTAGTAGCTCGCGAGCGTCCAATCACGATAATCTCTTGGACATTAGCAGCAAGCTACGGGGGTTGAAATTGGGGGCTTCACTTCAGAAAAGTCGAAGCGAGGGAGCTCTTGCTGAGGCCTAATATAAAAGTCAGAGTGAGCAAGGTTCACGTCCTGGCCTTCTAAGATTCTCCAACGTCTGCTGAGGTACCTACTGAAAAACCGGAGACGTTTGAATATATACCCTTGTCGGATTCTACCATTTGGCATTTGAATTTGTGATGATCGCTTTTATATTTTGCTGGAAATGACTTCTGAACTCCCAAATTCTACAGTTTATGTTTGTCTGTGTGCGTGTCTGTAATAAGTACTTGTTCTCGAATTGGAGGTTGAATGTTTGTGTGTCTCGTTTATTGAACGACTTCATGATTCTTATTCTCGAATTGTAGGTTGAACGTTTGTGCTGAGATTTACTTTAGTTGTTAATCACGGAGCATTTGAATTTAAGACGATCTTGAACAAGAATTTGTATTCTCCAAATATTTGCTGGTGATTGTGAGTTGTGATACATTTTTGAAGTATAACTGAAAATTATCACTATGTTTGTAGGTGATATAGGTACATTTTTGAAATATAGTCGTTCTCCGTTCCAATCATTTGTCTACCTTGTAATCAAAGATAAACATCTGATTGAGACGGAGAGAGTAACTGAAAATCATCACTGAGATCATAATCATCAACATTGACGGGCTCATTCCAAAAGTTTTCATGAACGAGTCGTTCTAGATCATCCCATGACCATGAAGTCATTGAGCTATCTTCCAGACATGAAGATTGCTCATAACTATAGCTCGTTGTTGTAGATACTGTTGCGGAATTTCGACCGTTGTAAGAAGAGCTTTGTATTCCAGACAAGGATGAACTTTCTAATATGGGTACTGATGATTCATCTACAATGTTTGGCTCAGTACTTGGTTGTTCTTGTATTTCTACCTTTTCGATTGATTTTCGCTTGCAGTCCCTGAGGCTCACATTTCCATGGCGAAAACGTTTCCTTAACTGGACGTGCCAGTAATTCTTTATGTCATTATCTGTTCTTCCACGTAAGTGCTTTGCTATCGTAGACCATCTGCAATAGAACATACAATGCATAAATACTCCATGCTTGTTATCAGAGCTGGCAAGTCTAACCCGACCCGAACCCAAGCAAACCCGACCCGAAAATGTTGTGACCCGAAACTGACCTGATCTGACCCCTAACCCGACATGACCCGATTATCACAGACCCGAACCCGAACCCGACCCAGACCCGACCTAATATTGACCCGACCCGATACTGACCCGATTAAATTGATGACCCAACAATTATTAAACTTAATTTTGATCAAAATTAAAGTGATTTTGTGTTAAGATTGATACGTTTGACCTAATAATGAAGTAATTAAACAAAATAATAGGTTAAAAACTAAGTTTAATGGTTAAAAATTGTAATAATGCGATGAAGTAGCCGGATCCGTTAATGACCCGACCCTAACCGATACATCAATTGACCCGAAATGACCCGACCCGAACACGACCCAACTCGACCTGAAAAGGTTGGCTGACCTGATATGACCAGAACCCGATATGACCCTACCCGGCTTGACCCGACCCAACTGACCCGATTGCCACCTCTACTTGTTATCAATCAGAAAGACAATATTCCGGTGTAGACATAGAAAATGGGTCATTCGGGTTAGGTATTTCAAATATCGCAAGTCTAATAATACATAAGATAATAGTTATTTATGTATGTAATACGGAGTATTATTATTATAGGATTAGAACCGAATGACGCGTACTCATTTTTGGTGGAATAAAATATAAAATTGACTTTTAATAAAATACCTATTTCCAAGTTTATTGTGAAGTTGGATGATGAGTTCCTCTTCATCTTTGGTGTAATTACCGTGTCTGACGTCCGGTCTTAAGTAATTAATCCATCTTAGTCTACAACTTTTTCCACATCTTGCTAGACCTGAAAGTCAACAGTATTATTAAATATTTAAGTCAATACGCAACTAACAAAATATATGATGTCATAAAATAAAAATAAAAAAAAGTGATTTAGTGGCATGATACCGAAACAAGAGTAATAAGTCTCTTGTAAAACGGTTTTACAATAAAACATTGTAAATCACCCGTAAGATACAATGATGCCCTTATTTCAATAGGGTTATTATTTATGTATTATGTCACGTGGTTTTACAATGACACTTGTGTAAAACCGTTTTATACAAGCTTAAACCGTAGAATTTCATTATATCATTGTATGTACCTTGTGACACAATTTTATGCTACTGCAGAACGGATCCAAACAATAGGATTATACATCCAATACAAATTTAATTGAGCTTATATGCAATTTTTTTTAGCTTTCAAGAATTTTGATTTTAATTTTAATTTTTTAGGTGTTAAAATTAAAATCTTATTGAGTTTATATGATTATTTATAAGTTTTAATATATATATATATATATATATATATATCATATTTTGAGTTAATTTTTTTTTATAAAGGCGCTCAGATTTTTTTTCAATAAAACTCGTAAAATGTACATATAAACTCAAATCTTTTGCTATAAAGCTTCAAATCTATATTACCAGATGTATACAGCTGGTTGTATAGTCTACTAATTGGTTTAAATGACAAGCAAAAATCAAAGAAAAAAGCTACTAAAAAATACGATTTACACGAACTTTTGTATAAGACGGCGTTCTACAAGAATTTGTGATAACATTTCATCAGTATGACAATAATACATTTTATAAACGTAAATGATACAAGTACGTTGCATGCATGCAAACAAGATTAGTAGCAACACGGCGATACCAAAATAAAAATGGGGACGATAAAAATAAACAAATGATCGAGAATACGAATAAACGAAACTAAGTACATACGTACCGGCGTATTTAGGAAGCTCTCTCCAATTCCAATGCCCATATTTTTGAATATAAGATTTTAGTTTGTCATCCTCTTCTTGACTCCATGCACCTTTCTTTATCCCTTTCTCGTCGAAGTACGGTGCTCTCCCCATCTCTAACAGATCGAGGAGGCGGAGATAGAAATAAAATTTCTAATACCAAACGTTTTTCTTGTAGTTTAATATCTTTATTATATCTTATATTAAGGCTGGTCTGATCGTCACAGATTTTTGAATAACATATATAAATCGTGGTTTTAATTAACTTTTTGGGATCTCGATACTAAAATAGCTCCCCCATTAATTCTACTACAAATATATTAATATTTTTGTAGTAAATATATTTATAGAGAGAGTATAAGAAGAGGACGTATATATAGTATGTTGCAGAAAAGTCACAGTTATATAAATGCATGGAAAAAGGTATTTTTATCGTGAAAAATGAGAACATTAGTCATGGGTCAGTCCAACTATAGACTATAGACTATAGACTAAATTATGATAATGACATTAATTTTGATTTGTAGTATGGAATAGTAATTTATGAAGACTTCCACTAATATAATAATTATAGTATACTTTGGAAACATCCATTTGTTTACTATGAAATCATTAGGTAAATTAACAAGTGTAACTATTTGTTAATTTATGTTCAAGTAGTAGTGACAGAGCTAAGGAGGGTAGTAGTGACAGAGCTAAGGAGGGGTTAGTAGAGGCGCTCACCTCGCTGGCTCATGAAAATTTCAAAGTTTTTAATTAAAATTTCTTATCTTTTTTCGGATTTTCTTTATACAATTATTCATTCGACCTTACTCATATATTTTATAATCAATATTTTCGAATACTTATTACAATTAGTAAGATTTTAAGATCACACTAGAAATATATTTTTTAAGATACGTTAGTCTATTTATACATAAAAAAAGAAATTTATTCTATTTTTACCAATAAATTGGATAAAATACACAAAAATATTTTGTTTCCGGTGTCTCGGACAACGGAAAAATGGTCGTGTCTCCGCCACAGATTGTAAACATATTACATTATTGACCCTATTCTTTTGGACTTAATTTCGGCTCATTTCAGTTTAGTTCAGCTTTATTTAGTTCAGTTTATCTCTTCACAAATTAACTTTTAGTTAATTCCATTTAGTTCCGTTCAATTTAGCTCATATCAGCCGAAAAGAACAGGCCAATGCTAGAAAAATCAATTTAAGTGGCCAAAAATTTTGTTCGATAAGATGTAAGTATATAAGTGGCCAAATAAATTAGTTATCTACTAAGTAATAACACTAATTAAAAAAATGACTCAATGATGAAATAATCACAAAATTGACAAAATTTAATACAAATGTGTTGTCCAAGACTTTGTGTTTAATTTTTGCCATAAACCATTTTGACAAAAGAAAGATAAAAAAACTAGCCACAATCAAAAAATATTTGTACAATGAGCAATTAATGGAGACAATGAAACAAAGAATTGAAGACTTTGATTTGTAGTGTATTTGAATGATTAAATGTAGAAGAAAGGATATTTCGTGGAAGGACTTGCATTAATTTTCTCAGGTATGGACACTCTTGAGTCTTGAACTCTTGAGTGTACACATTATGACTATTCTCATCACCACTATTTTAGTTTTGTTTTGTTTTATAAATGAGTAATAGGTAGACTAACATATGACCAAGTTGACCAAAGACATGGCTCGAAATTTAAGACAAAGATGTCAGTTAAGAGAATGAGAGTTAGTTGAAGTGGTAAGAGCTCTCGTATCGTAACTATGAAGTTGGGTTTCGATTCTCACTCGTGATATAACGCGCTCCTTTAAACCGAAAAAAAAAACAAAGATGTCAGTTAATTTAGTTGTTAATGTAGTAGGGTATGATCGACATAAAAAATTTCCGAAAAATTCCAACATCACATTATTTCTATGACATGTAATGTTAGGTTACTCGAGAAAAAAAAGGTAATTACCATTTCTGCTATTAGTGGATAAGGAGTCGATCTTATGGAGTAAAATTCTCTCACCAAAATTTATAAAATCTAGATGAATCGAATTAAGTAGAAGCACAAAAATAAACCAAATGAATACTCCCTCCGATCCAGACCAAAGGTAACATAGGTAAAAATGGAGTATTTAAGAAAGGGTGGAAAAAGTAAGAGTAAAGAGGGAAAAAATAGGTGGGGTATGTAATTATGGGTTTAATTGTGAGTGGTAAGTGGGGTATGTAATGACATTTTGTGTAAATATTAAATGGGTACAAGGGCAATTTGGTAATGTTGTGGGCCAAATAAGGAATGTTACCTTTGATTTGGATCGTCCATTTATAGTAAGTGTTACCTTTGGTCTGGATCGGAGGGAGTATTAAATTTAGTGAACTAGAAATAAGTTGAAAAGACTACTCGGTTAGGTTTCTTTTTTTCCTTTTTTCTTTTACCACGTGTCTCGGGCCATTTCAAGAGTTACTTTATTCAATTTCAGCCTCAATTAAAAATTATTAATCCATTTTTCACAATTAGTAGATTTTCGCCGCAGATTAGTTTATTGCATACCGGAACCCTCAAATGTCTTTTGTTATTTCTCAAAATTTGTATGACCGTTTTATCTGACCCAAGGAACCGTCTAAGTGTTTTACAGAACTTTTTTATCTGGAATCCCAAAAATCGCGTATCACACACTTCAATTTGAGCTGTTCAAGAGGTCGTACTGAAACACGTTTCTTTTTCTCCCGATTTTTCTATCACGTGTCTTGAGTCGGTTCAGGATTATCACCAATTAACAAGCTAGTATTAATCAATTTTTCACGGTTCTGTTTTCGTCCTAGGGGCAGTAATATCGTCATATCGAAACTCTCAAATATCCTCTATCGCTTCTCAAATTTGTGTGGACATTTTATCTACACGAGAAATCGTCTGTGTGATTTATGAACATTTTTGTTCCGGCAGTCTGGAATCTCGAAAACCGTGTATTATACAGGTTAAATTTAAGCCGTTCGAGATGTCGTACCGAGTCACATTTCACTTTCTCTCTGTTTTGCTACCATGTATCCGGAGTCGCTTAAGAAATTACCCTATTCGTCTTCAATCCTAAATAAATATTATGAATCCAGTTTTCACGATTATCCGATTTTTGCTCAAGCTGGTTTTTCGCACACCGACAACCTTAAATATCCTTTGTTGTTCCCAAAATTTGTGTGACCGTTTTATCTGACATGAAAAACTGTCAGTGTGATTTAAGGACGTTTTGTTCCGGGGTCCCTCAAATCCCGAAAAATGTGTATTATACACTTCAATTTGAGTCCCTTCGGAATTTCGTACAGGGACACGTTTCTTTTTTTCTACCGATTTTACTACCACGTGTTCGGCCCCGCTTCAAAGAGTTTCCCTGTTAGATTTGACCCTCAACTAACAAGTAATCTAATTTTCACAATTATCTGATTTTCACACAGGCTGGTTTTCGCATACCGGCACTCTTAATTATCCTCTTTTGTTCCTCAAAACCTATTTGGCTGTTATATCTGACCCGAGAAACTGTCCGTAAAATTATGGACGTTTTTGTCCCGAGACCCTGAAATTCCGAAAATTGTGTAATATACACTTCAATTTGACAGTTCGGTAGGTCGTACCGGAAAATATTTCTTTTTTTCTTGGTTTTTTTACCACTTGTCCTGGGCCTCTTCAAGAGTTACCTTAATCGACTTTAGCCCTAAATAACAAGTATTAATCCAGTTTTCACGATTATCTGATTCTCAACCAAGTTGGTTTATCGCATTCTAGCAACCATAAATATCTTCTATTGTTTCTCAAAATTTGTATGACAGCTTTATCTGACCCAAAAAACGGTCAGTGTAATTTATAGAAGTTTTTGTTCCGGGACCCTAGAATTGCGAAAACCGTGTATTATACACTTCAATTTGAGTCGTTCTGGAGGTCATATCAGGTCACTTTTCTTTTACTCCTGTTTATTCTACCACCTACCCGGGACCGCTTTAAAAATTACTTTATTCGACTTCATCCCTAAATAACAAGTATTAATCTAATTTTCAAGATCATCCGATTTTCGCCAAAGGTGGTTTATCGCATACCGTCAGCCTTAAATATCTTCCTTTGTTACTCAAAATATGTGTGGTTGTTTTACCTGACTCGAGAAATCGTCTGTGTGATTTACGAACATTTTTATTCCGGTACTCTGAAATCCCGAAAACCGTATATTATATAGTTCAATTTGAGCCATTCGGGATGTCGTACCGAGCCCCATTTCATTTTCTCTCAGTTTTGCTACCATGTGTCCGAAGTCGTTTTAGAAGTTATCCTATTCGTTTTGAGTCCCAAATAAAAATTATTAATCCAGTTTTCACGTTTATCCGATTTTTGCTCAAGCCGGTTTTCGCATACTGACGACCTTAAATATCCTTTCTTGTTCCCAAAATTTGTGTGGCCACTTTATCTGACCGAATGAATTGTCCGTGTGATTTAAGAACGCTTTTTGTTCCGGGACCTTGAAATCCTAAAAACCGTGTATTATACACTTCAATTTGAGACGTTTGTGAGGTCGTATCGGGCCATGTTTCATATTAGTCCGGTTTTCATACCATGTGTTTGGACTCTTCAAAAGTTACCCTATTCGATTTCAGCCCCATATAACAAATATTGATCAAGTTTTCACGATTATTCGATTTTCGTCCACTCTGGTTTTGCATACTAGCATCCTTAACTATCATCTGTTGTTCTTCAAAATTTGTGTGACTGTTTTTCATGACCTAAGAAATTGTCCTTGTGATTTGGGAACGTTTTTGTTCCGGGATCCTGGAATTCGGAAAACCGTGTATTATACACTTCAATTTGAACAGTTCGGGATGTTGTACCGAGTCACATCTCTTTTTCACCGAGCTTTTCTGCCACTTTCCCGGGGCCCCTTCAAGCGTTACCGTATTTGATTTCAGCCCGAAATAACAAGTATTGGTCTAGTTTTCACAGTTATCCGATTTTCGTCCACGTTGCATACGGCCCCATTAAATACTTATATCTAACCCGAGGAGCCATACCTAGGGCTGAGCAAAATTATACGATACGGTTTTATTATACGTATCCGATACGCTATACGAATTTAATTATACGGATTTCCGGATATCCGATACGAATTTGCGGATATCCGATACGGTTCTTTAAAAACCGTATCGGATAAGGATCGACAAAATATGAAACCGGATATACGGTATCCGATACGGTTGTCTTTTTTCTAGAATAAAATATTAAAATATATACATAAATCACAAAATAACCAATATGTTGGTGATTAAACCTTATTAGTATTAAACTTTATAAGTTATTTACTCTTATAATGTTTTAAAACACTTTTAAGTTGCTAAAAAAACCAACAATCACACATAGAAAAGAAAAAAATATATTATATTACATAAGTGAGGCTGAAAACCGGATACCGGATATACGGTTTCCGGATATACGGAAAAACCGGATATACGGTTTCCGTATATACGGAAAAACCGTATCGGATAAGGATATTAAAAAAGGAAATTTAAAAAACCGGATATCCGATACGGTTTCTAAAACCGTATCGGATATCCGGTTTTGCTCACCCCTAGGCCCATACCTGTGTTTTGTGGATATTTTTGTTCCGGAATTCTGAAATTCCGAAAATCGTATATTACACTTCTATTTGAGCCGTTCGAGAGGTCGAACTCTGTCACGTTTCTTTTTATCCTAGTTTTTCAACAACTTGTCTGAGACTGCTATAATAAATACCATTTTCGACTTCAGCCCCAAATAACAAGTATTAATCCAGTTTTCACGATTATCCGATTTTTGCTCACGCTGGTTATTTATCGCATAGCGGCAGACTTAATTGTCTTCTAATGTTCCTCAAAAATTGTATGACCGCTTTATCCAACCTGTGGTACCGTCTGTGTGACTTACGGACGTTTTTTGTTCTGGGTCCTGAAATCCTGAAATCCTGAAAACCGTGTATTATACACTATAATTTGAGCCGTTCATAAGTTTGTACCGGGGCATGTTTCTTTTTTATCCCAATTTTTGTACCACCTGTTCAGCGCCGCTTCAAGAGTTACCCTATTAAATTTGACCTCCAAATAACAAGTATTAATCTAGTTTTCACGATTATTCGATTTTCACTCAGGCTGTTTTTTCACATACCGATACTCTTAAGTATCCTCTGTTGTTCCTATAAATTTTCTTTGGCCGCTTTATCTGACCTGAGAAATCGTCCGTATGATTTACGAACGTTTTTGTACCGACACCCTGAAATCCTAAAAACTTTATATTATACTTCAATTTGAGTCGTTTGGGAGGTCGTATCGGGTCACATTTCATTTTCTTCCGGTTTTTATACGACGTGTTTGGATCCCCTTCAAAACTTACCCTATTCGATTTCGGCCCCAAATAACATGTATTAATAAAGTTTGCACGACTATTGGATTTTCGCCTAGTCTGGTTTTCGCATACCATCATCCTTAAATATTACCGTCCTTGTGTTTGCGAACATATTTGTTCCGGGATCCTGAAATCAAGAAAACCGTGTATTATACACTTCAGTTTACAGACTTTTTTTGTTCAGGGGTCCTAAAATCCTGAAAACCGTGTATTTTACCCTTCAATTTGAGTCGTTCTGAAGGTCCTACCAGGTCACATTTCTTTCTCCTGGTTTGTCTACCACTTGACCGGGACCGCTTCAAGAGTTATTGATGATGTCATAAAAAACGCACTTTTAACCCTTAAATGAACCCCTTTTCGCTTGCTTATCTGCACTTAATTATTAAGGTCATTTCGGCATCTTTAGCTTCTTATTTGATTTTCTATGAGATTTTAACCCATTTATAGGAAATAAAGATAAATGAGCGGTAATCATGCATAAATGGGGCATTTAAGAGCTTAATTGAGAGTACTAATGGCCGGGCATGAAGAGGAGGCCAAGGCCATTGACTCTTAGATCAATAAAGAAAGACTTGGGATGATTTAGGATGCTAAACCCACGAGTTAAGGTTCAACAATGACGACGAGGGAGCCACTACAAGAGGAAATCTCTCGAACCCAAACCATGAAGTTCTTGTTTGGCTCTAGAACTATGATAGATGGAACGACATCGAAAAATAAAGTGGTCTAGGCTTTTTAATAACTCGAACAGAAGTCCGTATGAGGAAATGTCACCCGTTTTACAATCTGAGGTCAACTAGCTGAGCTGAGCACCAACCCGCCCAAACTGAGCACCAACTCGCCTGACTTGGACCTCAACCCACCCGACCTGGACCTCAGATTGCCCGGATTCCAAGGCAGAGTTGTCTCATATGCTCAAAAGTCGTCCAACTTCTTCTGGGCTCGCTCGGGTCCTTGTCATGCTTTCCTTCTTGTACAACACCCTACCTCATAATCAACCCTAATCTTGTAACCCATATAAATACCCTACTTTGTAATAATTTGAGATTATGCCTCCCTAATTAGAGGATTAGCTTCTCTCTAAATTAGATTAGAGTTAATCTTTCCACAATTAATGTAATCTTTCCTTAATTATTCTTCAAACACTTCTTAATCTAGCATTGTTCTTGGATTTTTTTGGGCTTTTTGTATTAAACATTAGTGACAAGTCTTCATCCATATTCAAGATTTCCTTCCTTTTATTGTTCAATTAGTTGGTATTACTTCTCAATCTCTCTTTATTCACTTGTTAATCTTTCATTAAGTTGGTTCATTACTTGTCTTAATTATCATGTTTTGTTTAGACTCTTTGTTTATTGTTCTTGTTAGCATATTTCTCGTGATGATTAGTGAGTAATGATCTTGCTAGGATTAGTGGGGGATTCTGGGTATGATTAAAGGGTAATTTATGCTTGTTGATGTCTTTTATGTTGATTGATTGTTGTGATTTCAACTAGTGTACACAATATGTTTGATGAAATGCTTGCTTGACTTGACAAACCTTGCATTAATCTCTACCTATTCAATACCTTCTACAAGACAGAAAGTCTTAGGAGTTGTTAGACCATGCACGATGTTGGTAGGAAGACCAGGTATAAGCCAAAAGCTAACTCGACATCGACCTAGGTGGGACCGCAAGATCGAAAGCCTCGGTCCTAATCCGACCCCACATAGACTTGAATCAAATCTTAGACTCACAAGTATATTTGATTGATATGTTGAATACTTGTCTTATTTCTAGCATGTGCATGTTATGTGTTCGATGAAAGGCTTGAGTGACGACTTGCATATTTCACTACTTGTTTACTTGCACTCATAAGCCTAGATAGATAAGACTACCCTTCAACAAGAAACCTAACCCAATGATCACTCATACGAATCCACTCATCCTAGTTGCTTTTCCTTGGATGGTTTACATCTTGTTGTTGTTTTGTTTTCATTATTTTCACTCGCTTAGTTACTAGTTAAACCTCAAATAATTGTGACACTTGCATTCTTAGAGTAGATAGACTTAGTACCCAAAACCTCAAATAATGGATCGACTTTGACTTACCACTTGCTAGTTGTTTGTTGGATTTATAAATATTGCTTGATAGGGTGTGACGACTTAACCCTCACCAGTTACCTTGTTCGACTTCAGCTCCAAATAACAAATATTAATCCAGCTTTCAAGATCATCCGATTTTCGCCCAAGCTGGATTATCGCATACCAACAACATTAAATATCTTCTTTTCTTCATCAAAATTTGCTTCGTCGATTTATCTGACTCAAGAAACTATATGTGTGATTTACGAACATTTTTGTTCCGATACTCTGAATGCCCGAAAACCGTGTATTATATAGTTTAATTTGAGCCGTTCGGGATGTCGAGCTGAGTCATATTTCATTTTCTCTCAGTTTTGCTACCATGTGTCCAGGGTCGCTTCAGAAGTTGGCTTATTCGTTTTGAGTCCCAAATAAAAATTATTAATCCAATTTTCACGATTATCCGATTATTACCCAAGCTTTCTTTTAGCATATCGACAACCTTAAATATCCCCTGTTGTTCCCAAAATTTGTGTGTCCACTTTATCTGACCGAAGGAATTGTCCATGTGATTTAAGAACGTTTTTGTTCCGGGACCTTAAAATCACGAAAACCGTGCATTATACACTTTAATTTGAGACATTCATCATGAGGTCGTATCAGGCCACGTTTCTTTTTTATCTCGGTTTATACCACGTGTAAAGGATCCCTTCAAAAGTTACCCTATTCGATTTCATCCCAAATAAATAGTGTTAATCAAGTTTTCACGATTATCCGATTTTCGCCTACCTCGTTTTCTCATAACAGCATCCTTAAATTTCATCTGTTATTCTTTAAAATTTGTGTGACTACTTTATTTGACTTAAGAAATCGTCCTTGTGATTTGCGAACGTTTTTAGTCTGGGACCCTGGATTCCAACAAATCGTGTATTATACACTTCAATTTGAACCGTTCGAAAAGCCGTACCGGGTCATGTTTCTCTTTCTCCCGGTTTCTCTGCCACTTTTCCTTGGCCTCTTCATGAGTTATCCAATTTGATTTGATCCCCAAATAACAAATATTAGTCTAGTTTTCATGATTCTCTAGTTTATTTGTCCACGCTGGTTATCGCATACCGGCACCATTAAATATCTTCGGTTATGCTTCAAAACTTGTGTAGCTGCTTTATCTAACCCGAGAAACCGTACGTGTGAGCTACGAATATTTCTGTTCCGGGACTTTGGAATCCCGAAAACCGTGTATTATACACTTCAATTTGAGTTGTTCCCGAGGTCATTCTGGGTCACGTTTATTTCTCTTCCGGTTTTTATGCCACTTGTTTGGGCCGCTTCAATAGATACCCTATTCGACTTCAGCCCAAATAACAAGTATTAATCCGGTTTTCACGATTATCCGATTATCGCTCACGTTTGGGCCGTTTCAATAGATACACTTTAATTTGAGTTGTTCCAGAGGTCATTCTGTGTACTCACAGTTTCACAAGAAGAAGTAAGTGTACCAAGGTATGGTCGTGTGGAGTGACCTCATACACCGTGGTCTAAATAAAGTAGCGATAAATATGTGACCGGAGGTGCTCAAGTTTTAGTTGATTTTGAACACTACAGCCTCCTCCCAACTGGTTCCGTGACATATCCTTTAGTACATGTTAATTTCTTATTTTTGTGAATATCATTTTAGGAAATGTGGAACATCATCTAGAAGTGGAGGGAGTAGTAGTTAAAGAAAGCGTTTTTGTACGTGGTAATTGTGACACCCCCAATTATCCGGCGAAGATAATTGAAGGGTTATCATCTCGGTTTCCCGAGTTAGTGATTCCAAAACTCCAATCAAAGAACATTTTATTAAAAATTAATATTTAATGATTTACACAAAAGAAATATACAATATACAAAAATAAAACTCGACTAGGTCTAAATCATCTACCTAGTAACTATATACTCGACTCCAAGTCTGTGGCACTGCCCGAATCCCGATCATGCTATATATAAACATAAACCTGTAAATAAACTCCTCCCCATATATATGATTGGAAATATCATATGGATCGACACAGACCACCCCGGAAATAGGTGACAATTTACACATAGCCACACGCGGATAGTTTCAATAATACAATTAATCACAAAAGACATGAATAGACATGAATATGAAATGCAAATGTGAATGCACAAATACAAGTATCAACTCATCACCACTCCACAACCAACACATCGGTACCAGGGACACACCCATGACACCCACACCCAGTGACGGCACCACATCACCACCCATCAAAACAGCCGGACCGCAGCCCAAAAAATGGTACTCGGGACACTCTCGTGGTACCGGGACCGAGAGCACTCACACCCGGTGACGACACCACAGCACCGCCCATCAAAACAGCCGGACCGTAGCCCAAAAAATGGTACTCGGGACACTCTCGTGGTACCGGGACCGAGAGCAACTCGGATCCCCTACCAGATGACGAGTCTCAATGTAACACTCCCTTCTTGCCCGGCCAAGGCAATGAGAGGATGTTACCATCTCAGTTTTTCCCGAGGCGGTGAATCGGAGTTGCAATTAAGAAACAATTAAGATAAATACATTATTTAGTAATTAAAAACATGATAAATAAATAACAAATGGATTCTACAAATACAACTCAGCTAACAACTATGTCATCTACTCGACTCGACTTCAAGTCCGAGGCTCGTCCCGTCTCCCGCGTGACACCAAATCAACTTGTACATAACGTACTCCCCATATGATTGAAAATATCATATGGATCGACATAGGCCACCCTGGAAATAGGTGACAATTTACACATAGCCACAAACGGTCAGTTTCAATAATATAAATATATAAGACACGACATATGAAATATGATTATGCAACACGACGAATAAATGAATGAGACTCAGTTCCACCAACACCACACCGATACCAGGACACACGCAGACGTACCCACAACCCGGTGACGGCACCGCAACACCGCTCACCAAAACAGCTGGATCGCAGTCTGTAAAAAGGTACTCCGGACACACCGGTGGAACCGGGTTTGAGAGCGACTCAGATCCTCTGTCAGACGACGTGAATCAACCTCACGTGTCCCTCCATAACTCAAGCCATTAATGTGCACATCCCCCTCAGAGTGGGAAGATCCGAGAAGCGACCCGAACGTGAGACGTTCTCTTAACCGCCTCACGTCTCCATAAGAACAATTACCGCCTTCACAACTCCACCAACATCATCCACGAACACATATAACACAATATGCAATACATTGTATACCAACACATATTTTCATATGTGCAATAATCATCAAACATGCTTCTTTCTCATATGAAATGGATATCAACCAAATACTCGTATATGCCAACAATCAAGAGATATCTCAAGACATGCCTCACAACCAACATGTTACAATGCAATCCAATGTTGTCATGAATCAACAATAACCATCCATCATCATGCCATCATGAAATATCGACACTATTATGAGACTAACCACACTTACTTCCAACAATCATGTTATAATGCAATAACCACACAACAACAACACATGCAACCATTTACTCTTATTGAAACCGTGTAGGATTAACCTACTTTTTAGCAAATCTTCAATAGCTACTCGAATCCGACACAATCCCGTCTCATGAAACCGTCTCGTCCTATACAAGTCATATAATAG
Organism: Silene noctiflora; assembly: GCA_009801015.1. Taxonomy (NCBI): domain Eukaryota; kingdom Viridiplantae; phylum Streptophyta; class Magnoliopsida; order Caryophyllales; family Caryophyllaceae; genus Silene; species Silene noctiflora. The sequence continues at coordinate 265,655 of VHZZ01000054.1, read as the reverse complement.
TATCACAATACATCCTACACTATTATACAATACAAAACCCCTTATTATTACCCACTAATTACCTATATTACACATACTAATTATTAATTAGTTACCCATAACAAAAACCCCCAAAGTTACGATTATAAAACACTAGAAAATGATAGATCTTACTTACTCAGGTGAAAGGAAGGAAGGATAAGGTGAACAGTCCTCTAAAGCAAGCTTGAATCTCTTGGAGAAGGTATTTGACAGGTTTTAGAGAGAAGGGAGAGAGTTTAGAGAGATAGGGAAGGTAGAAATGAATTAGGTTTAGGTGTTGAAATTAGGATTTATCGGGTACTGTATGTGTCACTCGGTCGAGTACGGTTGTACTCGGCCGAGTGACACTTACTCGGTCCACTGCAGGCTTTACTCGGTCCACTACAGACTCACTAGGTAAAATCTAAGTTCTACTTAGTCAAGTGTAAGGCTATACTTTACTCTCAGGTGGTTCCTTATCAAGTCCGGTGGCCCCCTCACGCCTCCCAAAGTTCTCGTACGGATTTCAAAATATCCGGGTAATACACTCAACCACACGTGTCCCTCCATAACTCAAGCCATTAATGTGCACATCCCTCTTGGAGTGGGAAACTCCAAGTGGCGGCCCGAGCGTAAGACGGTCTCTCAACCACCTTATGTCTCCAAAAATTAAGAAGTATCGCCGCCACAACTCCACCAACAACCTCCAACATCCACCACAATCATATATATCGCAACATACAACATATTATGCCAATTATGCAACCATCTCATGGATTATGAATCTTAACATGGCAAACATACTTATATCAACGAGTTCTCATTTTCATGTTATAATGCATTTCCACCCACAATACGAGGTTATCCATCAATTATCCAATCATCATGATATGATACAATTATGCCAACACAAAAGACTAATACACATTTCCAAACGTATGTTATAATGCAACCCAACCATCATAATTATCTCCTTAATGATGCAATTAACCACTAAGCATGTTATAATGCAAATGCTTCATTCATGTGAGTCTAATTACAATATCAACAACAACACATACAATATTCATATTATTGAAACCGAGTACGATTAACCTACCTTTTAGCATACTTCATATGCTAGTCCAAGACAACAAGAATCCATCTCATAAAACAGTTTCATCCTATAATAATCACATAATAACTATCATAATACATCCTATATTATTATACTAAGTAAACCCCTTATTATTACCCCTTAATTACTCATTAAACTAATTAAAATCAATAATTAACTTAACCCCTAAAAACTCTAAAAAGTTAGGGTTAGGAAAATAATAACGAGGTTAAAGAGTAGATCTAGCCTTACAATGTGAAATAGATAAAGGAAGGGTGAAGAATGATAATAAATCTTCAACTCAAAGCTTGAATCTTCATAAAAGATGGTGGAAATGTTTAGAGAGAGTTTGAGGGAGGTAGAGAAAGGGTTTTAGGATTAGAAAATAAAGAGGAAATTAAAATTGAAGCTTATATAGTAAGACCCAACAATGCAAAGCCCAACATGCAAAACCGGGTCTGAACGCTGAGCACTAGGTCGAGTGCTCGGAGGCACTTGATCGAGTGCCCCTCTCACTCGGCCGAGTGGAAAAAGGTCAGAGATTTTGTCCCCAGGTCACTCAGTCAAGGCTATCGGTCGAGTGCATAGCGGCAGAAATGCGGGGTATTACAGTAATCTCGGGGTGTTTCGAGAATTCTACACAGTACCCCTCGTCTTTTGAAAAAATCATTGGTACCCGTAAATAAAAACTTCTTAAAATACCTAAGAAGCTCAAAAATGTTTTTTTAAGAGGTGGTTTGGTTGCCCTTATAAAATCATAGGAAGTAAAATTCCCATGAATTACAAATCTGATAGTTATTTGGTTGCCTTTATTTTTAAAGAATGTGGGAAGTATAACTTCACACAAAAATATGAGAAGTTGCTCAACAACACCCCCTTGATAACTTGAACTTCCCATGAAATGACTTCCCACATAGGTAACCAAACACGTTTTAGAATTTCCCATGAATTAGAAAAGGGAGCTTATTTCCCATGATTTTCGACTTCACATGAATTTGCACTTCCCGTGTCAACCAAATGACCCCTAAAATGTCTAGTTTATGCATTTTATATTGCTTTTTTTTTTTAGCAAATTCATGCATTTTCTATTGGTTTTTTAGCAACAATTTGTTGAAATTATTATCACAAATTCCGTTACTCAATCTTAAATATATTTTCTTTACTAAATTTAACTGTTAGAAAACTCAATTTTATTAGTTTGGGTATTTTACGGATAATTTATAAAATTTAGAAGTGCCATTGATGTTTTAAAAAACCGAGTGGTATCACGTAGAAATCGAAAAAATACAAGGGTACCATACTACGATGTGATCAGTATTTCACAAGAAGAATGTAAGTGTGATTCATAAATTTTTTTTGATGAAGTGATAATTAAACACTACTTTCGTGAAACCAATAAGATTGTTGACTTACCTCACTCATTCGAAAGGATGAGATAGGTTAAACCTATCCCGGAGGATCAATCTAATTTTATTACCTAAAAAAAAAGGTTATTTTACATGGTAACCCTGTGTATTTTCAAATTTTACATGGTAACCCTACTTTTCAGAGAGAACACATGGTAACCCGTAACCCTCAATTTTATTAATACGTATTGCCGTGACCTTAAACTTTTTTTTCTGTCAATTTTGTCCGTTAAGTAGGTGATGTAGCCAATTGGATTTGAGATTTTCTACAAGGTAACCCTATATTTTTCTAAATCTTACAAGATAACCCTATTTATTTTTTGTGTTTATTTTACAAATGCAACACTCTTAAAAATAATTCCTTAGTTCCTCAATTTATCATTCTTAGCAAGTTTTTTACTCGATTACTCCAAAAAAATGTCAAATCTCACTATCATCATCTCTTGAAGGTATCATTATCATAAATCTGCAAAAATTGAGTTCGATAATTAACAAAGAAATCCACTATTAAGCCCAATGCTTTACAAATGGATTAGTCTCCACTCCTCAATTGTACCCAACTTTAATACTTTATTGTGCCAATTTGTCGAATAATTGAAGTCATTGTTGTGTTTACAACATTTTCAGTTTTGGGATATTTGATGAGGTTGCAAAAAAAAATGTTTTTAAATTAGATTAAACCTATGAATCAAAATTGACATTGATTATTATAATTCTTGGTATGRAGTACTTTTATTACTTTGGTATTTAGAATATCTTGTCGGGAATTTTTTGATATCGAACAAAGTTCTTACTAGATTTTTCTTTCAAAACTTGGTAAATTGAAGGGTAATGAGGGTGGATTTGACAATTTGAGTATAATTGAGTAAAATTGTGAAAAGAAGATTAATTGAGGGATTATGTTTTTAAGCAGCTTTGTAGAAAAAGTAGGGTTATCTTGTAGAATTTTTTAAAGTATAGGGTTACCATGTAGAAAATCTCAAAATAATTGACCACGTCACATATTTAACAGACAAAATTGGCGGAAAAAAAGCTTAGGGTCACAGCGATACGTATTAATAGAGTTGAGGGTTACCATTCGTGTTCTCTGAAAAGTAGGGTTACCATATAGAATTTGAAAAAACACATGGGTAAATCTCACTTAATAAGATTGATAGTTGACGATATTTTACATTTAGCTTCTGCTTTTCATTGTACTGTACAATTATTATTTGTAACATTGACTTTTTGGCACTATTTATGGCTGTAGATAATCTTTGATATTATTTGTAATATATAAGAGAAAATATAGTCATGTGAGATCTTGTTTGATTCATCGTAATTAATGCTATAAGAATATCAATTTTTTATAATTTTTAATAATCTGTAACTAAAGATATCCACGTTGCAAAACACGTCTCGACAAGTGTGAAAAAGTCAAGGTTACCTTTGGTCTGAATCAGAGGGAGTATTAGTTTTTATTTAAGCTAGAGCTAAAATGGGACTGTAATCTTTATTTTTCCTGCTGTAAAAAAAAAAAAAAATCATTTTATCTCAAGGTCTTGTAATGTTGTCGCTCATTTCTTGTAAAAAAAAGAAACCTCCCTTTCCGAGTATTATTCGGCTTACTGCCTCGCCATATCCGAAAAAAAAATAAAAAAAAAATAAAAAAAATTAGACTGTCAAACCGGCACAAAGAACACCAGCTGAGAACCTGAGACATCTTCCCGTCAATACTAGAGTGCGATAATATATCAAAGCAACTAGTTTACTAGGCAACCAAATTACCAAAGAGATGCATACCATCTACACATGATTCCTGTCAAACAAGTTGAAACATAATCATATATACGGCGTATTCAAGCGAGCAATACATCTCTGCAGACTCAAGTCTCACCCCCTGCAATCCTGCAAACTATAGGTTACACAACAGCAGTCCCCGAGCACTGCTTCAAGAAAAAAGTACTGCAAAGTTCGACTTTCTCTGGACGTTTCCTCATAATAACAAAAACAAGTCTCTGAGGAAACTGTTTAACACATTGAAATTCTAAATGGTGGAAGCTACAAACTTAGCAAGTTGAATAGCGAGTATATGGTTGCGGGTCAGCAAGACTACAGTGATGTCATACAGTGTTACAGTCCGCTTCTAATGTGCGGAGCTGCGGAGCATCATGCATACATAACCCCTATCTTTCTCACAATTCATCATAACAAATTCCAAAATCAGTTATCAATAAGGGAAACTCAGACTGCTTTCTTATCGTTCAGATACTAGATTTCACTTAACACTCAACTAGGATTTTAATTGCACCCGATTTGGTTAGGAAGAACCGAGGAGGTGTGATCCATGCAGCTATAGGTAGCAGGTTCAAATCCGAAAGAAAAGAAAAGTCTAACCCGCACAAAAAACAGTAGCTGAGAGCGTGAGACATCTGCCCCTCAATACTAGAATGCGTCGATATGTTGAAGCAGCTAGTTTACTAGGCAACCAAATTACCAAAGAAACACATACCATGTACACAAGATAACTATCCGTCTTCAGCTGACGGATAGTGCCCGTCTTCAATGAGAATTTGTGATCCAATAGAGCTATACATCTCTCCAGATCCGACCCCGCACTCCTGCAAACAATAGGTTAAGCAACAGCGGTCCCCAAGCACTGGTTCATGAAAATGTAACGCCAATTACAATTTTCTCAGAAGTTTCCACATAATAACAAAAACCAGTCTCAAAGGCAACCGTTAAAAACGTTGAATTTCTAAATGGTGGAAGATGCAAACGTAGCAAGTCGAATAGCCAGTATATGGTTGCGGGTCAGCAGAACCACAGTTATACTACACAGTATTACAGTCTGCTTCTTATGTGCGGCTGCGGACCATCACACATAACCTGTCTTTCTCAGGATTCATCATAACAAGCCCATAATCAGTTATCAGTAAGAGTAACTGAGACTGCATCTCAATCGTACAGATAGTAAATTTCACAAAGAAACATTAACAGTTAATTAGATCCAAGATAATGCTCAAACAAAGAACAAGTAATTAAAATCGCAACATTTTATACCACGAAGATTCAGCCACATAAGGCAAACGAAACGAGTTTGATTGCACCGCAAAAAGTCTGGCATTGCGAAATTGGACAACAATCTAATTCAACAGCAAAACAAAACACAGGCCATATGCTATAACCAATCATATCAACAAAAGATGCTCCCTTTGTTCCACATGTCCCCATCAAAATTCCCAAAACGACACCACTTAACCAGAAAGTCAATGTAGCCCCATATAAAAAGAACAAAAGAGTACTAAAACGACATCACCCTAAGATTTAGACGATTTCGTAGCATTAGCAAGCCAATTAGCTTGCTCCTGAATCAAAGCAATCCTACTAAGATAGGCATCCATCTCAGCAACACGAACATCTTTCCACTTCCTATTCCACTCCTCCAAAACCGCACCATCAACCATACCCAAACAACTCTTCAACCCATCCAAAACCGGCACCTTAGGAACACATTCACCCTCAAACGACTTCATCAAATGCGGATACAATTCCGCAAAACCCTTCTCCCCACCACTCCCCACACCTTCAACCTTTCTCACCTTCTCTTTCTTCACCTCATCCACCTCCATCGCATGACTCACTTCCGAAATTTTCGGCTTTTTAGCACTCCTGCCACCACCACCCCTAACCACACTCCCAACATTCTCATTATCCGAAGCTGGAAGCGCAACCACACCAATCGTAGCAAGAGAATTCCCACTCTTAGCATTAGAATTACTAACCTTAACCTTCACATTAGCAGCATTCTCACCATCATTATCGCCCCAAATTATTCCACTTAACTTAAAAGCCTTGAGTTGATGAGGATCAGAGAGTTCAACAGTCTTACCTTTATTCGATTTTGCTACATTATTCATGTACTTTTTCTTCAATCTCCTACCTTTTTCAAGAACTTGAGATTTCGTAAATTTCCCATTACTAAGCTTTTGCTTAACAAAATTATAAAACTCATCAGCATTCGAAAGCGGGTCTTTACCATTCCCCTTTTTAAAATCAATCATACCTTGCAAAACCGCAAGTTCGTCTTCAAAACTCCAAACCCTAACAAAAAGGGCTTTCTTTTCGCCGCCATCTTCATCATCTTCACCACCACCACTGCTTATTTGTTGCTTTGGCGACGGTTTCACCGCCTTCGCCGCTTTCTTTAAGTTCTCCTCCACCACCGAGGTCGTTTTAGCTGCATTCTTAACTTTCAACGAAGGGGATTCCTTGACGATTGGCTTGGCAATGTAATTGGTTTCGGCTTCGGCTTCGGATTCCGACTCAGACCCGGATTCAGATTCGGGTTTGGGTTGCGAAACTTTGGTATTCTTATTATTATTAGTTGGTTTCTTCATCAAATCCGCATCGGTTTCTTCCTCTTCCTCCTCCTCCTCTTCTTCTTCTTCTACTTCTTCCTCTTCTTCTACTTCTTCCTCCTCCTCTTCTACTTCATCAGATTGAGTTTTTTTAGGGTTTTGAATTGGGGTTTGTTCTTCTTCTTCCTCCTCCTCCTCTTCTTCCTCTTCAGAGGATTCTGGGGAAGGTGGGTCGTCGTAAGGGCGAGATCGTTTCGACGACATTGTTAATCGATTAGGGTGTTGTTTGAATTAGGGTTTGATCGAGAAGAATGGTTGCAATTAAGAAGGGGGAAGTGGGATTTTATAAAAACTAGGGTTTATGAAAAGGGGAAATTTGGGGGAGGTTTATAGGAAGAGCCGAAGAGGGGTTTTTGGGAAGGACCATACGGCCCACGTTTGTGATCCGGTTACTTTAGTATGGTCTTCATCCGGTATTCGATCTACGGGTCAGGTCGGGAAGACTTGTGTTTTGATTAGCGATTATGACCCGATCCGAAAAGTCTGACCCGAGTTACATCACCCGAATGTGATCCGAAAACCCGAATAGACCCGAACTCTTAACCCGACCCGAAAACGACCCGTTCTGAAACCACCCAACCCGAAAATGACTCGACAAAACATAACTCTAATTAAACCGAAAAGACTTGAAGTGACTTTTTCTCTCTTATTCATTAACCCGAAAATGACCCAACCCAAAATAATCCGACCCGGTTTCCCAAAACTGACCCGACGAACAAACCCGAAATAGACTCAAAACCCGAAATGACCCGAAGCGACCCGAATTAACTCAAAATCAATAAAAAACTCGAACTGATCTGACTCGAACTGGCCCGACCCGAATCCAACCCGTTGACTCGATTTGCCGGGTCTACAAATAACCATCTCTCTTCTCTATAATTTAATCCTATTCTTGTCTTGAAATCACCACGCCTTCAATAGTCACCTCTATCCAATTTAATTGGTGTCACATGCCACTAATTACTAACCTTTACAAACTTACAATTTACAACGTCCAAACACACAAGACACAACCACCAAATGCACTCACCTCATTTCATTCACTTTCCTTGGATTCCTTTCTCTCTTAATCATCATTCAATCAATACAATACAAAACACAATTTTTTTTACTTCAATTCCTAGTCAAATTACTAGTATATGACCCAAATTAAGATTGAAAAATGTGTTATATTGGTAAAGCAACCAAGATCTTCATCTTCATCGTCGTCGTCCTCGTCATCTCCGGCATTGTATTGGGCTTCACTCTTATCAAACATCATAACAGCAAATCCCAAAAATGTGCTTCGGATGACTCCTCTTCCTCATGTGCTTCGGATAACTTCCCAGACCAAAACCCGAGCCTAAACCCAACCCCATTTCCTACCACAACCCCAACTCCGAACCTAAACCCGAACCTACCTCTACCACCACCACCACCGAGCTCATCCATCCCTTATCCGAACCTACCACCACCGACCCAGGATTCATCCCCGCCGCCTCCGACCTCAGTACCGAACCCATTTCCTCCGCCAACGCCAATGCCACCGTCTGAACCGGTTTTGTCACCGCCAACGCCAATCGTAAGTCCGCCATCGCCAGTACCTCCTACTGCAGGAACAGCAGTTAATCCACCAGTTGTAAGTCCGCCCGGTAATCCAGCTGGGTCCACACCGGTACCACCTACGCCGCCAGCGGGGTCCACCCCAGGTCCAGTTGCTGCATTGATATAAGATTGCTTTCAGCTTATTTGCTGCAGCGGAACCAGGATTTACAGTTAGAAAACGGAATTTTTCAGGATGCGAATATTTCCGCTAACTTCTCGAGATTCTGAAATGCTCCCTAGGGAGTTTCGAAAGATGTTGGAATTGATCAGTGATTAATGCAGCATTGCAGCTTCAATTTTTACGAGATTTAATTGATTAGTTACGGGCGGTTGTGTTTGGGAACTCGGAATTGGTTACGTATTTTTTTTGAGTGTAACTGGCAATTGATCGATTCCAGGTCGTTTTTATGTGTTCAACTGATGAAAGTCGATTATTACGAGGACTACTTTTGTTACTGTCTTTTTCTTTTTTACTTTTACCTTTATATTCTGCTATGTAGGTCAGCTGTATAATCTGCAGTGCTGTCACCTGATTATTGAAGGCGGGCCCACTGGCCCGCTTTTGACGGCCATTTTAACTAACCGGGAATGTATAAACTATAAAGTAGTATGCTCTCTACGACATTTGCTTTTAACACGACTATTACGGATTTACAAGCTGTATAATCTGCAGTGCCATACTGTCACCTGATTATTGTAGTCGGGCCCGCAGGCCCGCTTTTGAGGGCCATTTTAACTAACCGGGAAGGTATAAAGTAGGGTGCTCTCTGACGACATTTGCTTTCGACACGACGGGTTGTGAAAGGGAGGTGGGCTCCCTGGTATCGTTTTGGTGCAGCAGGCTAGTACACATTGTTGAATAGAGGATATTGTTCTGACTAGTCTGATTGGCCATGAACCCATGATCTAAATATTCATATCCGTTTTGGCCCACCATTTATCTAATACAAATTGTAGACGGACAATGTTAAGGCGTCATTGGGTGATACCAAGTCTCGGTACTATCTATTCACATGCCTTTATAATGGATCATATGTAAAGGTATGTGAGACAGTGAGAGGATGCTATCAAGACTCGGTACCATCCAGTGACGCTATCTCATTTTCCTTTATCGATAAGAATGTTATCATGATCATATGTAAAGGTTATGCGAGACAGATTTTAACACGACGTTAATGTTGTTATGTTTCCGTGAAAATACAATTTTAGACGAATGGGTATCAGTCGGAAAATAACCATAAACTTTGGAATTTCTAGCTCTACGACTCCATGTCTGGGTCATCTGACAGCTCGGTACAAACAAAGAATGTGTGTTTTGAAATAATTACGTAATTTAATACTCGATATATAAATGAAATAATCCGTATACATCATACAATGAATCAATCAATTGACATGGGAGTCATAATTCTAAGAAACAATCACAAAAATATCTTACAGAAGGAGTAACCAATCATTACAAACACTCTCAGAATGCAAGAACGACAAATGCAGAGACGAAAAACACAAGGAAAACCTGAACATTGCTGCCTCGGCCAGCCGAAGAGGGCTGTGCAGGTGGCAATGAAAGCGGAGATTCACTAGGACCCGTCAATGGGGAGCCAGGCATAGTCGAAGGAGGCATGCCTGGCAATGTGACAGGGGATGTTGCAACTGCAGAAATAGTTGATGGTATGACATTGACCTCTAATTTCATTCCCATTTTACAGTGCCCTGGTACTCCGCAGATGAAGTATCGCTTTCCCGGCTTCTTTAATGGAACGACAGTTTTACCGCTGTTGTCTGAAACGATTGCATTGCTTGTTTCGCAGGCATCGTAGTCTGATTTCGGGACTTCGACTACGTCGTGAGATTTCGAGTATAGGAAAACTGTTGATCAAATTCAAATGTTAGTTACTGTAGTTGAAATTATAGGTACCCGTATTGTCGGATTTCGTGTTACTAACATCTTTTTCCTTACACGTTTTTAAAACTCCCACCTTTTCTAAATATTTTCGAGTTATTAACATCTTTTTCCTTGCACGTATTTTACTCCCACCTTTTCTAAATATTTTCTCACAACAGTATCGATTGATACATCCAATTTTTCGTGCAATTATTTTGAAGATATACAAGCTGTAAGAATCTGATAATAATTTAATCTAATCATTGTGAATAATTGGTGTAGTCTAATTACTGGGAAGAATGTAAAACGTGCTAGTCTATTATTGAGGTATTACTATTATTCATCCTATTATTAGATGCATCTAATTTAAACGATAATGTACTAGTATAGCTCCCGTGCAAATGCACGGTATTTTAGTTACAAATATTAGAGAATTTTACGTGTAAACTCACATTATTTAACCATGCATGCAAAAAAATGATTGGGACGGAAGAAGTATTACATAATGAAGAATAATCTCACCTAGTTTATCACCGGCGACAAACTTGATAGGCTTCACCCATTCTTGCATGTTAGTACTTTCATCCCAAGCACCCTTAGGACCACCCACAACGTGAGTTTCCGCCATCGAAAACCGAACTATCATGGCACAAACAGCCATTGTCATCACAAACTTGTGCATTCTCATCATTTTACTCGATCCGTTTGTATATTTGTATTTGGAAGTAACAAAGATATATAGGAATGTTTTAGGATAATAAGGTAAGGTTTATATAGTGCGATGCATGCAACATACAAGTCTTTGCATTGTTATTATATATATTTAGTAGTGATTAATTGCATTATTATTATTATTATTATTTGGAGCATCTTATATGATTGATAATAATGAAATAAAATATGACAGAAAACAGAAGTTATACAACTGTATGTAATAATGTGTTTTCCTTTGACATTTTGCCACCGACTTCGTTGTTTAGATTGTTCTATCATTGTTGTTGTTAGCTTGTTATTGTAAAGGTTGTATCATGAAAAAATTGGAAATTTTAATCTAATTGCTTGTTTTTTTTCCTGTGTGTATACCATCTGATTTAGTTCGGATTCGAGTCGGGTAAGATTGGTAGGACAGTAAAACTCTTCCTCATGAGTGAGTATTAATGCATTTACAAAGCTCAAACCCGAGGAATCTTGTTAAGTTAGAATAATTATTTACCGGCAAGTTAATTTAAGTGCTCGTAGATATATTTAATTTATTTGCTGTGATTGTCAATACATTGCATTAAGTTTATGTTGTATACCATGGATAGGGATGGCAATGGATCCCGGATCCTGTCCAGATCCTGGGATCCAGATCCTAAGGGCCGGATCTGGATCTCAATATTTTAGATCCTGTGGATATGGATATGGATCGGATCCATATGTATAAAAACGGATCCGGATATGGATCCATATGGTCGAGATC
>VHZZ01000054.1:168341-205511 GCA_009801015.1 Silene noctiflora | reverse complement strand
GAAGTAGTAAATAATACGAAATTTATAGTCAAATGAAAGCATTTTTCGCAACGAATCCAAATATCTAAGTTTCTAAATGTTTTGCATTATATTTTTTGGTTAGATTGATAATCAAAAAACTCTTTTATGTAAAATATAGCTTTGATATTAAAMATATTACATAATATCTTTGTCATAATCTTGGAAGATCTTATAATATACTTTCCTAAAACTAAAAAAGATGACATGGAGCTCTAATATCGCTCGAAAAAAGCCTCTTTTAATAATATATATAGATATATAGATATAGATCATATTTCTCTATTTTCAATATTTGAGAACTTTATTCTACAATAGAAGAACTTTTTTTTTTAAATAGACGAGGTTTAAAGACACCCTAAATTTTCTATGTTATGATCATTGGTCATCACATTTCCTTATGCTTATCAACCTAGTTCTTATTTTAGAACTCAATTCTTAAAATTAAGAACAACTTTATGATTTAGTAGATAAACATTTTAAATAAAGTTCTTAATGACAATCTCAAGGATAAGAACTACTATTGTTAATGCTCTCATGCTTGTAAATAAATATAAACAATAAATGAAGTTTTCGGAGTTAATTTTCGCAATACTGGTAATAATGTATTAATGGATTAAATACATGCTTTATCCTTGAGATTGTCTTATAAGGCATGCTTTATAATCCATTAATAGATTAATTACATTAATACATTATAAAGCATGTATTATGATTACTCGATGCTTTATAATCCATTAATACATGCTTAATGACAACCTTAATCAAAATAAGATACGGAATTATAACAAAGAGTCAATTTAATTAGTAATAATGTATTAATGGATTAAATATATGCTTTATAATCGAGTAAACATTCATGATTGAAGGAGGTTAATGATTTAACAACAGAATGAAGGAAGAGGAGATAATTATGAATTTCACTTTTGGTGAAACTTAAGGGCGTAATTACTCCAAATGAAACTTATGGGGCCTAATTTCACAATTGAACAAAGTTAAGGGGCTTAATTACCACTTTCGCGCATATAAATATATTATTTTACATCTATCCCATCATCATTTCCTGAAATTCCGACTGTTAGATCGTTTAAAGATTGCATCAAGACAGCTAAAGAAAAATGAAGAGCGGAGAAAATGGAGAAAATCCTAACCGCTATCTATAATTTATACTCGACCCTTAAAAGCCAGGGATCAAAATACTATTCACCCTACAACAATGAAAAATCCCTCCCGGGAACACCCTTGTCTCTGTTTAGTGCTCGTATCGATTTTTAAAAAGGATGGATCCCTGTGATAACTTGAAGCTTGTATATGGTACACAACAGTGGCCATCAAAGGCTTATGTTGGCTCTAAGACTGCTTCTTGGATGCAAAGAAACAACCATAAACAATTGCTGCCCCGGCGACAGTTACACCAATTACCGAGAGGATCTTCACTACGGAGGGTCCAGGAGATGGGATTTCCATAAGTTCATTTATCTGCAACCCCACGGAGATGTTTTAACCACATTCAAATTTAAAATGCAAAAAAAAAAAAAAAGAAAAAAAAAACATGTTAAGGGAGAACGGTATAGAAGAGTACTGAGATAACTATAAAGCATAACGATACTTGAATGCTCGTCTAAAAACATTGCAGAACAACTGTTTTGTAAATATATTTTTCCGGGCTTGTTTACAAAATTAATTATCTACTTCACCCTAGCTTATCAATTTATAGTCACGTCAAGACTACAAGAATCATGATGTCCTACAAAAATTCAACTAAGGAATCTCCTCGTAAGAGGAAGTCCATTAAGATTTCAAGATCTCCATCTCAATCCAGTTTTCCCTCCTAGACTACGTTTGGAAGTTGTGACGATTATCTTGAATACGCTGAAAGAAAGAACAACGTATTTTTAACTCATTTGTGGCCTTCAACAGCCGCTTAGCTGTAAAATATGTCGATCTTAAGCTGTGCGAGGCATTAAAGTGCGATGAATTAGGTAAAATACAAACTACGATGACCCTTGTACCTTTCCACATGCCTACAGTTAGGGTATTGGTGAGTGATCATATATGTTCGCCATTTAGAAAAGGAGGTGTTTGCCAAACATGCCGTAAGTCACTGTCGGTTGACCATATGTCTTGCGCTAAAATAGAAGGATGGTTTTTTGTCAAAAAAAAGGCAGTAGTCACTGACCTCAACAGGCTGCTTCCAGTTCCTTTTTATACCCTGAAGATGACCTTTCCCAACAACAGCAACAACTGAAGTATGCTCATTTGCAATTCGGAACAATGCGGATGACATGTACCTGAAACAAAAGCAATCAGTAGTAGTTTTACAGGCAAAGAGCATGCATGAGATAAAAGATAGCATCACAAAATTACCCCTTATTTTTAACACTTGCAATAGCAAATCCATTTTATATTAGGCGAATGTTTCTTAAAATTAGCACGAGTGCAAATTCACCAACTGTCTTGGAGAATCAACATGCAAATTTCTGATCCTAGACATCTTGAGGCATTTGCATACAAAGCCCTCCTCCCATGACTGGTTTGACAACGAAAATCAGAACTCTACCCTTACCCAATTTTGGTTTAGAAAAAATTGCTCCAATCAATTCTGCTTCACATAGAGAATTTTTTTTAGATAAATATCTCCTCCGTCCCCAAATCCCAAATCCATTGTTCCCATTTGACTTTGGTAGGACTGATGTCAACTCTGAGCATTAATTTTTCAGAATATATGTGGAGACAAAATCTAATATTTGTTATGAAAATTCAGCCAAACAACTTTTTCTTATTGTTATTTCTAACAAGTTACAACTATTATATTTGTCAGAAAGTATTGATCGGAATCTACTTGTCTGAACACCAAAGCCGAATGGGGACAATAAATTTGGGAAGGAGGGAGTATGCACCCTTGTGAAACAAAGAATCACTGAACTACAACACCACTGATGGGATCTGTTCATTTCACCAAAAAAAAAAAAAAAAATTAAATTAAAACACCCTTCATGTTCTTCAAGATCTTGGCCCAAGAAAAAGATAGGTGAACTAGAGGAAAAAATTCTCAGTTCAGTCCTTAAGCAGAAGCACCAATAACATAATGGTGAGTCTGGTGACAACGGATACTATGCATCATTCATAAAAAGAGCAAAACGCAGCAAAGTACCCAAAAGTGGATAGAGAAAGCGTGAGTAGTGACTTCTGCGTCCTCACAGATAAAGAACTAATGGAACAATGAGAGTAATGCAAAAGAAACATATACTCACCGATCTCGCTCATTAACAAGTGTCTCCATCAGAGTTGGGAACTGCTTGCTCATCTCTTGAATTACAAGAGTCAACATGTCCACATCATTCATATCTTTTAACTGAGAAGGCATGCACCACATCAGATCATAATTCATACAAGAGCTTATATGGGAGTGCAAAAATTTCAACTGTTGAACAAATAGAAAAAAAGCTTTACCATTTTATCAAGATCCTCCGCATTTGGTAGAAAAACTGCTTGAAAAAACAATGAATACATTAATTTTGTCTTATGCCACAGAGACATTTTGTTCCACGTCCTTCGTATTGTTATCTGTTTACATCAGACAAAAACACTAATTTAGCGCAGTTTTCCCAATATCCTCTCCAAGAGTATAGAGTATTTAAAAGTTGCAATGGTGAACCAAATAGGCCGAAATTAAAACACCAGAAGCTAAACACATAAAACATTATTGTTGACATAAAAATCAAACACAGAGAATCCCAGATCAGCACTGTTTATAAAAATGGCAACTGCCATGAAATGATTCAAATACTCCAGGATCTAGCTAAGACGTCACTTCATGACAAGCGCATCAGCATATTCAGGTCATACATTACTCATCTTCACTACAAAAGACAGGAGTCTCTAAGTGTATTACGCACATCCGAATTTCTAAGATCATTAATTATTTAGTATACTGAAACTGAAAAAC
This sequence comes from Silene noctiflora, assembly GCA_009801015.1. Lineage (NCBI taxonomy): Eukaryota > Viridiplantae > Streptophyta > Magnoliopsida > Caryophyllales > Caryophyllaceae > Silene > Silene noctiflora. The sequence goes on along the minus strand of VHZZ01000054.1, from coordinate 201,544 downwards.
AATCTTAAAGGTTGCCAGATGCCTTTTTATCCAGTAATCCAAAATCATCAATGGCTAGTAGTACAAATGACCATGTAAAGTAACTTTCTAAAATCCAATAGAAATAAATTCATATATGAATTGGAAAAATATTAACTTACTACTTTGCATAAATCTAACATAACAAAATACACATTCGTATGTGAAAGTGAAGTGAAACTATTTGAATTAGCCGAACCAATCTAGGCCTATCAAAGGGAGCTAAAATAGACATTAACTATAGGGGAAAACTTCTACTCCTGATAATGTTCTAAATCCCAATCAAGAGCCAGCACATAACTTCCACTCAATGACTAAGTTAAGCGGAAGAACTTAAGGCACCCATTTTAATCATGGTACTGTATTACATTGTGGATGCTCACTATCCTGGTAACTGTTTATCAGGACCTATTTTCAGCAATGAAATATGATGTACTAGTCTTGGTACTGTATTAAGTAGTGCTAAACCACTTTTTCTATCTATAGTGTAAACCTGTCACTTCTTGTTATACGTGTAATTGTGTGCGTCTTCCCACCACCCAAAAAATATTATGCAAGGTACAAGTTCTCACTTAAGACACCTAATACATTGTGAGAAACGGGACCCAAATCATCCCATTCATTAGTAGGATTATCATTAATTTCCCTAAGGAGATGATGCATCGGGTTCACAATAATGACCCATACGCTTAGTGAGACCAACTGGAGGAAAGAGAATTCAGACTTTTTTAGTTCTACATCAAATCTGGCTAATCTGCTATTTTTCCCTTTTCTGTCAGAGATCAAAGATGAGTCAACTGCCTCCCACTGACCTGCATCTTGCGCTCTTGGCCTAAGACACATGCATCTGCCGCTTTGGTGCAACTTGTTGAAGTGGCTGCACCTTAGGCTGTCTGATGCGATGTGGTCAATGCCTCACTACACTTTCGACCGGGCGTGCCTCATGCGAGCTTTTCAAAACTAAAACAAAAGGTCACATACTGATGTTTCCTTTAATAATCTGAACTAATGTAGATCAGCTTACATTAACTGGACGATCACCAAGTATAACCTTGCTGCCACACTTCATAGCTTCGTCAAAAGCCACTCGAAACTCATAACCAGGAAAAACTTCCAGCTTCTCAGCAACCTGATGAGGAACAGCACCAATGAACTTAAAATACAGACACCAAACTAAAATTTCTAAACATGATTATTAGCTTGTATTCTAAAATTATTTTCCAGCTCCGCACATTGGCAAAAAAACAGCAAAAACACCATTCATATAAAACTTTCTCCTCTTTTTCTATATTGCTTGAAACTGAGTCATAAAATTTTTAAAAATACATCCAAAATTAATTAGAGAAAACATTTCATAAGAAAAATATGAAAATATACATAAAATATGCCTGAACTTTCTAAAACGGAAGAAAAATAAAAATTTGAATGTTTTTTCGTTATTTACTGGGTTAGACAAGTCATTGGCTTTCATGCAGTTTAATCATTGGGACAAATATGAGCATTTGTTTGGATTCTCTTTAAGCCGCTCAAACCCTAGATGAAAACTAATTTAAAGTTCCATTCGTTGTAAATTATAATGCATAATTTCAACTTTTTTTTCTTTTACACATGAAATGAATCATTCATCTAAATTGAAACTAATTTTCTTTTCCCATGCAAGAACAAAGTTTTGTGGTGGAAAATGAACATCGTCATCGCGTAGAACTTGAGTGTAAAATCAGAATAAGATATCAAAACTTAAGATATATTTGGCACGATGACAACATGAGATTAATAAAAGGAAGACAGGACAAACTTGGGATTGGTGAGGGCAAATGTTCCATAAGAATGTCTTCAACGATGATATCTCTGTTTCAATATGAGTGGGTATTTATTGCAGGAGGAACAATAATAACTACTAAAGGGAGACTACAGAGGACTGCAGAACACAGGCAGAATATGTAGTAATATTGTGGTACTAATTGCATAGAAACAAGTTTTTCCAAGCATTCATATCTTTGCGTAGCAACCAAACAGCAACCATTACAATGAAGTAAATGAACCAAGAAAACCCTACGAAGTGATGAAAGTTTTGATGACTTCTGTAAGTACCTTTGCCAGAAACCAGCTGTAAACTATGGCCAAAACATTCTGCTGCTTCTTCCACATATCAATCATTTCACTATATGTAGGTACCTATGACAAATGAGATATTTCAGCATATATTTTTGCTATTACAAAAACAAGGTTCTTTTCAAACCACAATTAAACTGTGCAAGCTTCATCTTGGTAAATAATTAATGTGAACTCGATTTGAAGAGAGGGAAAAAACACCAATATTCATTATGCTAAGCTTCAGTTGTCGTCATTGACCCTTATTTTGCTAGGGGAAGTTATCCATATCTCGGACAGATAGGAGAAGTTGTCCTCTCTTCTTCCTTCAGGTCCATGATTAATATTCATATCATATTTGTACTTGGAATTTATTAGTGAATTCAAGTTTTCTTCTACAGGTCCTCCCATAAATATTATTATTCATCAGCCTCTGTCCATTAAATTGAGCAAGAAATAAAGAATCAACATTAGAAAGAAGAGGGAGAGGATGGTCGTTGAGGATACGGCAACTCGGCAAGCGGTTGCAAGGACTAGGTATAAGAATGGGGAGAGAGGGAGGTTGAACGACGGTGTGGGTAGAATTAAGAAAAAAGAGAACAGGGTGTTTAAATAAAGCATTTCTAAACATAACTACAATAACAGCAAGCTCACAGGAACAGAAGGTAGACAAAAAGGGTTTGAAAACTAACCTCTAAGTCCTTAATGCGGAGAAAAGACACTCGGGTTGAACAAAGCTCGAGAAATACAACCTAAAGCCAAGTGTATAGCAACAAATAATGGATCTTAATATCAACTAAATACATAGTTAATAGAAACAAGCAAGAAATCATTTCAGAAAAGAAACAGTCGTAAAGCACCTGTGGTTTTAAGAAACTAATAACAGCTTGCACCTCCCGGCATGATTCCTGCAAATTAAGATAGAAAAATTTATACTTGAACGTGACCTTCTAAGCAAGAGCTTCGCAACAATGTCACTTCGAGATAATTACAATAAAAAAGACGAAAAGAATCAATATAAATCAAAAAAAGGATCATTGTATTCTTGGAGATAGTTAGAATAAAAATGATAAATTTGTTAAAAAAAAATAGTTTCAATGTGACTACAGCAATTGTAATTTTTGATTACAGATTCTTTCAGCAACATTTTGAATAATACAAGCCACCCAACCAAACCTAACATTGTAGAAGCCTAAGAGTACTGTGTATGCTCCAACTCACTGTGTTTTATCACCGCCAAATTTGACACTCTTCACACTCTTCTCAGCTCTCAAATACCATCACGAGTATATTACACAAAAATGTACTCAGTGCGAATGTTGTCAGTGACAGCTTGTCACATTATGTAGCAATGGAACATATAAAGAGCCTAACAGCAACATCATCATCGCTATAACGTCACTGCCCATAAGCAGATTTAAGCAAACAGTTTGCTCAGTTTGGAGGACGTCACATTGCATATCAATAGATAACATCATGAACCCAGAAATATCATCGTGATAACCTCATCTTAAGCTAAAAATTACCGCCCACAACACCCAACCAACATTAGAACAACAACAATTCAAAAGCATTCGATCCCTCTCTCATCTTATCCGTTCTCCAATTGTTTTCAACCAAAAATTTCCAGCATCTTACCAACTCACAAACAATCAACGAATATCATCAATTCATCACAATTCACATTCGCCTGACAGACATAAGCAGTTCCAACGCGATTAACATTACAATGATCGCCACTGCATTCTCGGGCAACAAAATAACATTTCTCATAATCTCTTCAACATTTTCACTTTGTACTTTATTTATAACACTCAATCAAAAACATGATGAGACATCGCAATCTGATAAAAACAATTATTCGCAATTAAAACAAATAAAACAATCATCAAATAACATGCTAAAACAAACAAATCAAACAATATCATCGCAAATCACGCCAAAAAACCGAATATCATCAAAATTCAAAATTCACAATTCAAATTCAAATCAAAATTCACAATTCACCTGAGAAACATGCGCAGTTCCGACGAGATAAACATTACAATTATCACCATTAGCATTCTCATGCGTTAAAACGACAACATTTCTCATAATTTCCTCAATATTTACACTTTCTTCATTTTGCACCACACTTTGCACACCTTCTACTCCAGAATTACGCTCTTCAACAACACCATCGTCATCGGCAACGCCATCCCTATCAACATGAACAAAATTAGGGTTTTCAATCGACGAAGAAGAAAGTCTCGATTGTTCAACTTCGGGATTTTCGACATTCACGAAACCATCGATTACGCTGCCGGAGAGATTTTCCGGCGAACTAGGTTCCATTTTGCGGCGATCGGAGGCGGTGGTGAGAAGGCGGGAGAGATTCCGACGGCGGGGGTAGTATGGTAATTTAACACGGTGTGGTAAAGGTTGGTGGGATATGACGGTGGAGATAAGATTGCGAGGAACTGGGATTTTACGGAGGGTTGACTCCGGTAGTTTGACTAATTGAGTTAAACGATTCATACGTTTAACACAGTTGTTTGTCTAACATCTTCAATTCAAGTGTAACTAGTATTTTGTCCTATCCGATTTCGCGTTTAAGGTGTCAGTATCCGTCTTAAGTTTAAATGTGTTAGGTCGTGTTTTTTTAACTTAATTTTAGCTCATTTCAATTTAGTTTAGCTTTATTCAATTCAGTTCACTTTATTTTTTCACAAGTTAACTCGTACTTTAGTTCAGTTGAGTTTTATTCAGTTTAATTCAGCTATATTAAGTTCAGTTCAACTCTTTTCCTGAACAAAACGGTGCCTAAGTGATCTTCCCATTTTTCTAGTATATGTGAGTAGTAAGTGTGCGGAGGGAGTATCTCACTTGTATATATAGGACAAATATATTTTTATTCTCTAGACATTTTGCTTTTATCTTATTTAACATATTTGACCTGTTAGGAAATAAGAGTATGAGCATATTTGCATGGCTTGCAACTTGGTTCAAGCATCTCGGGGAAAGTGTGTTTCTCGGTCAACTACAAATTCTTGTTTAAGACGACATTTCTTAAGCTTAAGACGAATCAAATATCATATCACTTGTTTATATGAGACAAATATATTATTTTTACATATACATTCTTATATACACAAGTGGTATACATTTGACTCGTCATAAGTTTAAGACGGATAGTGTCGTTTTAAGAGAGACTTACTGGTTAGTCTAAAGGTAATTGAAAAACATAAGGTAATTAAGAGGTAAAAGAAGGCCTTGAACGCATCTGAGTATATAGAAGAACTTGATCTTGGTCATATAAGCTCAACTGGTCTGTAAGTCTGAACTCTGTAAGCTCATCGACGAGACGATAAATAGATGGACATCTTTTATTGGACTATATCGTTGGAGAATAGCAATAAACTCTTCAAATACAACTTGGTATATCAAACCAGAATCTAACCAAATATGAGAGCTTGAACTGCAAAATTCCATTCGAAAAAATAATGAGATAAAATTCGCCATACAAAATATAATTAAGCTACATGTACTTCCTGCCTTCGCATTTGTTTAAATTACTAAATGCCTTCAAGAGTTGTTTTACTTTTCATCGATAAAATTCAATGGCTACTAATACATAATGTGTAACGATGCACTAAAATATTACTCCTCCGTATATGCACTAGTTTAGTTTTGGTTTGTATGCAAAAAAAACTACAACTACGTTAATACGAGTCACTGGCATCATGTAAGATATCCACCTGAAGTTCATCAAGCCTATTTCCGTCAATGTTCAGCATCTACTTCATCTACGTTGACATTCTCATCGTCACTCTCATGCTGCATAACATTTAATTCACAACGGTGAGAATCCAAATCAAACATTATCGAAATCTGCAATTCACTGAAAAGTTAGATCGTTTCAGTTGAATTGAGGGTTGAATTTGAGGGTAGGGGGTGTTAACGAGCCGAGCCCGAGCTTGGCCTTGCTCGGCTTGTGCTCAAGAACAAAAACTCGAGCTCGAGCCAATCTCGAGCTTACCCGAACTTGAAAAAAATGTGCTCGTTATCAAGCTTGCGAGCTTTAATGCGAGCTCGAGCCTCGGGCTCAAATGGAGCCTATATATTATTGTTAACTTTTTGATTTTTTTCCCTCCGATATTTTCAATAACAAGGCTCCAAGGTTATATGTAAATTTTTTTGGCAAATCAGTGAGACATTTGATATGTGTGATACAAAGATATATTCATGATAAAATATTTTTATAAAATATGGGCAATATCTTATCTAATCACACAATTTCGAGCCGCTCGCGAGCTTTTCTAGTTGAGCCAGCGTTTGCTCGGCTTGACTCGTTAAGCTCTCGAACCGAGCCCGAGCCGAGCTTTGACCGAGGCGATATCGAGTTGCTCGCGAGTTGTCTCGTCTCATTAACACCCCTAATTGAGGGTAACTATTAAGGGTTGTAGATAAAAACACTGAAAAGTAGGTGGAATTGGTGGTCATGGATAGAGGAATGAGGTGAAGGGATGGTAATGCTCGTAATGGTTACCCATAAACGGGTAGTAGTTCTTTCCCCAGTAACACTTACCAATTACCATCTATCTAAATGAGCCCCAAGAATTAGAATAAATAATCTAGGCTAATCTAGAAAAGCTCATTAGTAGCACACAAGACAACAGCAGAAGGAAATGAGAGAACTCAACACAACGGAATCTAAAATAAGATTGTAGACAAACAGAGAGCACCTACATTGGAATCAGTGCACAATTGACATGAAAATGCAACTATAAAGTGCACTTGGATGAACGAACCTGCGAATTGTTATTTTGCATCTTGGAAGGAAGAGGAGGGGCTGGTAATGACATGCCACTCTGACTAGAAGTGGTAACTTCGACACCCTCCGGGTTGTCATCTGCCTCTGTTAGCTCAACAAAGTCATCAACTGCATGAGCAGCCATACTGGTAGGTGGTACCCCAGAACGAAAAAAATTGGCCTATTCAAGAGAAAATACACACATATAAACTACAGTAGAGGTTTTATAAGCAACAATTTGTTCAGCATAATATTATGAGCGATGACTGATGATTATGATAGCAAGTAGAGTCACTGAAGCTCAGAATCTACTTCTAGAAGGTATACATTCTACAATGTCATGCGCCTACTCCAGCCTGGATCAAGATAATACTTTGAGGGTAAAATCCTTCAACTAAACATCAAATACACAGATGAGTGCTAGTTTGTTGAACTAGCGAGGAATTACGTTCAGCAAAGTAAACCAAGCAATTAAGTAGCTTCCAGTCACGACACCAGAAATGAGGTTCTTCCATGGCAGGTACATGTTAGAAAGCATGATGCATACACATTTTCAAGGAACTGTAACATTAGTCCATGTCAAAAGAGAAGGAATAAGTTCACTTCAATCGCAAATGATGGGAGTCAGAAACACAATTTCATGCAGTTATACAGAATTGAGCAAGTACAAACATGAGGGGACATGAATGAAAGCATCAGACAACCAAGAGTTGAAATTAAAAGGGTAAATGATACCTTCTCTGAAGATACATAGCTCTTTGAAGCATCTTTCCGACGTATAGACTTGCTTTCACGAGACGGACGTCCAGTCTCTTCTCTCTTGTTATCTAATTTAGCATCTTTACCACTGTCGAGGTGTAAATGTGAACTCTTAACAGGAACCTCAACATTAGCTCCATGTCCTCTGACATTGTTCCCTGCAATCCAATAGGCCAAAATCAATCGAAGAGAATCAAGAGATCTCAAGAAATAGAAGTGTATTGTTTGTTTATTTAAGGTTAGTTCTCAACTACAATGTTTTATCTAATAATGACAACATATTAGCGTCAATATCACGAGAGACTTCATTTATATTCGTATTGCCTTAAGCAGGCTCTCACTCAAAGCAGGGTAAAGCGGAACAAGTGTATGTAGCATTTATCCTCCAATTTAGAAAGGTCGTTCCTAGATAACCGACATTTGGAATCCGGTCATCACAACCAAAGTCTAGCAAATTGACCTGTCTAAACAAACTAAATTAAAGATACTACTTGAATAACTTCAACTGCTAACTGAAAGCATGAAAGGTACCAGATTTACTGCCTTGTGGAACTTCCATGCTACAAGTCAACGGTCTCTTCCTAAGAGTTACAGGATCCTTCAAGTCTGCAATTTCCTCATCGCTAATAATATTGACATTCAAATTATCTTCACTGCCATCAATTTGGGTAGCATTTATACCAAGCTCCTCCACAAGCTCCTCAAATTGAAGTTGTGACCTAGATAAGCATGACTAGAGAGTATAAGACTGCAAAACTAACACCAACTCTTATACTCTGAATCCTAATTTAGCTAGAAGAGTCATCAGATCATATTTTCAGTTAACACGGCATCCCCTCCTCTCAAATACAAGAATATCGAGTCATTTAGGCAGAACTTACTTCTTCACTTGATCTTTCAGCCTGGAGTGATGGGCATGTGCTCTAATCAACGTCTTAATTTTAGAATTCGCCCTACAAACCATCACTCCAAAGATGAGGATAGGTTTAGATTTGATATAGAGGTAGTACGTAGGCAATAAGATCTAGAACTTGTAAACAGCATTGTCACCTTTTAAACTTGTCTTTTTCTTCCGACAGCTGAGCCTCAAGATCCATGATTCTAGAAGAAAGACTATCTGCTTCTTGTACCCGCTCTTCCAACTCAATCTATAAAACGGAAAAATACAGTCAATACAGCTATAGCATCTGCATTTATTGATGATTATCCATCTCTCATTTTGTAGATGGGTGTCAGTGTGTCACATCCAAGGTGTCTTTTCATATACAGGCTTCGCTCCCATGGTTTCGTTTTGTAGATGGTCGTCACCTCTATGATATGTTTTTGTACATGGGCGTCACCCCTTAGTATCCCTTAATCCATATTATATCTAGCGAAAGTGTAACTCTTAACAGGAAAAGGAAGAAAATTTTACCATAGCTTTGGTGAGATACCCACTCAACTAAACACCCACGCTACCCTCCCCTCGAAACTAAAAGAGAAAACAACAGGAGCGAATAAAAAAATGAGTGACAGTGTACATATATGGTTCATGTTTGGGATAGCAAGAAAGCAATTGATATGAAAAGAAAGTGATAAGAAAATCACAGGTTATTTATAGAATCAGGCCCTTACATTGCGGTCACAACTTCGATTCATAAACCTGGAGAGACAAATTTGAGAACACAGAAATTAACCATTCCGGTTTACAAAGAAAGAAGACCCAACCTTAAGCTGAATTTTTTGGTCAAGAAGCACGTCAACTTCATATTGGACTTGCTGCAGCTGCAAGTTTGACATGAAAATAGGGCTTATATACTTCACGTTCAACTTAACACATAAAAGCAATACAGGAGAAGGAATGAGAGTTCCAAAATAAATAAATACATGTTTACTAAAGTCCATGTCACACCTCTTCTGGAACAGTACTTCTGAAATCTGAGGCTACAAACTTCTTATCTTTGTTCCTATCTGGTGTTCCTTCTGGACTTCTGAAAGTCCTTTGAAAGTCATCATGGCCATCCATATCCAAATGTGTCCTATATTTTCTATCATCACAAATTGAAAAGAACATCATTGGAAAACCTCTCACTATATTAATTGCATAAAAGGACCAGTGTTTGCTTCTTTTTCAGCGCAGAGAATAATGTAACTGCATAAAAGAAGAAAGATAAAGCAAAGGAGGGGCCCAAACGACCGGTAGGGTCCTAGTGCCTTGCACAGTTGCACCGATGCAAGGATGTAAAGATCGCAGCATATATTTTGTTGCAACTATCTAGGAAATGCATGAAATACTATGATGTCAAATGTGGCTATGGATATCATTGTGTTCAGAACACAAAAGAAGCAACATCATGACAATATTACATTTTTTAAGCCAGCATCAAAACATTCAATTTTTTCCAAAATCTCATTTTTGAGGCAAACATGTCAAACAACATACACAGTATGGCCATATCAAGTGAAGAACCAGTGTAGCATCTATCCATCATGGCATCTTTGACACACAGAGAGACGTTACAATAAAGCACCAGGCAACTAAGAATGCTCCAACAGAAAATGAATTTCCACAACTTACCTCCTTTTATGGGGAGGTGGAGGACTAAATCCTGCAAATGATTCAAGGGTAGAATAATAAGCAGCAAGAAATTTGGAAAACCTTGACACTTAGATGGCTCTGAAACGTTTAAGTTCATAATTGATAAAATATCCAGTAATATAAGACTATCCCAGAAGATAATTTATTCATCTGAGACTCTTTCTGAATTCAGGTTAGAGAGCAGTTAGACCACAAAATGTACAAGATACTAGTATGCAATAGCAAACACGGTATTAACATTCAACATCATGGCCGATTTATAAGGTTTTTGAGGGTTACCAATAATATTAATAATACAGAAAACGCATGCTTACGTCTAAAAGCGCGTGAGCCTCTTGAGTCTCTTCCTGGAGAATACCTAGCCTCAGGAGAGCGCTTTCGGTCAAGCTTGTTCCTCAAATCATCACCTCTGTTACCTCGCCGCTCTGGATAGCAAATTCAGTATATATAAATACACGTGATAGAGGCCAAGTAGCAGCAGAGTACCATAAACTACTGTAAAGCCAACCTTACCCTCCCATGGAATGATAACAGTAACACAATAATGAACAGAAATAGTGCGTCCTTTGCATGTCCAATAGGAAACATATACATCACCAGCACATAGCGCTTAGATACAAATACGCGTGAATCTGATCATATATGAAGTGCACACGTGATACATGAAGAGAGTAATGAATAAAAGGCAGAAGGGTGCCTGTCTTCAGAGAAGCCTCCAAACATCATATATCGGATGAATGTCTCCTTGGTGGCTCATATATAGAGAAACTAACAGTAAATGTATTGAACTAATCTCACGTGTCTGTGATAAAACCTTGCACTCCTTGGTATGAAAATTCTAAACCATTGGGAACTCAACATGTAGATGGACTCCTCAAATAAATACCATAAGCTCTTCTGACATCAACATGAAAAAGATTGATAAGAGCAGCACCCCCGAAATTGTTCCATACTGAGGAAAAACATTCGATATTTGGAATCCTGGTCCTTCAAACATCACTGAGTTTCACTGATATAAGATGATGGCTGAGTAAAAGATTATCCAATTCCAGGAATCATATCCAATATTAGCTTTAGCAATGATATATCCAGCATCATACTTTTTTCACATGATGAGCCTAAAGCCATCAGCTGACAGACATCCTACTGATTTACCAACTGCAGTCCTGCTATAACATGGCAATTTCTTAAGACAAGTTTAACATCTCTGTAAAAAGAGACAGCTAATTACGGTTGTTCTTCTGAACCTCTTTCACATTCACCATCAAACAAGATACGATAGAGGTAGTTCTACAGAGCTTATTCAACACATGTAAAGCGATGGTATATAATCCTTTACTTCATGTACACAAACAAAAATCTGAGGGTAGTCACACATGAAAGCCCAATGAAAACCCCTTAACAAGTAGGTCATCTAATACAGGAGTATTAAAAAAAGGAAGGTTCCCAATAAGGAGCCTACAAGTCTACAATAAATGCTTCGCCTGATGAGAACAATGTTAGCAAAAATATTCATACTCATGCATACAGAATCTCTGTAAATAGCAGCTTAAAACGAATAGTCATACTCATGCATACAGAATCTATTTTTATTTAATGGCGCTGAAGTGTTTGAAAGCTCATATCAGCACAAAAGAAAAAAGAGAAAAATGAATACAAAGATCCTCAATGAACACTTGAAGCAAAGTAAAAGACTCAGTAGCCTATAAAAGGTATTTCTATTTTTATTCACAGCTCCAGTTAGTCGGAAAAAATAAAATAATGATTATGTATCCAACTGACAACTAAATCTGTAGAATAAGCATTGTAGAAGATACCAACCTCATCATATAATTCTAGGTACATTTGGTTGGGTGTCATAACCATGACAATACTGGAATCAGTCCGTTTATTTGTCATCAAATGAAAATAAAAAGGGGATGTAGAGGACCAACCGCTAAAGAAGTGTAACTGAATGGGACGTAGACGAACCCCAACATGACGACGGACATTAAATTAGATTCCCCGCATATCACTCTTCTAATTTACTCCTCATTTATCCTATTCATTCCCTTCTAAGAGCTTGCTTGGACTGGGATGATCTTGAGTGAAATAGTTATGGTGGTAACAGAGGAATGTCTCACTAAACTGGTTGCGTTTTTTCTTAATTGCGAAAGAGCAGTCATTCGATGCAACTTCCTGGGTTATTCGGACCTCTTTGTGTTGGTACTATAGGGGTAAGGTTGCGTACATACGATCCCTCCCCCCCTCTTTGCTACCGTGCAATTAGTTACCCATCTCCCCTTAAGTAATGCATCACACTCGTAAGATAGTGAGAGTTCCTCTGCAGCCTCTTCTAGTCCTATCACCAATCCTTCATCTTTCCTTCCCCTTCATCACTCATCCTCCTATCATCGCTCAACAATTACACTCAGCCCAAACGATCCCCACATAACATTTATTGCAATACACTCGTGGTCAAACTCAACCAACCATAAACTCGGTTATACCCCCAACACAATTCGACAACTAACAACAACCTACATTTCTCATAACAACAACCACATAAACCATATATATCCAACAACAAATGCAACATTCAAGTACGAAAAATACAATGTAAAACAACCAAATCCTCAATAATACGATCAAATACATATGAAAAAGCAGAGAAAAACACGATACCGGCGAAAGAACCCGGAAAATGATGAAGTTCATTGTTTCCATGAGCAAAAGTACAAGTTTGACGATCACAACGACCTCTTTGATAAAGAAAACATAACTTCGTCTTGAAAGGTCTCGTTTCCACCATCGCTAAAACAAAACTATGAAATTAACGGTAAATAAATCACGAAACAATGCGAAAAAATACCTGCAAAATTGGAGATAAATAGTTTGTTAGTTGTTACTTACTGTATGAATTAATGAATTAATGAATTAATGAACAATACTATACGAAGTACCAATTACAATTTTACAATGCAGAAATTGAAACGATAAATTAGGGTTGATAAATTGTTTACCGAAGGTTACGAATTGGGAATTTTGGGAGGTTGTTTTTCCGTTGCTGTTTCGAGTATAACGGTGAGTGAGTGGATGGAGTTGCGATGAAGTATCTAAATTCGTACACAAATTTGAACCTGAATATTCAGGTCATTTCTATTCGATCGAGCCGAGTCCTTTTTCGGTTCATGGATTATACAACTGGATGTATAATGCTATTGTACGTTATTTTAGTCTTTTTAAAATTACTAGTGCAAAAAAAAAAAAAAAAAACAAGGGTAAAGTAATTCACCATGGTTGTAACGATCTGACACCTATAATGTATGTGTAGATAACCAGTATAATTTGGTACCCGACTCCTTCAAATCACTAGCTTGATTCGAGTCATTAATAAATTGGTGGCATAACCGAGTTGAAGCGATTCGGCCACACACGCCAAGAGATTGAAAGGAAAGTTGTCCCACATCGGAAAAATAAAGGGCTTATGATATGTTTATAAGGGATTTCACTCACCACTTAAGGCCTTATACTTTTAGGCTTAATTGAGGACAAAATAATGGCCTAGAGGTGCACATCTAAACCTGTCAAAACTCGACCCGACCCGAAAACCCGACCCGCCCGACCCGTTTTTTTAGGGTTACAAACCCGATTTTTTCGACCCGTGATCCGTTTGACCCGAACCCGAAATGACCCGTTATTTTAAGGTCAAGACCCGACCCGAACGGGTCGACCCGTTGAGTCAAAGATAAATCAAGATTTTTATTAAAATATTAATATTTTTATATTATATTTGAAAAAATCTGTTAAAAAATTGTTTTTTTATTATTAAAAATTACAAACATAACTAAAAAGTCAATTTTATATCACTTTTACAATACTTGATACTAAAATAATTATTAAAAAAACTTTAATTTAATAATTATGTCAATATAATTAATGTAAACGTTGAATATGATTAAAATATTAATTTTAAATTTGTTTTATGTTTTTAAAAATTATTTTTTTAATTAAAAAAATAGATTAAAAAAGACGTTAGAAATTATTTCTTGACCCGTATTCTGACCCTAACCCGACCCGTGACCCGTATAACCCGACCCGTATCTGATCCGACCCGTATTCGACCCGACCCGCATTCTGACCCGACCCGTATGACCCGACCTAGGACCCGACCCGCCCGACCCGTTTGACAGGTCTATGCACATCTCATGCGCGAGTGGCATGCCCATGTGACCCACAATGTGTAACCCTAAACCTGACTATGATTCTATAATCACAAAGTGTTTTGTCTATGTCAATTAAAGTTTTTTACACAGTACCCTTGTGTTTTTGCGATTTTTCCGTAATACCCTTTCACTCTTTAAACCATACGTTGTACCTCTAACTTTATGAGTAGCTATCGTTGTACCCCTAAACTTTACTCCGTCAATATGTGTAGTTACTTCATTAAGTGGCGCCTTAATTTACTATTAAATTCCAAGCCCGGGCATTGCCCTTGTCATACCTGAGTAATAGTAGTTAAGTACACTCTCAAAGTCATATTATTTTCCCAACACACGGAATTTTGTATGATACGAGTTTCGCGATAGAGAGAGAAACCCGCACTTGGTCATAAACTCGTTTTAGTGCCATAAACCTTTCCAAGATTTTATTTTTTTTGGTACTTAGGAGGGCAAAGCCCGAAACTAAGGAACTAATCGAGGAAGAGCTATTCCCAAAAGATCTTCATGAAGAATAGGTGCGTCAAGATAGGTGACAGAAGTCGAAGCTTGTACTCCTTGGTTTGCTAGCCAGTCACTTCCGCTGTTGCTTCTCCGTAAACGTGTTGCATACAAACTAACCAACCTGTCTCCCGAAACAAATCTTTACATCGTTGAACAAGATGGCAAAGGAGACCATTGCTGGCTAGTTGATCCTCCAGAATTAGTTTCACACACGCCTCATCGACTGTTGAGACCATCTCTGAGAGTCGAATTTCCCACTGTCACTGCACATAGGCATTCCTGGTGGACACATTAATAATATATGAGCGATTTTACCTTACTGACAATATTAATCTACAAAGATAATAAAATTATTTAATGAACCGAGATAAAAGGCAAAGATATATATGCTAATATGCCATATGAAGTTCTTAATATAATAAGATTACCAAGAAAAAATGAACTGTACAGGTAAAAAATGAAGAACATGCTAGGCTGACATCAAGAAAAGTTTACGTAAACACCAAATTTCAGCACTTTAATTTCTTAATTTCCCCGGATGTCAACAGAGGGTAAATCACTAAATGGCGCAGCTCGACCCAATCCTCCCCATCCGGATTTAGGAATCATTCAGCTTCAAGTGGACGAGATCTCGCCACCAGCAACTGCGGGTGATGTGAGGTCCTGCATAATGCCTGTTATTAACTGGAACCTCTGGCAGTAATATATGCAAAGGAATCGAGAAGAAGATACGTATCTTATAGAGTCCAGAATGACTTTCAGATTCTGGCACCCTTCAAGTTTACCCATGTGTTGACAGACACATATTAGTTCTGCATAATCAGTTTAAGAAATGCCTCAAAAGTTGTATCAATCGACTCCTTGTGCAAATTTAAATGCTTACTTGTTCCCGCCACAGTTAAGATAAACAAATACTCCGTAACAAAAAAAAGCTGACCCACAAAAATGATAGGCATATTTCCGGACGACCTGGTATACCTAGCACATTATGTACTGCCATTTGCGCATTCCTGATGTATTTTACAATTCAGACGACTTCGGAAAATATCAAGCAATAGCGCTACTAATTCGGCTTTGAATGCGTAATTTGTAGATACAGTTTGATATTTGATAGTTACAGAAGAACTATTCTTAGAGCAGGAGCCAATGACTTTCTGAATTCTGATCCTCAAAAATTGAAATAGATATCAGAACATTTATGTGCTAGGTATACCAGGTCTTATTATGATCACATTACCTCTACCTTGCAAACCGGAATGCAGAGGCGGATAACTGTTTGTGTTGAAACTACTAAATTGAGCGCTAACAATAACCTTACTATGATCAGATTACCTCATCCGAATACACACAAGAGCAAGTATCCTCCCTTCTTTTCTAATATGTTGAGACTTGAGAGTCAACAGTAAGCCTAAATGGTGTGGCTAACAATCATCCTTTTTACTTTCATGTATTTACCGCATCTCTTTTACTTATTCCGTCTACCTAATCTCTCCTTTAGTATTATTCTCTCTGCTCTACCTCAACGTAGGTTAGCAAATAAGTTCCACTTCCACCATAAACAAGACTAGCAACCATGCTTCAATGAAGGACATGTCCAACTCAAGAACTCCCCAAATAAAATCTGATCTCTATCATCATCGAAAAACAAAATAAAACAAAATTAACTCCATTAATACTCTGTAGCATTTAGTTTTTTTTTCCAATAGCATTTAAGTCAACCGTTATTAATCGAGTATGTCTCATAATTTTGGCATTTGAAACGCCCTCTATGAGTCTATGGAGACTACGTGTCCACGCAACAGTAGCTACTTCAGAGTAAAATAAAATGCACAAACTGATAGAACAAAAAGCATTTACATATAAAAATCTGCAAGGGGGAAGAAATTTAAGGAATTTACCTTCCATGATGCTGATGAACCCACTGTAACTGGAATCATGAAAGTGGAGAGAACTTGTTGCTACCAAGTACGTTGGCATCAGAATTGCTATTATCCACCGCAGTCAGCAGCCTTCATAGCTATCTCGGAAACATAGCCATGAGTTGTATTCAGGGCGAATGTAGCACTAACGTTCACTTTCTCTAGAAAATAACATAAAACCTTACATATCTAATCCAGAAAAGGACCTGTAACACACTAACACACGAACAAACTGCAACTACAAGTCTGCTACTTTCTCTGCCCAATTATTTGTTTACCTTTATTAAAATACCCTCACAAAGAATGCAAATGGTAAACAAATCCATGGGACGGAGAGAGTGGTATAAATAGAGTATACCAATTACCAACTTATACTATCCCGTTATCCCAACTATATTGTCTCCATTTGTGGTCCGGGCTCCCCAAATACTTCATTCCAATTCTATTGTCACCCATTCCTTTCGAGTAGGGTTAACGATAGTTCATCCCTTTTTTTTTTTTTTTTATTAAATACAATCTTTATAGTTAAAAACACAATATTCTCAAAACAGAAAATGATCGAATCAAAATAGCAATGCATGTTCAATAATTTGGTCTTGGTGTTGCTCTACGAGTTCAGGACCATGCCTTGGTACCAACCAGGCAACCAGTGACGTCGTCACATTTTCTGAATGCTATTGTATTACATTTACACAGAACATGACAATACCTTCTGCCATGTGATATGAAATCATATGTTGAAAGGTTATTGTACAATCTCAGTGATAAAAATTTGAAGAATGAATTCAATGCCTATGCAAAATTAAATCTGCAAATCAAACTTGAACACGAATACGTTTACTTTGATAATACGGAGTAATTATTTGGTGAACAGATCTGAAAAATTTATCTCCATCTTGTATATAGCTGTAAACAAATAATAACGAAGAGAAATCTCAAGTCAAATACCATAAACAAACTCGTATTTTCATGGGATCATGGGTAATAAAACTAGTTGATTGGATTATTGAAGAGAAGGAAAAAAAACTCTTGGAACTGCCATGGGAAAACAGGATGCCGAGAGGATATCTTGATTAGGTATCTTGCACAGCATCATAAATGCATATCAGCTGGCCGGATGTCTACAGAGGGTATATGTCGGAGCTCGGCCCAGTCCTCCCCATCTGGATTTCGGAATCTTTCAGTTACAAACGGACAACCCCTCACCTCTAGCAGCTGCATGGAGGTAAGGTCCCGCAATATACCTACATTTACTTGGAGGTTCTTGCAGCATATTAGCCGCAGTGATCGGAGAGAAGACAAGCAACTTACGCACTCGGGGAGGGATGTAAGAATCCATAACCGCTCAATCGTTAAGTTTTCAAGGGAAGTCAAATGTCTGATTCCTTTAGGGATGGTTAGCATCATCAAGTCCAGTAATTCCAGGGATCGGAGTCTTCCCCCAATAGATCTCCATGGCATCTCATCATCATCATCATTATCATCACCGTCACCGTCTTCTTTTGTTGTTCCTGAGAATGTTAACCTTGGGAGGAACCTTAATCGTAGCAAATCCAAATCTGTCAGATGCTCCCACCCTACTCCGTCCAGAGATCTCAACATATTACACCTCATAATTGCCAGGCTCTGTACGGAACGACAGCCTTTGAATGTATCTGCAAGTTGTGACAAATTCTCTATGTCATCATTTCCAAATATAAGAATGCTAGTCAGACCTTCCGTGGTCAACAGTTTAAGGTAATCAAGGTTGTCTACTTGCACCTCCCTTAATCTGATTGAATCATTCTCCTGACCAAAACTCGTTATCCATAATTCTTTGTTCACATCATACAACTTCAGGGTTTCCAGGCTTATACAAGCAGGAAATGATGTCAGTTTTTGACACGCATTGATTTCCAACTTGGAGAGCAGGGAAAAGCAAGGCTGTACATCATTGTTGTAGTCTATATCTTCCTCTCTCCACCATCCTTTCAACTCACTCATATTTGAAATTTGAAGCTCCTCGAGGGATGGAAAAAACACTTCTCTATTACCGCCGGTATGGGTAGTTTGCTCAATGACGGCAAATGCAACAAGTTATGATATCTGTAAAGCTGAAAGTGGACAAGATTGGGAAGAAAGGTGGCCCAATTATTCACATTTCCCGCTCCCCACCACCTTGATGGAAGTTTAGCACCATTGTAAACAGACAACTTGAGATGCTTTAAAGAAAGAGGTGGCTCGAGTTTTTCTAGCAAAGTTTCATGGTTTCCATCATCTTGCATCCATATCAGTACGGCCTCAAGACGGTTCATGCTTCTCAGATATCCTCCCCTACATTCCACGCTGCCCATGAATTTATGAGTGATTAGAATTTCAAAGCTTCCTCTTAGGTTCTTCAATGTTAGTAGATTTTCTAGCTCCTCAATGGAACTTTCTTTATCCACAACAAACCTGGTAAGAACAGATAGGCAGCTCAGTTTGTCTAGACCTGAAGGCATGTGTCTCAAGTCGAAACAGCAAGATGTATCCAAGTGCCTCAGATTTGCCATCTTGGCCAAACCCTTTGGCAACTCTTTCAAATGTGTGCAATTCTTTAGATCTAAGGTTTGCAGATTATACAATTTTGTAACTGAATCAGGGAGCACCGGTAGATGCTTATTGTAAGATAGATCAAGATACCGTAAATGCAATAGTTTACCAATTGAGTTCTGTAAAGACCGGATGTCTAGGTCATGCAGATCTAATGTCCTAAGAAACTTCCAATTTTCTACCAGTTCAGCTACCTGAAAATTGATTTCAAATCCATTTCGAACATAAGATCGGATCTTACACTTTGAGAAAATACTTCCTTTACATTTACTTCCTATGTGAAATAAGTGATGAGCTTCATCTCCAAAATTGGTTTGGATAGAACTTACAACCACAACACCCTTTCCTACTACCTTTTGAGCAACATCGTGAATGAAGTCATGGATTTTAAATGATCTAACCCCTCCTATGTTGTTCTTTTCTACATCTTGAAAAAAACATCTTCGTAGCAAGATTGAAATATAATCCTCCCCAGCATCTTCCAGGCTCTGGCTCTGACCCACATCCAAGGGAACTATGTATCCTTGTGCCATCCAAAGCCTAATCAACTTCTCCTTGTTTATTCTGAAATCCTTGGGGAACAATGCGCAATAGGTAAAGCAAGTCTTCAGTGGCGATTCAAGGTTATCATAGCTAAATTTCAGTACGGACATAATCTTATTATCTCCATCTTTAAGCTTGGCTAATCTGCATTCTTGAAATAATCTCCATTTACTTTCATTCTGACCATATAAAAGTGTTCCCACAACTTTAATAGCGAGAGGAACATTAGAGCATTGTTCAACAATCTTCTTGCCAAGTTTAACTAATTCAGCATAATTCACGTATTGTCTTCCCTTTTCCCCAAATGCTGTCATCTCGAATAAATGCCATGAATTTTCAGAAGACAATCCTTTTAACTCATCTTTATATTCCTCATCAACAACTATCGCGGTCCTTTCAGAGCGGGTGGTTACCAAAACCCTGCTTCCTCCACCACCCTCCATTAAGAATTTTCTTAAACCAAGCCACTTCTCACGATCTCCATTCCATACATCATCTAGGACTATCAAGTACTTCTTCCCTCTGAGAAAACCTAGAAATTTCCTTTGTACTAAATCCATTGTAAGACCATCATGCTTGTCACCAGACGCTGATTCTAGAATCCTAGCAAGAATTGTTTTCACGTCGAATCCCGTCCCATTTTCATCGGACACACATGTCCATAACCTCAAGGGAAACTCAGTCTTAATTCTGCCATCATTAAACACAAGTTGGGCAAGTGTAGTTTTCCCCATCCCTCCGACTCTCACTATAGAGAGGAATGAAACTCTTTCTTTTGAACCAGAATCTAAAAGCATATGGACAATCTTTTCAAGGTCACATTCTCTCCCAACAACCTCATCCGAATACACATAAGAACAAGTCTCCTCCCTTCTTTCCCTAATAGGTTGAGAGTCTACGCTAAACCCAAATGTGTTATGATTACTCGCAATAGCAGCCATTTGCTTCCTAATTTTCTTAACACCTCTAGACAAAGAATACGCAACACTAAGGGTATTTTTCTTAGATGAAAAGAAGTCGCATACCTTTTCAGATAGTTTTCCATCCTTGTTGTGCTGCTTAAGCTCAGCTAGAGTTAGAAACTCGTCAAACAAATCATCTGCATCATAAACAACATCATTGAGCTTATGGATATAGTGTTGCGCTTCATGGGACAGTTGATCCTTAGACTCGGCGTCAAGGAGGACTTTCCTGATGGTGGTGATGGTGTCTTTGAGTTCGTTAAGCTCAGATTTGTAACCCCATATTGAGCAAATCTCTTTGATGGCCTCAGACCCCACCACTTCAATCAGTTTTCCTGCAAGACTGATTCCAATTTCCGCCATTGTTTTTCAAAGATATGGAGAATGTGATTGTGTGGATTTGGAAGCAATGTAAGATTAACAAAAATGCTACCTCTGAACACAAATGCTTCTTAAATAATTACTGAGATAAGACTTGCAGATTTAAAAATGCATATGAGACCATCCAAGTTATAAAACGAAACCGAGATCCGACAGAGTACAGTCTAATCCTTATCCTTATAATGTACAAAAAGAGCATCTTCCCAAATAATAAGTTCATCATTAAGCAGTACAACTTCGAGATGTGAAATTGATAAAAACCTTCCTGAAGAACTAATATACGAAGTGCATTAAATATGGCTTCCTCCGTCTTAATCATTTTAATAGGAATATTTATAATAGTTGGGCCTCAACCATCACCTTAAGGTTTTGGTTGAGACGGTTCATCTATACCTTAAGGTTTTGGTTGAGACGGTTCATCTATCATGGGATCAGAGCCAGTGTGACCGAAGGTCACGGGTTCGAATCCTGGCAACCTCAAAACTCCTCAAAAACCCACGAAGTGGAACCWCRGCACATGGTACGGGGGAGCCTGTGCACTAACCACTCTTCAAGCCCAATGGACATTTGAGTGAGGGAGCGTAATAGGAATATTTATAATAGTTGGGCCTCAACCATCACCTTAAGGTTTTGGTTGCTATCACATTTGTTTAACACTACCTACAGATTGGTATTGAGTAGTTACAGGTCAACTGTTCTTCCTGCAAGTAATCAGGGAACCACTGACTTCCTAATTTTTCCTGTTAATTTTCACGGTTCTGTGTTCAGTCATTTCTTTACGTTTCCATTTTAAGTACCGTGCAAATTGTCTCTTCTCTTCATGTGAAAGTTGTTTTTTTTCCGCTTTTCTATTTATTAAAGCACGTAAACAAATGATCGGAACGGGTATCAAACAATTAGGCAGCAATTAACATAAAATAACAAAATTCCTGTCTATTAACTAAAAACTAATAAAAATTTAAACGTTGATGAAATAAAAATTCCTTTAACAAAATAAAATTGCACAAGATGAAAAGAGGAGCAAAATAATAACCTGTCGTTTAACTTGAATGCTCTGCGAGTATGTGTTTTCTTCCTTGTAATTATTGAGAAATAAATCAGATGTACCTCTTAATTTATTTGCTTTTGAGCATTTTTTCTGAGTTTTTTCTCATTATTTTTGAGCATAGTATATTTTTTCTAAGTTTACGAAAATTTATATGTTAGATTTTAATTTTTTTTTCGCAAAACTCAAATTTAACTAAGCTTATATGTAATGTTTTTGAGTTTAATTGTAATTTTTCGAGCTTAATGTGTGAATCCGATGTATAATTTACTTACGGATAATTATTGGTTCCTACTTTTTACGGTGGCAAAAAAATTGGGCTTTATTTTTCCACAAATTCTTGCTTAGACGAATAAGACGGACACTATTCGTTTTAAGTTTAAGACGAGTCAAATATATTACTTCCTCCATTCAAGTCCACTCTACCACTAGCATTCGATTTCAGTTTTCTCTTAATACATACGTGGAAATATATTTATGTGGGGTCTTGTTTGATTCGTCTTTACGAGTACATTAGAAATATTTTAACTAACGATATTTAGCGCGTAAAACACGCGTTGGCAAACGTGAAAAAGTGAAGTGGTAGAGTGGAGTTGAATGGAAGAAGTATGTGAGATGAATACGAGTATAGGTGATATTTAACCCGTTTTAAGTTTAAGACGGATAATACCGTCTTAAGCAAGACTAGTTGTTTTCTGCTTTTGGGATTTTTCAGCATACTCCTACTTTTACATTTTCTCACTTGACTTCTTTTTTGAATAAAAGTTTTGACTAACAATAACTCTTGGCTATGAATTGAATTCGAAAAACGGTAATTTTTTTCTTCAAATTATATGTTTTTACGACATTTCCGGTTTGAAAAAAAAACATTGTTTATTGAATTAGTAGTCGGGATTTATGATCGGTTAAAATCTATCGACGGACTTAATAATCTTTGACTAATTATAACTCCCGAATACAGGTTCCGAAAACGTTTATTTTTTACGTGTGGTTTGTTTTTTTAGTAACTTAAAGTATATTAAAAAAGTGCAAGTGTAAATAACTTATATCAAAAGCATATATCCGGTTTTAAAATTTGCTGAGATACGTATATCATAAATCGTATCGGATATGCGAAAATTTCGTATCGAATATACGTGTATACTTCAAATCATATACGTATATCATAACCGTATCGTATGCTTTTGCTCAGCTTTATATAAAAGAAAATAATTGTTAATTGACTCAAAAACTAAAAGTGTATTAGAAAAAAAAAAAACGATAACTTAATCAGAAACCGTTTTTACGAATCTTTTTCACCCAACTTTCCTAGCAAAAGTTTAATCGAAGTACTCAAAATCAGCAAGTAGAAGTGTAGAACTAGTGTCAGCTAGCACAGAAACAGCAAAACAAGTGAGGTGAGGAGTTTACAGCTGATTTGTGACCGTTACAGCTGAAGAAGCAGTGAGCAACAAACAACAATGGAGAGCAGTGAAGAAGAAGAAGATTTCTCATACCATGAAGGAATCATCCCTCAATCTAAGATCAACTCTGTCTATCAATCCCATACTGAAAAGGTCTGCTACTTTTTTCTCTTTTTTGAACAATTCAAGTTTCAATTTTTGTTCCTTTTTACAATTAAAGCTTCCCAAGGGTAAGGCTACGTACATCCGAGTTCCGACCCGACCTTACCTTGTAATTTGCGGGAGTCATTGAGGCACTGGGTTGATGTTGTTGTTGGACAATTAATGCTTTTAGCTGATACAGCTGAATTATGTCTGCATTTTTCTGGGTTCTGAGTTTTATAGTGATTAAACAATTAAAGCTTCTGTTTTTTCCTTGTTTGAATGATTAAAGTTTCAATTTTTAGTACTCTATCACATTGTTTTAAGCTGATACAGCTGAATTATATCTGCATTTTTCTGGGTTTTGAGTTTGATTTATTGTTTTGTTGATTTCATAGTGTGATTAATGTTTTAGCTCTTTCCTTCTTTCTTGAACAATTATAGCTTCAATTTTTACATTGGTTGAACAATTAAAGTTTCGATTTTTACTAGTTTACCATATTGCTTTTAGCTGAATTATGTCTGCATGTTTTTAGGGTTTGACTTTTGAGTGTGGTTTCCTTCTTATTTAGTTGATTTAGCTGCGATACAGCTGAATTATGTCTGTAATTTTCTGGGGTTTGAGTTTGGTTTCATTTTTAATTGGTTTTGGTCTGTTTTAGCTTGACATTTTGGTGATTTTAATGAAACTCCTGCGAGTAACGCCCAATTGGCCGGTTTTCATATTATATTTCCGGACGTAGCAAATTGGTATGCTACTTAGCAGTGGCGTTTCCAGGATTTGTAGTCTGGACTTGACGTTTAGCTGATTTTAAAGCCCCTTTCGTGTGTAGCACACAATTAGCCAGGATTTCATATAATGTTATTGGACATACCAAAATTAGTATGCCACCCTAAACTTGATTGGATGAATTTGTTTGCTTATACTATTGTACTTGGGTTATTGCAATAGCCAAAGATAAGTTGTAACTGTGGTTCTATTCAGTTAGTGTAAATGTGTAATCTTATAGGAAAGGTTACCATACACTGCCTTGCATGGAGTTTAGGCCATTGCTCTATGATTGAGTTACCATAGAAATGGGGGATATCTATGAGGGCAGCAGGAACCATGGTTTAAGATATTGATGGTGTATTATCTGAAATACTGAAAAAGTTTCTTCTTCTTTTTTTAGGGAAATGGTTAGTTATGAGCTTTCTGGCGGATGGAAACAAGCACGCTGACCTTTTTCAAAAATTTCATTCTGTCTTTTTACACTCATTCTAGAGAAATTCATCAATTTTTTTTATTACCATGAGTCCATGACCTGTCTATTAGTATTTTCTTTCTGTAGTGTTTTTTCCCGTTTTTCACCGTGCAATATTCTTACACTTGATGCTCATTAACTGTTGAAGGGGATCAGAAAGCTGTGCTGTGAGTTGTTGGATCTGAAAGATTCTGTGGAGAATTTATGCGGAAATACTAGAGCAAAATATTTGGCATTTTTGAGGTAACTTACCAATCCCTTTTCATTTACCGACGCATAGTAAGATGGTTGACATTACATAGCTGCAATATTCCTTAGACCAGTATATTTGTCATTCTAAATTCAGAAAAGTTCATGTTATACTTCTTTGCATAGACTTAAATCACTTAACTGCTTCAGATAATTGGTCCCTTATAATAGCAGGAAACACTGTTACCTTTTTTTCATCTCACACAATGATCATTAAGATTTTCGTGTAATATAGTGTTATTGCACACTATGATTCTATAGCCGTTTTGCTAAGATGTGTTGGTGATGGGTGACACTGGGAGCATTAGACACATTAATTGGACTGTTCTTTTGTCATACCCTCTCGAGTTTGGGTGAAGGGGATTCTAACCGATACCTGGTCAGTGTGGCATAGATTCTTTTCATGTAAAAGAGAAAATATATAGCGTAAGAATTTATTAATGGTTCAATTAGAGGCAAGAACTCTTTGCAATTCACATCAGTTATGCCATGAAGGCTTTCTACGAAGAACCGTCAATAGTAAAGTTGTTAAGATTTTCTGAGGCCCTTGTATGATTGATTTTGTTTTATCTTTTTCCCTAAATGCGGACATTTTAAAGGTTTTTCTTATTCTTATAGTAATGTGAAGCATGATTGCCATGTTTCATTTGAACAATTTACATCCTTTTTTCTGACACATTCTATGTTCTTTTTTAAACCTCTTTTATTTTATTTTTTCTGACAAAAAAATATTTTTCTTATTAGTAACATTATTTGCAAGAATTTTCACTTAATAAGCGTAACACAAACAGCCCTAGATCTTTTTCTGGTGGCACATGCCAATTACCACTTCCCTCGACACTGATATGATACAGCGAACTTATCTATCTTTAAATTCTGGGAATGAATTCTCCCTTTATCCATAGCATTTCAAATCTGTGACAGTGATAATTTCAGTAGCATCAGTAGAGTCTTCGGTCTCCTAGCCTAAAATTGACTTCGATTCTTCTCATCTGCTGCTAAATTTTATGATGCTTTTATTTCATTCATTGTCTAAAGGCTATACTTTTAACGCTTATTATGTATCACAGACTCCCGGAAGAAGTAGTTGAAATGGACCATGAACTAGTCGAATTAAGAAAGCACATTTCCGCCCAAGGAATTCTGATACAAGATCTCGCGAATGGTGTATTTCATGAATTGGAGGAGTGGATCAAAGCCGATGATCTTGAAGATCAATCTGATTCTCAACTTTGTGATCTTGAAGACCTCTCTTTTAAAGAGACAGATGCAAAGAGGATATTTTTGGAAAAGATTGATATCCTCTTAGCTGAGTGTAAGCTGCAGGAAGCAATGGAAGCTATGGATATCGAGGAAAGAAGTGCAGCTGAGCTGAGAAGTAATGAAGCTTCCTCTTATAAATCTGCTTTCCTAAAAAGGAAGGCCAATTTAGAGAATCAGCTAGTCAAAATTGCTGAGCAACCTTCACTTGGTGGTACCGAGTTTAAGCAGGCGTTATACGCATTGTTAAAACTCGGGAAAGGTCCTTTAGGCCATCATATACTACTTAAGAGATATGCGTCTCGCCTCCGAAAGAGAACTGGCGCTTTCATTCCATTATGTTCTCGTTTTCCTCATACATACCCAGTGACTTTGTCCAAAATTGTATTTTCTTTTATCTCATTGGCGGCAAAAGAATCTCATTCTATTTTTGGTGACGATCCTATATATAGAAACAAAGTGGTTCAGTTGGCAGAGGAGGAAATTGAATCTTTTGTACGAGTGGTGAAGGAAAATGGCCAGTCCTCTGACATGGTATCAGCTTTGCATGCTGCTAGCATTTGTGTTCAGGCTAGCCTCAGCAACTGTGTAATTCTAGAAGAACAGGGCCTCAAACTGTCTAAGTTGCTGATGATACTCTTGCGACCTTACATGGAAGAAGTTCTAGAGATGAACTTCAGACGATGTAGACGAGTACTTTCTGACATGGCAGAAATTGATGATATTCCCTTGTCTCCTCGGTTTCTTTCTCCATTGTCAGTTTTTGCCCCGTCATCTGAAAGTTCTCTCATTAGTACAGGGGTGAAATTCATCTTCCTTGTGAATGTAAGTTCCTTTGTTAACTGCACTTAAGTAAATAACGATTAGTAAATTTTGACTTGGAAGCTCTTGATGATCACGATCACCTGTCCTGACTTAGCGTAGGTAAGTTATTCTAGAAAAAGTAGTACTCGACTACTCGTATTTATGTTAAGTTCTCTTGATGAACAAAAATAAAAATTAAGAAGTGAATGTGAACTGAGAAGCTCGTTTATTACTCGTATTCATGTTGATCTTTTCACTAACAAACTTTTTGCGATTATGAAATATGGATTTCGGTGGGAAGCAATTTTATTATTATTTCTTCTCGCCTTTCATTTTGCTGGAGAAACAAAACAGCCT
Source organism: Silene noctiflora (assembly GCA_009801015.1). Taxonomy (NCBI): domain Eukaryota; kingdom Viridiplantae; phylum Streptophyta; class Magnoliopsida; order Caryophyllales; family Caryophyllaceae; genus Silene; species Silene noctiflora. Next base: position 173,724 of record VHZZ01000054.1, on the reverse strand, counting down.
TGTTTTTGGGTTGTATTTTTGTAATCAGAGCCTCATGCATGTACAAATAGTACCGCGTAGAAAAGTGTCAAGGTTGTGGTATGATTTAGTTCGAATGGGAATTTTGACATTGTTTTAAAATTCTAACCACTAATGTGACAAAAGGAATTGTCGTATGACAAATATTAAGTTCAAATTTTCTGTCAGTTGTTCACCCCCCACGCACGTCTTCAAGTTGGAAGGTGTTATTATATTTTTATGATTTGTCCCCTTCGCTTATTCTTTCTGTATCTTGTTGGAAATTACAGGATATAACTGAGCAGCTAACGCAGATGGCTATTATTCACTTTGGAGGAAATGTACTGAATAGAATAGTTCAGCTATTCGATATTCATGTCGACCTTCTAATAAAAGCTTTACCAAGCCCATCAGAGGATGATGGCATGACAGAGCTAAAAGAGGTTCTTCCTTTTAAAGCCGAGACCGATTCACAACAGCTTGCACTTTTGGGAGTCGCTTATACCATTGTGGATGAGCTACTCCCAATGTCGGTATCAAAAATATGGAAAATCCATATGGGAAATAATGATGAAGGGGCTGAATTGCATGAAAGCATCATGCCAGTTGGAGGTAATGCTGTCGAGTTCAAGGACTGGAGACGCCAGCTTCAACATTCCTTGGATAAGCTGAGAGATTATTTCTGCAGGCAATACGTTTTAAATTTTATATATTCTAGAGAAGGCAAAGCACGTCTTGATGCCAGAATTTATGTTGATGGAGAAGGGGAAGACATACATTGGTACTCCGATCCACTTCCATCACTTCCGTTCCAGGTACTTTTAAAAATTAAATTTATTTTATTTTTGTGGTAGAAGGGCTAATCATTTTCATATCCAATGTAGTCAAAACATTCACTTGCCATTCCATCGGTGAATCGATTAATTCTCTTTGTGGGATGATATTGTACCGTGTCTTTGTCATGCTTCTTGTTAAATTGTAAATGTAAACCCCTTAATAAGTAAGGTATTACATTTTGTTTTGAAGTATATTGCGGACAACTGATAGGTCTGTCGCACACCTAATCAAAGATAAATACCCTAGTAGCACATGAATGTAGTAATAGGGGTCGAACACAAGGAGACGGGAGTTGCTAAAAAGTTGTCATGGATCGAATTCTATCTAAGTCGGTCACGAATTTGGTATGTTGATTTGGTGATTGTGCAAAATAAAACAAGAAAGAAAACAATAATGTAAAAGACGTCTCGGGGGTTCGGTTTACACATGCAAATTGGTATTTATATAGATGTTAAACTAGTAAGTCACAAGCAAAGCCTATCATCGTCTAAAGACAACCACCTCTCGATATTATTGTCAAACCATAGACCGGTCCCAGACGCTCTCGCCAAACTAGGTCGTTCTACCACACATGCTTAGTCTAATTCATTTCCGTGCCTCTCGACTTATAGATATGAATTTAACGAATTTAGTCTGACCAATAATCTAAGACTAACATTACAAAGCAAACATGTGATAAAGATGATGAGATAACAACTAATTTAACAACTTGTTTATTTACCAATTGTACACGGTTCCCCTAATCCCTAGATTAGGAAGGTTTAGTTACTCATACTAAATGTGAAATCGATAACAGATGTAAATGCTAAAACGAACATGAAAACAATATGTAAAGCTATAATGCGAATAACATAAGTAAAACAAAAGCTAAATAGAATTACCGTAATGGAAATGTAGAACTTGGACATGGAAATAGAACTTGGAAATGGAAACTATTATAACTTGAAATGTAACTTTGAATATAACTTGAAATTGCTAAAAGAATTGTTTGTAACAACTAAAGAAAACTAAACTATTCTAATGTACAATAATTCTAAACTAATCTAATGACTAAAAACTAGAAAGAAGAATGAAGTAAAAGGTGTAGAGAGATATATGTAGAGTGTGGATTATGTACAATGATGCCTAAGGGTCGAGCCTAAGCCCTCCTTATATAGTAGTTTAGGATCTAAAACGTAAACAACCCAAAGGAATCCAAAGTGCCTAAATCCACCCAACCCCGATTGGGGTTCGGGGTTGCACTAATCCGGGTTAATGGCTTTAATGGCCATGATTAATGACCATGGAATCCAATGTTTAGCTTTGAAGTATCTTTAATCACCCGGATAAATGCATTTTTGTGGAATAATCTTGGAATCCCATGTTGCATTTTCCACATGAGTTGCTTGGACTTCTTTATGGGCTACACTTCTCATTTGTTTACATTTTGCTTTGCATGATTAATTGGGTCATTTCTTTAGCATTTGATCATTTCTTCCAACACTTGAGGTTGCATGATCTCCTTATATAGTAGTTTAGGATCTAAAATGTAAACAACCCAAAGGAATCCAAAGTGCAAAAATCCACCCAACCCCAATCGGGGTTAGGCCGCCCCGATCGGGGTCGCACTAATCCGGGTTAATGGCTTTAATGGCCATGATTAATGGCCATGGAATCTAATGTTTAGCTTTGAAGTGTCTTTAATCACCCGGATAAATGCATTTTTGTGGAATAATCTTGGAATCCCATGTTGCATTTTCCACATGAGTTGCTTGGACTTCTTTATGAGCTACACTTCTCATTTGTTTACATTTTGCTTTGCATGATTAATTGGGTCATTTCTTTAGCATTTGATCATTTCTTCCAACACTTGAGCTTGCATGATCAAATATAGTCCAATCCAATTTCCACTTAGCTTTGTGAACTCGATATTTGCTCTTTTAACGGGATTTAGCTAGCAAAAGCTATATTTCCTACAAAATATACTAAACGTATGCAAAACATCTAGAACACGAGATTAGCTCAAATAAATACTAATAAAAGTGCAATAAGCATGTAAAACCGAGCTAAAATAGGAGGTAAAATCATATATAAAATGGTCTTATCAACAACCAAAGTGAATTATCGAAGTAACGTAGGTCTATTTAGCTGCAGAGAGCTATATTTAGTTTTGAGGGCTCAAATTACTTTCTGGGTCTCTGAATTTTCCAGCCAAACTTCGAGCTAATTTGTGACGGAACCTTCTTTTTTTGTGTGGTAATGGCAGGCTTTGTTTGCAAGGCTTCAGCAATTAGCTGCTGTTGCCGGAGATGTGTTATTGGGGAAAGACAAACTTCAAAAAGTCCTACTAGCAAGGTTGACTGAAACAGTAGTCATGTGGCTGGCTGATGAACAAGAATTTTGGTGTGTGTTTGAGGATGAGACGGTGCCATTAAAGCCTTTTGGTTTACAACAGGTTCTTCATCTAATCTGATCTTAGGCTTTTCATTGTGAATGAGAGACAAAAGACTTGAATTTCTGGACTCGTATTTTCTTACTGGAAAACTTTCTGTATTTGGGTGGCAGGTTCTACTCTATACGAATGGATATTCGTTTCTTTACTTAAACCTGTAACTCTTTCTCGTCGTTTGAAAATATTTAGGCTTTCGTTTGTTTCTTAAATAGTTAAAATGGAAAACGATACTACCTCCTTTCACTCGGATTCACTAAATTTCCTCACTGGGTCATTCAAAGTTTCAAACAAATTTATTACATTTCCGTTTTTCTAGGTAAATTTTGACTTTGAGACAACAATATACCCTCTGAAAGCTTGCGGATTCCTCTATTGATGTTTTTTACTTACCCCCTGCATCCCCTTCGCATAAATTCCATTCTCTTAGAAGTCGTGCCATGTGTAGATGTAGTAAACCCAAGCGAATGGAGAAAGCAATTTTTTCTTACGATATACCTCCCTGTTTGAAAAGATAATGACATATTTACTCTCGGTCATTGCAGTTGATTCTTGATATGCATTTTACCGTTGAAATTGCACGTTTTGCTGGTTATCCATCAAGACATGTCCTGCAGCTTGCATCTGGGATTATTGCTCGTGCTGTCAAAACTTTTTCGGCAAGAGGCATTGATCCTCAAAGGTATCCTTTTTACTTGCCTGATTGCATCTGATATTTTTCATAAGACTTGTTCTCATTTGTATTAATTTGGATTTTGTAGCACGCTTCCCGAGGATGAGTGGTTCTCAGAGACTGCCCGGACATCTATAAATAAACTACTGCTGGGAGTTTCTGGGTCAGAAGTATCGGAAGCAGAAGAAGAACGCGTCTTTTTACATGATGAACACATCGTCTCAGATTCTGATGACTCGATTTCAAGCTGTTCATCGGTGGATTCCTTCCATTCTTTTGTCTCAGCGGAAATGGGAGATACAGAAAGCCCCACAAATTTCACTGATCCTGATGCCTAATTTTCAACTGGGGAGTACAATATTAAGTGCTTGGAATGTTGGATGGACTAAATTATAAGCAGAGACCCTCACAAAAACCGTATACGAGTCCTTTTCTTGTTAGAACCAAGTGTAGGCCGAAATTTGGAGAATTAACTTTGTATTCCAGTATTCAACCTCAATAGATAGATGCACTCAGAAACTGTGAAGTTCAGTATCAGAGACTAAGAAAACGGATCTGAAGTACGGAGTGATTTGGGGTACTATACATTTGGGTTTCGATATGTTTCGAGTGTGTTAATATTGGGTCCTTCAAGAGTAATAGTTCGCTAGACACTAGCAGAATTTGGGTCACATTGGATCAGTTTGAGCTTCAAATCTTATTCATAGATGTCTCCGTTCACATACAGGCGAGTCGGTTTTGACATCCTGTAAGGAAAGCTTATGCTTCTTAGATTAGAGCAATAGAACCTACCTACCACCTAGAGTAGAGCAATGGATCCTTCAAACCTCTTGCATGCTTTCTTAGAGCATCTCGAATGATTTAGCTTGGGAATTTACTTGCAATTTTATAAAATTGCAGAAGTTGTCCATGTAGACTACTTTTGCTCAAATGGACCAACAAAAAATTTCAACTAGCAGCTTCATGAAGCTACTTGCTTAAATGAACCCACAATAGAAATATGAGCAAAAGAAAAATAGGTATCCCATTAATAAATATTTAATTTTGGGTTTTTTTACGTGGTATTCTCGTATTTTTTTGAATTCTACGTGGTACTCCTCATCTTTTGAAAACATCTTTGGTACCCCTAAACTTAATGAAAACTTGCTAAAATACCCAAAATGTTCTAATGTGTTGTTTTGTTATGTTTAATTTATGCACTTTCTATTTATTTTTGGGTTGTACTTTTTCACATACGAATTTTACTCTTTCACATACAACTTTTACATTTTTATCTTTGTCATTTTTTTCCACCCACACCCAATTTGATTTTTGTCATCTCCTCTCTCTTCACCTTCCTCCGACAACCCACTCCGTGTCTTCGTCCGACCTTGCTCTGGCCGACCTCGGCCACTATATAAAATAATGGACGTAAATGGTGTACACAATGACGTTGCCTGACGGATTTC
>VHZZ01000054.1:148139-167776 GCA_009801015.1 Silene noctiflora | reverse complement strand
AAAAGAGCAAATTTGTTTAGGTTCAGGGAAAAGGGTATGATATGGAAAGTTAATGAAAAAGTGTATGTGAAAGAGTAAAATTCGTATGTGAAAAAATAATTCTGTTATTTTTTGGCGATAATTTGTCAAATCATTATCACAAATTCTGTTAACTTAATCCTATACTTCCTCCACTCAACTCCACTCTACCACTTTACTTTTTCACGTTTGCCAACGCGCGTTTTAAGCGTTAAATATCGTTAGCTATGTATTTCCAAAAATTATAAAAGTTAGATATTTTTAATGTTCTCGTAAAGACGAATCAAATAAGACCCCACATGAATATATTTTCACGTATGTATTGAGAGAAAATCAAAATTAAATAATTATTTGTGAATAGTGTAAAAAAATGAAATAGGTAGAGTGGAGTTGAATGGAGGAAGTATATACTTTTTTTTTTATTAAAATTAACTGTTAGAATGCTCAAATTTTATTAATTTGGATATTCTGGGAACAAATTATAAAATCTAGGGGTATCGACAATGTTTTTAAAAATAAAGGGGTATCACGTAGAAATCGAAAAAACACGAGGTTACCAAGTAGAAAATCCTTTAATTTAAATTAGAAATTTGAAAAATGAATAAATTATTAGAGAAATGTGTTAAGTGGATCCAATCAAGCTACCAAAGTTGTTAACCATTGGAGCAAATTGTAGCTTGAAATTGTTGTAGTTTAAAAAATGAAGTGGTAAACGTAAGCTAGTACTTTAACAACTACCCTACCATTGGAAAGCTGAAATAAAATCGAGTCTTAGTATAAAACCGTTTTACAACAAAATATTGTGAATCATCTACTAAGAATAGTTTTGTGATAAAACTTTTTAAAACCGTTTCACAATTCTTTTCGGATTGTTTTTTTCAAATGCTGGATCACAAATGGAGAGTTAACTTGTTTCTTGGTTAAGACGGACATGTCCATCTTAAAATTTTATACAGGTTGGATAGATAGATCACAGATATGGCAAAAGCATCCCGTAGCTAGCAAAAACTTGTATTATCTATTTAAATAGGACTTAATTTTAGCCGTTTAAAACTTAAAACGAAGATTTGTATCAGATGGCAAATGGGCATTGGCCGACATGGATTTTCGATTTTTTTTTTGCCACGTGGCCAAGGCTTCAATAACTGAGAAGTGACTAAATGGACAGTTTTTAATGAAATTTGAGCATTTGAACTGTAACATGAAAGGCCAAGTGGGACTCAATCATGGCAAATAAGACGTACCAAATAGGTGATAACGAATTAATGATTGAGTGAGCTGGAGTTGAGATCATACTAGACCTGTTAAACAGGTCGGACGGGTTGAGTTTCGGGTCGGGTTATACGGGTCGGTTTAGAGTCAGAATACGGGTGAAGAAATGATTTCTAACGTCTTTTTTAATCTATTTTTCTAATTAAAAAAATAATTTTTAAAAACGTAAAACATATTTAAAATTAATATTTTAATCATATTCATCGTTTACATTAATTATTTCAACGTTTATATTAATTATATTGACATAATTATTAAATTAAAGTTTTTTTAATAATTATTTGATTATCAAGTATTGTAAAAATTATATAAAATTGACTTTTTAGTTATGTTTGTAATTTTTAATCATAAAAAACAATTTTTTAACAATTTTTTTCAAATATAATATATAAATATTTCGGGTTCGGGTCAAACGGGTCACGAGTCGAAAAAAACGGGTCGGGCGGGTCGAGTTTTGACAGGTCTAGATCATACTGATTCTACTTGTGTATATTTGGTTAATCGGATTGAATTCAGGCGGGTCCGATTATTTTGGGTGTGTTATCTTATAAACGAGTTATTAAAAGGTGATATTTATATTTAAATGCAGGTCAACTAAGTTTAAGTTAAATAACTTAATTAGGGAAAATTGTTAAACATATATCATGACAAAGTAGAGTTGAAACTCATATGTATCATAATTAGTGAAATAATCTTGAAAATCTTTCCCTACTTAGGTAATTAACATGTGCCTAAAAAAACCCTTTCAACTATATTATCATCAAATTATTCAAAAAGTAATTACTCCAACATATAACTAAAACAAAGAGTCTTGCTTGTAACGGTCACTTCAAAAAGACCTCCTACAGCTAGGGGTGAGCAAAACCGGATATCCGATACGGTTTTAGAAACCGTATCGGATATCCAGTTTTTTAAATCTCCTTTTTTAGTATCCTTATCCGATACGGTTTTTCCGTATATACGGAAACGTATATCCGGTTTTTCTGTATATCCGGAAACCGTATATCCGGTATCCGGTATCCGGTTTCAGCTTCACTTATGTAATTTAATATATTTTTTTTCTTCTCTATGTGTGATTATTGGTTTTTTTAGTAACTTAAAAGTGTTTTACAAAGTTATAAGAGTAAATAACTTATAAAGTTTAATACTAATAAGGTTTAATCACCAATATATTGGTTATTTTGTAATTTATGTATATATTTTAATATTTTATTCTAGAAAAAGGCAACCGTATCGGATACCGTATATCCGGTTTCATATTTTGCTGATCCTTATCCGATACGGTTTTTAAAGAACCGTATCGGATATCCTGAAATTCGTATCGGATATCCGGAAATCCGTATAATTAAATTCGTATAGTGTATCGGATACGTATAATAAAATCGTATCGTATAATTTTGCTCAGCCCTACCTACAACCTCTCCCTTGCTTCCCAACTCATTTAAATCGAGTCGATTTTACCAGTTTCCGACTCCTACTCAATCAAAACGTGTACACTTCTTATAAAACCCAAACCAAATCGAACCTCCATGAAGCAAAAGGTAATAACGTTATAAAAAGGCGTTAACATAATATTTGCTGTCATTTGTCTTACGAATCGAAGAACACAAGAGAAGATTATTAATTAGATAAAAGTCCAAAATTTCTGGGTTTCTCTAACACGTAATCTTCTCGATTCGTAACCCTAATTTCCCAGATCCATCCTAATCAATCAATCTTTTACGTTTCCTCTATCTCGATTCATCAATTATTATGTCGTACGCTTATCTTTTCAAGTACATCATCATTGGAGATACCGGTATAAATCAATCCTTTCTTCTTCGTATGATTATTTGTGTTTTTGTTCGTAATTTGTTATATTGATTAAATTTTCTGGTTTTGTGATGGAATCGTGGTTGTGATTTGTTGATTCATGATTGAATTTTTGAGATTTGTGTTGATCAATGATAGTGCGCAATAATTAATGTTGCATGACAGTAGAATTGTTGATCTTGTCTTCTCGTGTGATAGATTTAGAGAAATTGTCAGTTTTTCGATTATGTCATTGTTATTCTTAGGTATATGGTTACGTTCGTCTAGAGGTTAAGCTAAGGCTGAGGGTTTGTGAGTCGGAAACTCGAGGATTTCAATCATTGGGCAATTTCAGCCAGATGCGGTCGAAAAATTGTTTTTCGATTATGTGATTATTATTCGTAGGTATGTGGTTAGTAATTGTTCGTTTAGAAGTCGAAAGGTTGAGGGTTTCTGAGTCCAAGACTCGATGATTTCGATCATTGCACAATTTCAGCCAGTTGCTACCCCACTGCCTCAATGGGTTGTTTACCTTTGATTTTTGTAATTCGTAGAAGTAGCTATCCATCTGGGTTGGGTTTGTGATTCGAGTGTGTTAGGTTTGTGGCGTATCATTGGATGGATTGTGTTGCATTGTTTTAATCTGCTAGGGTCGTCTTTAGGTTATGCAAGATCAAAGGTTTATGAAACCTGAAAACATTGGCTTATACAATCATCAATTATGTTACCTTAACATGTGACATATTATGGTTATTAAGTGTTTGACCGGTTGAATGGATGATTTGAAGTTGCTTTTTTGATATTGTTGTGTAAATATATTGCTTAACATGGGATTGTTGTTAGAAGCCTTTTATTTAAATTGAGGAAAAGGGAGGGAAGGTGAAAGATTAGGCTATTAGCATCCCTTGTCGGAAATAATTGATTGGAGAAGACACGGGTAGATTAGACAGCTAGTTTTTTCTCCAGCCTACATAAAGTCATTAAAATTCCTACTCCTATGATATGTTTGCCACATGTTCTACATTGGTAAAACAAGAGTGAATCAACCACTTTATAAACAAAAGAGCCGATATTACTAGCCAACTGTTTTTGATATGTTACTCCTTTGGGTTTATGAAGTGTACGGTGTACTCTTTTGTTCTTGCGGAGTTGTGGGGCCTGCGTAAGCCCAATTTAGGTCGAGTATCATATGTACCAGAGCCAAAAGCTAACACTATCGTGTTTCATTTTGTAGGAGTGGGGAAATCATGTCTCCTTCTGCAGTTTACTGACAAGAGGTTTCAACCCGTGCATGACCTGACTATTGGTGTTGAATTTGGGGCAAGAATGATAACTATCGATAACAAACCCCTGAAGTTGCAAATATGGGACACGGTTCGTATTGTTCCTTTCGTAAATGGTGGTGACTTTAGTTCAACTTGTATGTTCTGTGACACACTCTTCTGCTTTCTGTAGGCTGGTCAAGAATCATTCAGATCTATCACGAGGTCCTATTATCGAGGGGCTGCAGGCGCTCTTCTGGTTTATGACATTACTAGGTATGTCAAGTGTAGTTTTTTCCTTTTGGAAAAAGGTCAGCTGTTATTAAAATTGCCAATGTAGTTAGTTCCCTGCAGTTCTACTTGTGGCACTTGATAATTGCAGCAGTGATTAAGTGAACCCCTCATACCCTTATTTCTTTTGGGTGGCAATTGAAAGAAAACAAGAAAAGTCATTAAAATTTTGTTGTATTTTCTGCGTTATACTGTATCTCGAAATTTAAGAAATTAACTACATGTTATGTGGTCCCATAATCCAGCTACCTGTCAACTCTATTAATATGGTCCGCTGGCTTTTGATCATTTTGCTGTTGTGTTTATGTTGTGTATGGAGTAGTAGTTTTCAATCTTAAGGGTTGATCTGCTGAGTATCCATACATGTTGCATAAATAATTTCATGTTGTAGATGTTGAATAGGCCACAGCTTCCTTCCTTATTGTACTGAGTAAAGCTGAAGATATCTTGTTTGAAAAGAAGTTGATGATGTCTTAAATGTTACATCTTCTGGATAGATGAATAGTTGTTGTATCCGTATGCAGGAGGGAGACATTTAATCACCTTGCCAGCTGGTTGGAGGATGCTAGGCAACATGCTAATGCCAACATGACTATCATGCTCGTAGGCAACAAATGTGATCTTGCTCATAGGAGGGCCGTGAGTACGGAAGAAGGTGAGCAGTTTGCTAAGGAACACGGGCTGATCTTCATGGAATGTTCTGCAAAGACTGCTCAAAATGTTGAAGAGGTACTGATTTATCTGAGCTGCCTGCTAATATCTTTATAAATTAAATTATTTTTAAATAAGTGGCTTCTGCTTCCTGGCCCACTATCTCACAATTCTCTGTTCTGAAGGCGTTCATAAAAACTGCTGCAACGATTTACAAGAAGATTCAAGATGGTGTGTTTGATGTATCGAATGAGGTCTGTTTCTTTACTTTATCTGACTTTCACTATTGATTTTCAATGTTAGTTGATCTTGAGAGTAGTATATTGTATACCTCATCATGGCTGTGTTTCTGTTTCAAGAAGTGTTGTGGATGTCTCTCTTGATTCACATTTTCCTTGTGCTTACGTGTTGGGGTTATATACTGCTTCTTGAAGTAATTATGGCCTCTTTTTATGTTCGCTATCCTTTTCTGCTTGTCGTCTTTTTTCTCATCCAATAGAAAGTAGAATGCTGATGAGTTCACTGAGAATCTTTACATGCGTAAGATCTGTGGTAAAGGCTGATGTATCACCTTTTAAGGCTGATGAATAACCGTGTAAAATCATGTATCCTATTGATGTTAATGCGGTCGACTTGGTTACGTTTGATGGTATAATCCTATACTTGGTTTTGCTTGATGTTAAAACGGGTTAACTAACAATTTTCTCTTCATCCAGTCGAATGGAATCAAAATCGGGTATGGAAATATACAAGGAAATGCAGCTGGTAGAGATGCTTCGACTTCACAAGGAGGAGCGTGCTGTGGTTAAGACGCGACATGGCTCCTTTTCTATGCAACGTAATTGTCAAGCTACAATTTTATTGTTCTATTTCGGTGTGTTCTGAGCTCTCCTTGGGAAGATATGAATTGTGCACATATTGTATTTTCAGAGTCACTTGTATGTAATCAACGTTGGCATTACGCTTTCTAAATTTGTTATTTTCTTCATTTTGTTTGGGAAATTGGATTTTATAGTTTCTGTGTATTTACGGATCTTCGTCAGAGATTAATAATTCATCTTTGAGCTGTTTCTGGGGTTTCTTATGTTTCGGTCATTATTCTGAACCAGATCTGAAATCGTCCCAACTAATTACCTTAGTAGTAACCCCGATCTTTCAGATCAGGACTTATAATCGGAAATGAGAATTTGTATTTTACCGTTCTATGACGACAGAACCTCAAGGTCTCATAAGATGATGTTTAGGAAGATTAAAGGTAGTGGAACACAAGATGGGATACGTCATCAAAATATCCGCTCTTGATAATGGAGTCGATCATTTGTTCCCATTTCCTAGCTCACTTTTTCTTTGTAACACGCAATCAATTGGATTGGATACGAAGTATATTACAACCACTTACTCGTGAACCTTAAGATCAACTGGTATGAGGTTGTTCTAGCTTAACAAATGCAGTCATGTTAAAACTCGTGAGGGAGAGCATATATGTAATTAATATGTTTTAGTCAACGAAATTGAGGAGAGCTTAATCGAGTTAGTAAACCGTGATTGCAACTAACTAACATTGTATCAATAAGATTGCTCATAATTTAGCTAAGTCGTGGTGTAATCTTTTCTATTATACTTTGTTAAAAAAAAAAAAAAAACGGAAAATGCATGTGGTGCCTTTGAGGTTTGTTTTTTTGCCTGAAAAACCCAATTTTTTTATTCGGAAAACTTTAAGAGGTCATAAATCGAGTTTACAAGTTCAGAATGTGATAATTTTTTTTTTCAAATTGATCATCTTTCCGAGAACTACGACTTGAGGAAAAAAAGTTGTTGAGTTTGGAATTTGTGACCAAGACATATGATCACTCAAAGTTTGTTCGGTCAAAAAAAATTTGACACGCAACAACTCCTACCCACGGGATCCAAATACGATAACTTTTTTTGAAATCGTAGTTCTCGGAAAGATGATCGATTTGAAAAAAAAAAATTATCACTTTCTAAAATCGTAAACACGAGTTATGACCTCTTAAAGCTCCCCGGATCAAAAAATCGGGTATTTCGGGCAAAATGTCAAACCTCAAGGACACCGCGTGCATTTTCCGAAAAAAAAGGGGGAGGGGGTAAACCGTCATTGTAAAGGACAAATAAGGACAGAAAACTGCGAAAATAAAGTCGGTAAAATTAATATTAACAATGGTCAATCAATTTTCCATGCTTGTAAAAACAGACAAAAATCAACTAATTTATTTTGGCTTTGGGTTGAATAAAACATACTACCACAACTACTATCACTCTTCCCGCTCCGATTACTCCCTTCTTGATCCGTTTCCGACTCAGGCGGTCCGGGCTTGAACACGAACAACCCGTAACCCGATCCAGGACTGCAAAATAGCCAAGCATGGACATCCCATAATACTTGGATGGGTACCTTATTAACCACAACTGTCTCATTCCCGCGAAATTTCCATTGTAAATTCTTAACATGTACAAGAACAATGCCATCAATACTAATCCACATTTCCGGGTCCTTTGACCCGGTTGTCGAACTCTCGACAACAATATCGTGTTCTGTTCTCCCTTCAGCAAACCGAGCCCTGGTCGCAAAACTCTTTTTCGCATACACGATTTCTTTTTTCAATGCTTGTACAGCATCGACCAATGCGGGTCGTTTCTTTGTCTTTTTATAAGCCTTTTTCTTATAATCTCCTAACAAAAGTACGACCTCTTCGTCAGACACGAGCGCTAGGTAGTAGTCCGAGCACGGCTCTGGACTAGTACCTGAAAATTTGGCTGACCGAAGATCCCAATGAACTTCGAGTTGGTGCTGCCCTTCCTCGATCTCAAACGACTTGTACCCTTTCCTACCCCAAAAATGCCATGGCTTTAACTCGACCTTGCACGTCGTTTGAGTGGTTTCAGAGCCGCCTTCAGACCCCTCGACCGTAATGGTAAAAGATATGTTCATTAAATTCTTAGACCATAAAACACTGACGTTCCTCCAATAGCCTGCAATGTTGGCTAGGAAAACACTAGTGACCGTGCATAGGGAATTCTTGTATGGTATCGGCTCCTCGGTTACACGTTCCGGTGGCCCGCTTCGTGTTTGAGCTCGTATATATGATGACATTGTTTCAAAATGTGCATATAACTTGTGATGATTAAATGGATTAAAGGGTCTTTCATAAATTGGACATCGGAGATATTCCGACGACTAGAACATCATAAGACGATAATTATAAATTGTGACGATAAAAATCTTCGAAATTCACCTATTTCGTTTATTTAATCAATATAAATTGTGACAATAATATGTCAAGTTTTTGAATATTGATGTTAAGAAGTGTGAAATTTCATATCAATGACAAAAAAAAAAAAATTGTATGAAAAATGTAAGTTGGGAAAAAGGAATGAACAAATTGATCATTCATTTTTTTGTGTTGTGTTTTCAGTGTCATATTAAAAATAGGAAATTAATGAAAAGACGAGAAACGCTAAAAAATAAGATTATTTGAACGCGAAGATAGTTAATTTTTAGCTAATATTAGTATGCAAAAATATGCACCAATTTTAGACTTGTATGCTTGTCTACAGAATATTTTTTGACTAGTAACTTCTCAAGAATTTTTTCGATAATTTTAAGCATCCGGTAATCGCAATTGAAAAATGTTTGTGAATTAAAGTTGTTGAATGACAATTCTACAAATACTACAAACTACAAAGTGTATGTGTTTTTTCAAAAAGTACTTGTACAAACTCTACACTGGTTTACAATATATACACCAATGCTTACGGTCCGGTCCTAATGCAAAAAGAGAACACAACCAAACTCTACTCATCTAAATTACAAGACAAGACAATAATAACCACGCCGGAGTTTATTCGTTGTTGTTTATTCATACTCAAATAAAGAGCCATAGAGGTGAAGCCGAAACAGCTAAATTGATAGTTTTCGTCCCTCTTCGGTCTTCATTTCATCTTTGTTTCATCCATGTCCTCTTCTGTTTTCCAAACCACGTCCTCCAGCGAACTTGAAAGTTTTTTGTAGAACTGCAAAATGAGAATGAAAGTGTTATAATTTAAAGAGTGTGTTCTGGAAACAATCGGTAAAATATTGTCCGATCAATAAAACCCATGTACACAATTTAGATTTACGAAATGGGGAGCTGGGCTGGTTCGACAATAAATTTGTAGTTGTAACCATTTGTGTAATTGAAATTCAATGAAGAATAAATTTTGCGAGAACATGCCTTGTGAAACTCCAAAGTATCTCCTTTGGCTTTCCTGACCTCAACCAGATGAAGCGATGGCGCCACTTGCAAAACCTAACAGAAATCAGACAAGATACATGCATTAAAGAGCGCCTTCCAAAAACGAAATGCATGAAATATTGCATTGCACAAGAAAAATAGTTCCAACGTCGTCGTTGTGGAGTTACCTCTGTTGCAACATTCAAGTTTCCCTTCCTGCCAGCTTTCACATTTTCAAGCCTCATCTGAGATAGAAAAGAAGGACCACAGTTAGGAAGTTCTCATATCGAACAACCATCATTAATCGATATCTGAATAAAGTGTGTATATCACGTATGGACAACGTATACCTTGTAATTTTTCTTTTGCACATCAAAACCGAGAGGTCTAGCTGCTGCTTCAATCTTTTTTATAATCTCATTGGGTGGGCACTTGGATGTGAATCTTGTTTCTCTCCTCAATACCTGCAGCAAAAACTAAATGACATGATGAACAGCAGAAGAAAATCTCAAACTTCAAGTTCACACCAACATTTCTGAAATTCCTCATACTGTCAGAAACTAAAATCATCGTTTGACAGCGCAAGTTGACAGGATCAGTAAAAATGGGATGAAGGTAGTAGACATAACAAAATGTCACATACGACAGGCTAAATTGAAAAGTTGTGTTAAACAAACCTGGTCTGTGTCAAAAAGATTTCCAAGGTTTAGTCCTTTTGACATAGCTATCAACTCAAAAGCGTTCATGGCTGTCGGCTGCTGCCGCTGTTCTTCTTTCTTCTCAGTGACATGATGTTCCTGCCAGAATATAATCCGGTAGCAGTCAGTGTTAGAGATGTGTCTGGAAGGAAAAGATGATACAAACGTATGCCGACTTACTTCCGAATCCTGGAAAACAGCCTCTACATCATCCAAGCTTGTGTCATCTTTGTCATCAAATTCAGGTGGCATATAATGTACTTTGAACCACTCATCCTCCAAAATTTCAGGAATAGTGATGCGCTGACAATGTTCATGAACCAGGAGGAGTCAGGTCGGCGATACGCATAGAAGCAAACTATTCCAACAAGAATATCATCCTTAACCACCAAGTAAAGCCTACTACTTGTAGGTTTTGCTTACATTTCCTCATCTTTTATCTCGGGACTTATTTGGATTGGGAGTAATTGTTAGTATATGGAAGAAAAATACATTGAAAAGTAGGATGTAATAGCGGTGGTGGATAATGGATACATGACGTAGACGGTAGACGAAGATAACTACCACATTAAGGAGGTAGTAGCGACCCATCATCCCCTAGGTAAATCATCCTCATACAGAGTAATAACTCCCATCACCTCTTAATTTTCCTTCACCGCCATCATTTCCCCCTTTTTATCAATTGCTCTGAGCTCCACTGCCCCCCCGGCCATAATAATTACCCTCAATCGAAGCAAACCCTTAGTCGTATATATTCTGCTCTTTGCATAGGAAGGAAATGATGGGTCAAGACATTTTAATATAAAAATAGGAACAAAAGTTTGACTTTTAACATGTATCATCTCCCTTCTTCAAAGGAGTGGACAGTGTGAGACATGCTGTAGTATTTTTGCTTAAAGTATTACTCAAAGTGTTTTTCAAGCATTATCTTCTCAAGGAAAAAGCCAATTGATGATGGAGTATTAGAGTGTGAACAAAGCAAAATATGTGCCATTGGCAGTAATGCAACCGTGTCTATTTACAGTAACTTATGTCAGGGATCGTGTAAGAGTTTTATTTAACAGTAATTTTGTTGAACGGCTATGGTCTTCAGATTTGGTGGGAACACGGCAGTAGACAGCAACTAGAGGTCACTGAACAAGCAACGTCTATTCCCACACTTTTTTGGAAACTTTCCAACTGCATATTGCCCTAAGTTTGGTGGAATTCCAAAAGAGTGTGACAAATAGGGTAAGAACTTGAGGAATAGCCGGATAGACAATAAGTGTGGTTGTGTGGGCACTGTTCTTCCCATTTTCGGGACTAAATTGCACGGCTGTAAGCCTGTAATAATAAGCAACATGGACGTCACCTCTTTGGACAAGGAATGTCTATTCCCACACCGCCTCTAGAAATTTTGCAAAAGTTGGAAAAAAATTCTATGGACGTTTCTTTTGGAATAGTTAGAATTTGATAAGGTGGCAGATAGAGAACCAGGGTGTATGAGTAGACCATCATAAGTTAACAGAAATAGCATATAACAGAGTCAATTGACGCGCTACATTAGTGGAAATTGAACTCGAGTCTAACAAAAGATTATTGAACTGGCCTCTCACTGATATGCAAGGTTTATAATACGATTTCATAAACGACTTCTCAGTGAAGCTTTTAGCTTAAACGGAAGTACCTAATGGAGAATAACAAAGGCCCCATGTGCTTTTCCCTTTCCATTTGTGTTTTCATGTAAAATAACGTAACTAAAGAGAGCATGCGCACACACGGGGATAGAGAAAGGAAAGCACATCTTCATTACATAGTCTCTGTGAGCAAAATTAGGTGTAGGCTGTTGCTCATTACATCATCAACAAAAGCCTCAAAGCCTGAGGTTTGCTCACAAGTTAGCGAATACTTTCATAAGATACATTTGGTAAAGTTGGGACTTCTATCATTATTTTACATCGGGTGCAAACAAATAGAGTAGCAAAGAGTAATATAATGAGAGGAAAAATCATGCAATGAATTTTGATAAAAGCATATATAAGAACCAGCGAGTTGAACGGAATAACAAAAACATATGAGAAACATAGAAAGTAGTTCTCACCGTCACAGGATTGGGATCTAAGATTCGAGTAATTAGCTTCTTTGCACTGAAAGACATCCAAGGAGGACAGGTAAATTCAGCATCTGAGATCTGCAAATAGAAAAGATGAATCTAGTAAACAAAATTGTACATACTTAAATATCAAAGAACAATAGTTTAAGAAACTTGCTCACTTTTTTATATAGGTTCATAAGATTAGAATCATCGAAAGGCAAGTAACCTGCGAGCAATACAAATAGAATGACACCACATGACCACATATCTGCTGTTGCCCCGTCATATCCTCTGTCATTAAGGACCTATGATACATACAAATTAACTGAAACTATTAAAAAAACTAAAATATTATGTCAGAAAGAAGCAGTGAGTTGGCAAATATAGCTGCTAGTCTGTTACCTCTGGAGCGACATAATTTGGAGTTCCACAAGTTGTATGAAGAAGCCCATCACCCTGTCAAGAAAAGTTTTGGTGAGCGAAAGAATAATGGTCAACAAGGGAAACATTCTTTCAATCTATAAATACACTAGTGCAGATGATTTGTGATATGCTCAGACTCGACACGGGACACTGGTATGGATCTGAGTGTCAGATCCTTGAAATCTCAAATTCAAGGACATGGGTACTCTTTTTAGAAGGATCCGTACTGTGAAATTGGACTCGGCTAATATTTGTTCTCCCCGAGTAATAATGTCATTGGTTGTAATTCTACAAGAAAAAATTTCAGTTCCCGATAAACCAACCCACACCTCCATCCCCATGAATTCTTTTCTTGTGGAAAACAAAAACAAACATCTTCTCTTTGCACTCCTTGACAACTCTATCCATGGCTTCCATGCATTTTCCCATCTTTGTTTTCATTGAAGGGCCGTTTTGCAACTGCCGTATCCGACTCATATCATGTATCCATATCCGTGTAGGGTCGTGTCCACATGGGTATGACAGGGTAAAGTGAAGAATCCGAGCATCACAGCAGATGATCATACGTGCAAACACATTCCGCATAAATGCAAGTGGGAAATAGTCTTACAAGTGAGACCAGCCTATTAACCCTATAGCTAAATAAAGAATATGGATTTGGGTAAAAGATTCACTGCATGATCATAAGCTTAACCTTAGTCTCTGTCAGTATAGCAAGTGGTATATTTGGAATAAAGTTTAGTATTAACAATTTTCATATGGTTTCTGCCATCTTCCACCCATGACCCAACTTAGGGCAGCCTCTCGTTGACAATGTTTTTAACTTTGACTTAAAGTTCAAGAGATCGAGTAAAAAAGCTTAGTACACTCATATTAATTGAATATAACTAACTATGTCAGAGCTTGGTACAATTTAGGGCAGCCTCTTGTTGACAATTCAGAGCAGCCATCTTGCACCCAAGTTAGGGCAGCCTCTCGTTGACAATTTTTTAACTATGACTTAAAGTTCAAAAGATCAAATAAAAAAGCTTAGTACACTCGTATTAATTGAATATAACTATGTCCGAGTTTGGTTCTATTCATAAAAGAGCGGAAAGCCCCAATATTAACAACAGATGTTTCGGGATATCAACTACGTCATTCAGAGAGATACTTTACCTATGGGTGTGAATAAGCCTTACATATTAGCCTTCTTCAAAACAAAATAATTTCCTACATATTAGCTACAGACCGACTTCTTTCAGCAATCTTCATCATTATAATCAGACGCTAGATTTTGGAGGTGTAGAACACAGTCTTATAAGTACGTGCTTTTGAGGAGAAAAGCTTTTAATTACTGAACACTACTATATTATCAAAAATATCTGAGTTTACAAACTACTGAACCGTTTACATTATGTTTTAAGTTTGAAAAGAAACATCTTCAAGGGATTCTAAGTGTAATGTCACGACAACGTATAGTACACCTTCATTTTTAGTCATGTGAAAAGTAGAACGGGGGTATGAAACTACCTGGACTTGCTGAGAGATTGCACTCAATCCAAAGTCAGAAACTTTAAGGCTCCCACCAGTATCTAATAACAGATTCTCTGGCTATCAAAACAACACGAAAAAAAAATTCAGATGCCTACACCTACTTGATACTCCCCCTATCACAAATTAATCTTCCTGTTTGACTTTCAAAGGTAGATACGTTAAAGAATATGAAAAGTTATAATATTATGCTCAAATATTTACATTTACTAACAGAAAAACATTTGACAGAATGATATTTTCAAAGAAAAAGAAATAATATATAAAGGTATTAAAAGTATGGCGAAAGTTTTCAAACTTCGATACTAAAGTCAAACAGAAAGATTAGTGTGTGACGAAGGAGTACGTAATAGTGTTAATACCTCGAGCCTGACCAAGGTCTATCATACTTTAAGATCTCTGTGGTAAACACCCCGGCTATGGCAATAATCAACAGCGTTTATCAGCTGCTGAAAATAGTTCCTTGCTTCATCTTCCTTCATTCGTCCATGATGTACCTTTGGGTTAATAACATAATTTATAATCATTAGATGTAAATCAAGCAGACAAATAAACTCGGATGAAGTAACTAAACTTTACATGTGAAAATATGGACCGCAAAGTTCAAAGGCACTTACGATTTTGTCAAACAGTTCCCCTCCTGTGATATATTCTAAAACAATGTATATCTTTGTTTTGCTCCCCATTACCTGCAGAATAATATGTCAATGGAGAAGCCACATCTAACGATCTAAATTTAGCACTTGCTTTAGCTTTACTATTACAAATTCCAAAAAGAACTGATGGAGAAATGTATATCATCCTTAGCAATCGGAAATACTTATCACAGCCATGATAACATGATAATGTTCTACTCCGTACAGTACTATGGCTTTGATGATCAAAACAATTTAATCTATCTATAGTTTAAAAGGGATCAAACATATTCATTTTACTAATCAACATTGTAGACATGTACACAAGAAGAGGTTCATAATATATCCTCCTCGAACCATAGTCCATGAATACCTTGTACCTTAAGAGAAACATTAGACTTGCAGTCTTGCGGATACCACCCAACTTCTATTTTCGATAAAGGTTTGGATTTACTCCAACGATAGATACACATATTAGTCCAGCAATGATCAAACGTGTAAACTTGGAAGCTACGAATGTCATCTTCGACTTCTGTTGTGGTACTTATTATAACCCAGATTTCAAACTGGTAGCTTCCAAGAGAAACATTTACTAGCCTGCATTCAAACTTTACTTGGTTCTACACTAGAACTCTGGGATGAGATACTTAAGTCAGGAAACGGGTAATGTTTGTGCGAGAAGTAACCCTATAATACTCAAAATCCGCATACATAAGCCTGATCACATATACATACACATGCAGGTGCACAAATAGAAAGGGTAAGAATTGTAGAGGGACCTCAAACAAACGAACTACATTAGGATGCTTGATTCGCTTCATTGTTGCTATTTCCCGCCTAATCTGCAGCTCAAAACAATATTGTAAGTAACAAACAATGAATTGGAAAGAACAATTATGAGATTAACAAATATAGAAATGCCGTATAATTTATGAGATTAACACCTGTTCAGCCATCTTGTTTTTAAGAACTTTCTCTTTATCGAGAATTTTAATAGCCACAGGATCTCCAGTCTCAGAATTTCTCGCAAACCTCACTTTTGCAAATGATCCTTCTCCAATTGTTCTTCCCAATTCATATTTCCCAACCACACGCTTGACTTGCTTGACTTTCGTTGTACTCATCTTCAGTTTCAGGCTGAGTTTTTTTTTTTTTTGTTTCACTTCTAACTTCTGCATAACATAGCAACAATCACCAAGATGAAAACTGTAAATGAACAATATTGACAGGGTAACACTATGATCACATATACAAGATGCAGAATCATGTGAAATGTGCATGCTTTACGGTTCAATTAGAACATACAACTTCAGCTTAGTAATGCACTACTGTATAGTAACAGCCACAAGCAGCAGAAAAACTATTACACATCTTAAACATTCATGCAGCAGAAAATTTCTCACTATGCATCAACAAAATAAACAAGGGAAATAGGATGGGTTAAAGTAATTGAATTGTCACTCCAAAATCTCGACAAAGCCTCAAGACTTCATCGAAAAACTCATCATGCATCAAATAATTTGAAGCTTTATCATGCCAGAAAGAACAAGTGAGTGAACAGGCTGAATATTTTTTAAGCAGAAACAAGCTACTCGCTCTGTCCTGGTCAATTGTTACCTTGATTCTTCCATGTGAGCGGTATTTTAATCAAAGGTAAATAAATCATTGGTACAGAGGTCGGAGGGAGTATCAAATAATGGTGTGCATGTGAATTGAAACTTCATTTCTGTTACAAGTATCCCACAATACAAGTAATTTAGTGCATTTCAACTGCACACAACTCTAATCCCATTTTCCCATCATCAATCAAAACTATAACATTGAATAAGAAAGAAAAACACACTATTAAACAAAACCCATATGAAAAAAACAGCATTTTTCCAACATCAATCAAAATATAACACTAAATTAGGAAGAAAGCACACAATTAAACACAACCCATGTGAAAAAAATCAGCATTTTTCCACTCAATTAAGAAAAAAAACACAGAATTAAACAAAACCCACATGAAAAAATCAGCATTTTTCCAACATCAATCAAGATTGAACACAGAATAATGAACAAAAACACACAACTAAACAAAACCCAAATGAAAAAAACAGCATTTTTCCAACATCAAACAGAATTTAACACTGAATTATGAACAAAAACACACAATTAAACAAAACCCAGATGAAAAAATCAACTAACCAGTGATAAAACCAAATCCCATAAACTAAATTACCAAACAACCACAAAAAATAATCAAATACCCAACAAAAAAATTCAAGATTTTCAAGAACTTAACCTTAAAATAATGAAATAAGATAAGAATTACACGAAAGAGACACAAGTACACAAGTGGTAGGAAGAAAAATATAAAAAGACTTTGAACACTTACTACAAAATCTGATTTATTTGATTTTTTTTATAATTAAAAAAGTTGGAATTATGTGAAGAATTAGGTATAATTAGTAATTAATAATACTAATTAATGCAAAAGAGGAAATTGGAGGAAAGAGGGAAAGTGGGGAGAGTTAGTGAAGTAGACAAGAAAATGAATAAGGTTATAGAAGTATTTGATTGCCATGTGTTTGTATATGTGATTGTGTTGGCGCAACTGTAACGACAAATATTGATTACTGGTAACTGTTGTTCTCTAGCTATTGTGCATTCTGAAATTTCTGACTCTGTATACTGCATCAAGTTTGTTACATTTTGGATTGTTGGGTCCATTCTTGGGTGTAATAAACTTGTGGATTTTGAGTTTTGTGTTTCTAGGTAGGGGGGATTATTGTTTTCGGGTTCGGTTGTGATGGATTATCGACAATAGGTATATTTGGAGTTGGGACTGAGATGTTTGTTTGTTCAGTTGGGTTTTCTTGTGACAGGTATAAGGTCTGACGATGAAAAGTGATCATGTTATGATAATATGTGAGTCATGATCACTTTGTGGTAAAAAATGGTCACCGGTTCATTGTTAAAAAGTGATCATTCTAGACTTCTAGTGGTCACTTTAAATAATAGAATGGTCACATTTATCTTGTCATAATTTGTAATTTAGGACCATCGCTAATAAGAATTTGTGTTATTCGTTAAGTTGCTTCCGAAATATCTGGCTGGTATGAGTAGTGTAGCGAGTTTGTTAGATTTTGGAGGGAGGAGTTGGGTTGTGGGTTCATCTTTGAATGTAATAAATTTGTGGATTTTGAGTTTTGTGTTTCTTGGTAGGGAAATTAATGTTTTCGGGTTCGGTTGAGATGGATGATTGTTAATGGATATACCTGGAGTTGAGTCTCAAAAATTGTTGGTTCAGGTGGTCCTCCTTGAAATGGTCATAATTATTTTATTAATATGTGACCACTTTGGAAAAAAAATATGGTCAATTGTCTAATATTAGAAAAGACCATTTTAATGGTCAAACTTATCTCGTCGTAAACTTAAGACTGTAGTAATTGAGAATTTGTATTGTTGGTAAGGTTTCTTCGGAAATATCATTTCATTTTTTCAAAAAAGTCCATTTAAAGGGTTAGACAAGGGTGAAACCTGTAGTTTTGGCCGGTAATTTGTATGCGAATTAATTAAACTTTGAATCACTAGTTACTCAATGGGAGTTGTCTTTCTAATAGTTCGTGGAAGATACCAACAAGGATTGATCTCAATTGTAAAGAGTCCAGCTTATAATCCTAAAGTCAGGGGTTCGATTCACAAGTCAGCTTTTAGATCCGTAAACAAGTAACATTGCGTTAAAATAAAGCATTGTTGGTAGGCAATCTGTAAACACCACTTTAAACCCTCAAAGAAGCTGAAGATCTGCCCAGATCTTGGACTGGGTAAAACCTACCATCTGACCAAGACTTTAACGTAACCCAAAAAAATTGTGGGAGATCAGGGGTACGTAGTTGGGTAGATACGTAACAATTTGTCTTGCTATCTCACTACCAGATAAACATTTACGCATCATTGTAATAACATCATTTCATTGGACCATCTAAGAGTCTTTTTACTTTTTCATTCCTACATTAAAAGTCCAAGTACGGAGTAGTATTTACATAACTTTCGTACTAATGATGAAAAGATATGTCGTCCTCTTAGATGGAATGAGAAATTGGTCACGTTGTGTGTTGACCCTAAGGGCAACATCGGGCACAAGATGCCTGAGACAATCGGTTATTTTACGTGGAATTAAGCCTTGTTTGGATATCAAAATAAGAGGGAAAGGGATGAGAGGCAGAAGGAGGGAAGAGGAAGGGAAGGGGAGGTGGAATGAGTTGTGGGTCTTTTGATACAATTTTCATCCAAATCCTTCCTATTGTGGAGAAATTTTATTTTGCCTTAAAGGAGATAAAATGGATCCATCTCAATCCATTTCTCTCCTCTCTTATTTGCTATCCAAACACGGGATTTTAAATCCCATATTCTCTCTCCATTTTCTTTCCCTCAGAACCCCCAATCCAAACACACCCTTAATATGCTGTTGACGCAGCACAACCCTATTTCTTTCAACAGTGGTATGTGCGCATGTGGTTCATTTAGCATTGTCCTATTGACACGAGTCATGAGATGTTAACGTTTAATGAATAAGTATTTATTGATATGTGCATATCTGAGTTGATTAGTAATATGTGTAAAATGAATTATTTAGCGATGTTTTAGGTTAAAAAGAGGTTGAAGGTTTGCCTTGATCTTGGACTGGGTAAAACCTACCATTTGACCTAAACTTTAACGTACCCGAAAAAATTGTGGGAGATCGGGAGATACGTATTCAGGTAGATACG
>VHZZ01000054.1:109975-139069 GCA_009801015.1 Silene noctiflora | reverse complement strand
AATTTAATATCAAATACATTTACAAAAATAAAATGATACATTAATTTTAACTATAAATATATATTTTATTAAATTTAAATAACGTGTCCCGTGTCTTAAATTTTATGGATGCCGTGTCACGTGTCCTTATCCGTGTCAGTGTCCGTATCCGTTTTGGTGGTAGCTAGTTTATCACCGCTTCCCTGTAAACGTCTTATAATAAAACGTAATATTATTTGAATTTGATTTGATACTCATACAGTCATACTTCACTTGTCCGCCTTTTAAGCGCAAACCATTTCGCGGTTTTCAGAGTTCCGTCCATGAACAAACTTTAGGTAATCACATCATTCTTTTTGTTTGATGATTTTTAATTGATTCTTACTTTCTAGGGTTTTTTATTCATAGTAGTTGATTTTGTTTGTATACAGGTTTTGATTTATTATTATTATTATTATTCTCTTGTCGAAAGTAAATTAATTGGTGAATTACTGAATTTTGAATTCTTCTTCAAGTTTTAGGATAAATTATTCTGAACTATTCAATTGCCAAATTTATTAATTGATTTAAGCAATTTTTAGGACAAATTATTCTGTATGTTAATCAGATTGTTAGAAATGATGTTGTGAGTAGAGAGATGTTATCAGTGGCGGTAGAGGAATGATACTGTTAGTATTGCGCGGCGTTGCTAATGTTTGCTTTCGACGACGATGTCGTCGAAAGTTGTATTACTCGTGTGTAACTCGGATGTATTGTGTACATCTCCTTCTGTTGATGTTTTGTGTTTTTCAGTTTTGACTCAGACAGTGCTGTTGAAAATTGTATGACTTGTGTGTAAGTGAAAAAATTCCGAATGTTGATGTTTTTTTTTTTTAACTTCACAGTGTAGTCGAAAGTTGTATGACTCCTGTGCAACTCATGTGTTGATGTTTTTATGTTTTACACTTGTGATGACAGTGTTGTCGAAAGTTGTATGACTCATGTGCAACTCATGTGTTGATGTTTTATGTTTTACACTTGTGAGGACGGTGTTGTCGAAAGTTGTATGCCTCGTATGTAACTCAAATATAGTGTCTGGAACTCCTAATGCTGATGTTTTGTTTTTCACTTGTGACTGAAAATGTTATCAAAAGTTGTATGACTCACTTTTAACTCATGATTTATTGTATGAAACCCGTAATGTTTTAGTCCATGTTAGAGTAGACTGTGGAGTATCATTTTAGCATAAGTGATATTGTGAGTTCTAATGCTACGTCACAACTTATACTGAATATGACATCAATAAAGGAGCTAAAAATTCGTAAAAATGAGAATGTGTAGAGTACCATTGGTTGATATAGGGTTGTACTTCCATAACTTTATACCATTTTATTCTGAATTGCCATCTCATGGGTTTTACATCAATGTACTAAGGCTTATGCCTGTTGCTATGAGATTTGGAAATTTCTATCTGGTGACTTGGATTTTGATTTTCTTCCATATTAGTGATCTCGGGTATAGTGTGAGAAAAGAAAGTACCAAATGCTGATGTTTAAGAGCATAATTAAGTTCACTTGTCAAAGTTAGAAACGGAGTACTATCGTAAGAAAGAGACCACCAAACTACCAAAGTATCCATTCCAACCTCGGAGTGAAACTTTTCATTTCAGATTGGTTAAGCCCTTATGGGCCTGATGAGATTTTGTGGAGTGATTCTGACTAAAACCTTAATTTATATCATGATTAGAGCAACTGATGTGTTCATTCAGGATGTGACGAGATGACCCTTCAATGTGATGAACGCTCTGATATAAAAGCTCCAGATACACACCGTGGACCTGTGAAGAAGTCGAGCAAAAAAGCTTGTTTGAAATGCAATGAACGTGATGGTGTCCTGGTGTGTACCAGTGATGACTGTCCAATTGTACTTCATAAGGACTGTATGTCTTGTGCTGCTCACTTTGATGGTGAGGGTAACTTCTACTGCCCATATTGTGCATATAAACGCGCACTAGGTGAGTGTCAGAAGGCAAAAGAGTTTGTAATTTCGGCCCAAAAGGCACTTGCCAGTTTTCTGGATTATAAGGCAGTTGGAAACACCGTGGATGTGCAGACTGTTGGAAGTTCGAAGAGAGAAAGACCAGATGTAAGTGGTTTTACATTTCGAAAGGACATTCTTCAAAATGGGTTGCCAATGAATAGGGAGGATCCTAAGAAACGTGATGAAATTGGAGGAACTCACAGTGGAAGAGTAAGTGAAGGGACAATTGATTTAAAATCACTGCGTGATGATCTTAATCTTGTAACGGATAATGTTATTCCAGTGAGACTCAAATCAGAAAGTTTGAAGCGTCCGAAAATTGTAGTGGAATTGGAGGGATTAGGTGTACAAAGGAAGCAAACACAGATTGAGCCTCATAGGAGCACTGTCTGTTCGGCAAGAAGTGACGCGATGGACATTGACGGAAGTTCTGATAAGATAGACACTGCCAAATTACAAGATGACTATACTAGTTGTGAGCAACTGAAAGTTAATGCAGAGGATGCTGATCAACCTGCTGAGATTCAGAGAGGCCACTGTGATGACGGCAAAACTGTGGTTGTTGCCTGTCATGCCGGAACGCATGATGCCTCTACGACACACAAAGAATCTGGAATTTCTCTCGAAAAACATATAGAGACTAGTAATGTAGACGAAGTTTATCACGAAGAAACGGAAGAGAAGGATCAGCAGCCGGTAGAGGCCTCTACAAGACCTGATATAAATAAGACCTCTGTCATGGGAGGTGTTACTGCAAATTGTGTGACAGTAAATTCTGAGAATTCTGGTTTTGAAGAGCATGCTAGCTGTCGGAAAAGGAAATGCTGCGAGTCAATGACGAACACAGAAGCAGTAAATACGGCTTCAAGGAATCAGCAAAACAAAAATGCAATGGGTGGAAATTATGATGGACTGCCTGAGAAGGTTCACAAACAGTCAGAGCCTCGAGAACCAACAGAAGTGATGAATGACAAAGCTGGAGATACAAACTGCACCTTAGTTGATGTTGAAAATATCTCAGTAGGTCACATGGCAGTGAACAAAAACATCGCTAACCAGACTTCTCATGTTGGAGATTCTCACTGCAGAAGGGCAAATGAAGGGGCAAAGCAGGTAAACTTGCAGAAACATGATGTCAATTCCTTGAGCAAGCAAAATCCAGGACTGTTACAGGAAGATTTGGATACTATGGATGAAAACAAACCATCTGAAGAAAGTCACCTCAGAGGGGATAGACTTCGCTGTAAGCGGAAAGGTACTCAGCCAAGCGAATCACCAAGATCTTGTGAGAGTGACCTCGAAGACTTTGAAGAGGCGACCCAAGTGAAATCTAGGCAGAAAGTAGATTCTCGAAAACAAATGTGAGTTTGTACTTTAACAACTTGACTATGTTATTCTTGGTATTTATGCTGGCACTGATGTTTAGCTGCTGTGTTTCACTTGAAATTTCTGCAGTTGCTTTGATTTCTTATCGTTTATGGGAAATAATTCCTTAAAATTTCTTTTCCAATATAATTATCCCTTTGATTCGCAAATTTCTTCCATTTTTTTAACTGTTTGGTTGATTTATAAATGCCTTCAATTTTCTTTGCACGCCGACCTTTGTTCTGAAATGATTTTATTGCCTGTGTGTACTTTTACCCCTATCTTTTTTTTTTTATTGTTTTCCTTAAATTGTTTACCATTGTTAAGAATGTGAGTCCTTGTGAGTCGGAGAACAATGACAGAGCGACGAACAATTTATTTGGTTCTTCGTTGTGCTTAAAAATTTACGGTGCTCACCGTGAATGCATCTCCATGTACTCATGACTTTGCTACTATTGCAGTCAGCATCAGCCCCCACCTCTTTTTATTGGTAGGCGCAAGAAGTTACCCTGGACCAAAGAAGAAGAAGAAATGTTGAAGGTATGGGTTTCTCTCGAGTGCTTTTATATGGTTGTGCATGTTATGTTCTGAAGCTAGGTTTTTAAGCTTGAGTGAATACTTCAAAAGTTGATAATATTTTAGTGGTCATCTTCTCTAATCTCATGATGTCTTTGGCTAGTGGCTACCTTTTTGTCTCTGCAAATAGAGTTAGTTTCTGTTCAAATGATTTTACTTTTCATTATGAGGTATCGTAATTGTTTCTATTTCCAATGTGGCTTGAGAGTCAGTAAGTACTCTTCGACTTTGGAATATGATGGAATTAAGCAAAATGGATCATTGAACTCCTTATGCTTCAAGTATTATGATAAGCAGGGTGTCAATGTATTTGGGACGCAACCTCCATTATGGGTCATACAGAAACTTCTTTGTGTTTTATAACTCAAGGTAGGTTACATATGCCCCTACCGCGCAATTGAGGCACTGGAATGATGTTGTCGTTTTGGGGTTTGGTATGATTTACTGGAGAAGTTCATAACATGCCTGGAGAGTTCATTCTACAACATACTAACGCTTTTGATCGTCACTCATGACAATATGACATAGAACATGAAACACATTCATCATGTTATTGGTTAAATTTACAAATAAGAGTTGCATCTCTGCTTTACATCTAGAAGATGAACTGGAATGATTGCTGTGAGGGGTATACTCTGTTACATAGTTTAATTACCCCGGAACTACTCCTGTTTTGATTAGTGAGCTCTCTCAGCGCCAAGGAGCGGCTGCTATAATTTAGTGATGTGTAGTTTAAGGAATAACTGAAAATGAGTAATGTGGAATTCAGAATGTTCCTATTGGACAAAGCAGAGCTAATCTTGTTTGCTTTTGCGAACTTATATTTGTTTCTTAAGCTTATTTGCCTTAAGTTCTATAACTTAAGAACGATAAGGTTGTGTTAATCCGTGATCTGTATAATTTATTTTCTATTGAAAAGGATATGAGAGAGTAATATATCACGTAATATGGTTGATCGAATACATAGAGTTAAATTGTGCTAGTTTTTCCGCGTTTTCTGCTAGTAGTCAGTTTGTGACTTTGTTGTTGTAGGAAGGGGTGGATAAATTCTCATTGATAGCCAAGAAAAATCTGCCATGGATGAAAATTTTGCAATTTGGAAGTCATGTATTTGACGGCACCCGCACTCCAGAGGATCTCAAGGATAAATGGAAGAGAATACTCAGTAAAGCACATGCAAATCCTACTTGAGTAAATATAAACGATGAATTAGTTTTTTTTTTTTTCCTTTATTACTTTTGCTGGCGAAA
Source organism: Silene noctiflora (assembly GCA_009801015.1). Lineage (NCBI taxonomy): Eukaryota > Viridiplantae > Streptophyta > Magnoliopsida > Caryophyllales > Caryophyllaceae > Silene > Silene noctiflora. The sequence continues at coordinate 133,880 of VHZZ01000054.1, read as the reverse complement.
ATTGTGAATTCGAATCCCGGCACATGCATGTAGCGAGTCGTTGGGTTAGGTTGTTTCAGTTCCAGTTTCATTGACTTGAGTTGTTTCTGGTATCAAGTTACAATCGGAATAATCAGGTGTCAGCTCGAATCTCAGGCATTCATCAATTCAGTTTACTGAATACCGACATTCTTTGGTGATGTTTTCGTACTGTTGTAGGATTGTACAGCAAAATTGAATGCATGAATTCATTTGAATCGTCGCTAGTTTGCTATGATGTTACCTACCTTCTGTACCTGGTCTGGTTATTCAAGGAGGATTTAAATGCAGGAGATGGTTCGCTTCCAAAATACTTCGGTACTTGCATTGTAACATTGATAATTGCTATTGCTGCTTTGGGTGATATCAAAATTATGAATTACTCCCAGCTAGAGGTTTTTCCAAAAAAAAAAAAACAAAAAAAAAAAAAAAAAAAAAAAAAAAAAATGTGGGTGAGTTGTTTGTATGATGGTTGTAGTTACAATTGAAATAGTGAATTGCTGACTTTTATTTTGTTANAAAAAAAAAAAAAGAAAAAAAAAAAAAAATCGGTACCATTTATAGGAAAAGAAAAAAGAATTGCATTCCATAATTGTCTCTAAAAGTTTTATTTGGGATCATATCTTAGCAAATATCGGAATATTTACACTCACATTTAGTCGAGTAGAGGGGCGAAGCTGACAGTGGGAGATTCAAGCGGGTACCAAAAGAAATTTGCTGCTACAGTTTATGCTATTCAGCGTTTTAGATTACGGTTCCACTTGGAATCAAAGCGTCCTTGATTATGGTCACTATGCCGCTCTTGATGAAGTACCCGTCTGTCTCCCTAGCGGCTTCTTGTACATTGTCAGTGTTGATGATCTGCAGTAGAAGCAGTATGGACAGTAATCGTAAATAGAACACGTGAGAAAAGTATAGGCAATTTGACAAGCTACTTCAATTTTTACAACGCAATTCGCGAGTCACAACACGTAGTTGTAGAAGACTAAATTTCATGATGACAAATCAAGCGTTAATGACGATAAAAGATTTTTCTTCATCTCGCTATATTGCTTGTGTTGTCATATACCGTCACAACAAGAAAGATAACTTGAAAGTAAACACAAGAAAAGTTAGAAATTTTGCTGATAATGGAAATGGTAGGGAGGGAGTATGAGGCTATCGACTCACTAACCTTCACATTGTCCCCAATTCGTGCATTCTTGTCGATAATTGCTCTCTTTATGTGCGTGTTCTTTCCAATTCCGATAGCTACACTACCCTTAGCGGTCAGGAAGTTCCTGTCAGCATCCGTCTGGAAAGTAGAATATGTCGTTAGCTAAAGCACAAGTGCACCACAAGCAAAAGCAACTAATTTGAACTCGATATCAAATTTGTTGGATCAACGCATGAAAGCACAAAACTAACAATTCTCTGTCTTTCTGTCTTCAATCTTTTCACCTCTTCTTTATATTTTCAGGGGAATGGAATGATTACACTAACCTCATAGTAATCAGCTCCCATTAACAGTGTGTCCTCAATGATTGCTCCCTCTGAAATACAGGACCGCAGACCGATAACAGAATGATGAATCTTGCAGTTCTGTACAGGAACATTTATCATTTAATTAGCATCAGAAAGTCTGGTGTCTGTAATCACAACTCTGAAACTAATTTTTTTTTTGAAATTTTTCACACTTGTTAACATATTACCTTAATCACACAGCCTTCACCGATAACGCTGTCTGTAATGTCAGCGTCGAGCATCTTTGAAGGAGGCAAATAACGAGGTTGTGTATAGATCGGAGATGAACGATCATAGAAACTTCAAAACAGAACCCAGCACCATGATTATTATAAAGAACTTTCAGACAGAAACAACTCAGACTTTGTGATATAACTAGAAACTTATTGCAGGGAGGAGATACCTGAAATCGGGCACTGGCTTTTTCGTGATACCCAAGTTGGCATTGTAGAAAGCCTCAATCGTACCAATATCTTCCCAGTAACCATCGTACAAATAAGCTTGCACCTACATTGGATTAGTGAGAAATAATTAATTAAACTGAAAATAAAGCATATGATACTGGATACATGACAGAGGGAGCTGAACATACTCTCAGGCCTTCGGCAGTGGCGCCGGGGATCACTTCACTTCCAAAATCATTAGCTCCGGGAAATGTATCTCGAAGCAAATTTAACATTACATCTTTGCTGATAACATATATKCCCATACTTGCAATGTAAGGCATTTCTTTAGCTCTCTCATCGTCCAGACCTAGTATAGTTGTATCAACCTGCATGTGCTCGAAGAAAAGAATTAGAATAATGAGTCATTAATAAACAGGATGACGGAGCATACAAGCTACCAACAAAACAAAATATATGAATCTAAAAATACTAGCAGTACCTTCATAGCTTTCAACTGTTCTCCTTTGGGTTTTTCAGCAAATTCAATAATTCTCCCCTCCTCATCTATCTTCATCAGACCAAATGCAGTCGCGCGAGCTTCATCCATCGGCAGTGCAGCAACAGTGATGTCTGCATCTGTTTCTCTGTGAGCTTGGATGAATTTTTCATAATCCATACGGTACAAATGGTCACCGGCAAGAATCAAGTATTCCAGAACATTGTGCTCTTCAAATAGCCACAAATACTGCCTGACAGCATCAGCGGTACCCTGCAATCAATAATGCACCGGTCACCCAGGAGTATTTAGCCTTGCAAACAAGTTAAGGAACGTATGGGAAATGCTATATGAGTAAGGACAATCTTCATAGCCGTACCTGAAACCAGTTCGGGTTTTCAGGGCTCTGCTGAGCTGCAAGAACCTCTACAAACCCCTCATTCTTGTAACCTCCCATGTTACTAGCATATGCCCGTGACAGATGTCGGTTCAGAGACGCAGAATTGAACTGCGTAAGAACATAAATTTTCGAAATGTTGCTGTTCAAACAATTGCTCACGGGAATGTCAATGAGCCTATAGTTCGCGCCAAGAGGTACAGCAGGCTTCGCTCTCTTCTTCGTCAATGGGTAAAGACGGGTTCCAGCACCACCTCCAAGTATAATTCCCAAAACACTCTGCATCACAACACATTCAGTAATCAAGTCAATTCAACCAGTAAACCTCTTTTCGAGATTTATTGAAGGACCACCAAAAAACAACTGCAACAACGCAATGCCATTTCAACTATGTTACTCCGATTACGACTCTACAAGTTTCAGACACTAAACGGTGTCGAAGTGTTGGATACTGTTATTTTGTGCGATTATTTTCACTTTTGGTCTAAAGTAAAGTATCAAAGTGTCGCAGAGTGTCAGATTATTGAATCGATGTGCAGCCAAAGTGAAGTGTCGGAATAACATACGTTTCTATGACACCACATTTTTTTATATCAACAAATTTAAAAAAGCTCTTAAATCCTAGATCACACTTTTTTCTTTCCTTCAACAAACAAAATTGTCAAAACTGGCGCCATATTCAAGACACACGTTACGTTAAGCAATGGTGAATGGTGATCAACTAGCGCCATTTTCAAGAATTTTTTTTAAAAAAGATAGTACCATTTCCAATAATATATAATATATTAATTAATTATTAATTATTCTTTTTCGTATCAGTCATTTGTTTAACGTTTTTACGATTGCGAGAAATATTTTAACTAAAGGTAAACAAATGATCGGAATAAGTAAATTACTAATAACTGAGAGCAAAATCTCACAATTCACACTGCAATAGTAGTAACAAAATATTCAATTACTCAAAGATATAATTAGACAATTCAATTTCTAGCAAAACAATAAATACTAGAAATTAAACGATAGAATTCACAAAACAATCAATCGATCAATTACCAAACCAGTAGGTCTTGTGGAAGACCGTCTATTGACGACCATTTATTAATGATAAAAAGTGATCATTTTACGGTGTCCAAGGAGATTTGCAACCGACAAATAGAACTAAAAACGACGAAAATTACTTCATTTGTTCAAAATCGGTCTCATATTTTGAAAAACGTAAACAATCAAAACGAACTAGAGTAACTAAAAAATCAAAAACTAGTAAAGAATGCTCACTTTACTAGCTTCAGGATCAAGACAAGTCTGAGAATTCTGCGAATCCGAAACCGCAACAATCGGAGTTCTCCGAACCTGAGAATTTGAACTTCGAAGAAACGACGTCGTCTTATCGACGATAACCTTATCACCAAAAAACGAAGACGAAAGGAAAGCAAAACCATTACCATTACCAAGAGCATTCGGCTTAGGCAATGGCGACATTGGAGAAGAGCAAGAAGGTGTTTTCATTGCTCCAATTACATTAATGCTTGCCATTTTCGGAAACAAAAAAACAAAAATTCGAGTAGAGTAGAGTGTGAGTGCTGTTTTCTTTTTTTTTTTTTTAAAAACCGTCGACAACCGTGAGTAATCCCCTCGTCCTAATGTGAGTGATGTTTTTTTAAAAAAAATGTCGATAACAGTGAATAATCCCCTCGTCGAGACGGAGTCTGAGGGCGTGAGAGTGAGTGAAGGGAGAGATCTAGGGAGGGAGTGTGAGTGTGAGTGAATTGGGAAATGAAATGAAGAGGTATGGAATGGGAGTATGTGTATGGCGTTATATGGTAGGAGGAGAGGAGTAATAATATAATGGTGATTGTGTGTAATGTGGACCGTCCAAAGAGTATATACTAATGATATTTAAGAAAAAAAAAAAAAAAAAAGGTTTTTGATTTTGGTGATATTATTTCGATATCTATTTGAGGTGTGTGGGGTCCATCAGCCATGAGATGGTGTAGTCGTCTAGGTACATGTGATATCTTGTGAATTCTTGTGTTGATTGATAAGGTTTGGTAAGCTACATTGATATGAGCTTAGGTACATATCAATGACTCAATTAGGGCGTTAGGTTGGTTGACGAGTCATCGGAATCAGATCGGTTAAAATTTGACTAAGTTAGCTTTCAAAGAATACTGTTTTAAGACGAAAATGTTAATTTCAAATATGAAACGAGAAACAGGATAGTTGAACAAAAACTAAACTCTCGAATCATAAACTTGTTTCACGTCATTTTTTTTTTTTACTTGTTTAATCATGGATACTCTATTATGACATATTTTTCTAAACTCCTCACCTATTATTCTAATTTTTCTTAATACGTATCACTTTATTAAGTACAAGTATACAAAGTATGTAATAGAAATGTAACGTATAAAATTGAATTCATTCTATTAGTGCATCCTCGATATTAGTGTTGACTATTTATCGCAGCCTGGGCTGTATCAATGGGCTAAAAGTGACCCCAGCAAACTGTTTTTGTGCTGGTTACTTTTCTTTCTTTGCCGTCGGACCCGAAAGGATTAATCAGTAAACAATCGAAAACAACCACCGCAGAGTCGATGAATATCCCAAAAAAAAAAAAAAAAAAAAAAAAGTCGTCAGAAAACTGTAGATAGTAAGCGCAGAGTCAAAAACATTCCGCCAATCCCTCAAAGGCTACTTATATAAGAAGCACGGATAATTAGACTGGATACAAGTATACAACCGAGAAATGCTGCTGCTACAACAACAGAAAGAGAAAAAAATGACTTGAATCCATCAATTTTAGGTAAAATAATAATGAGGAAATTGAAGAAATACGCAATAAATAACATCTCTTGCAAAAGAAGAGAAAATCGTGCATTTCCAAAATATTTTACCGTTGTTGAGACTGTATCTTGAAATGCCTTGTATATGTTGAATGTCTGCTGAACGTTTCTAATTGGGTTGTAAGTGCATTTGTCTATATAGACTGTAGAACATCAGAATGTTGAGGGTTCTTTAAAGCAGTGACATGCTTCTTGAAGCAGGCTGAAGCAATTTCCCTCTCTTGTAACTTTCCTAACTTGTCGTATACCATCGCCATTAAATAGAAACCCTCTGCTGCTAACTCGTGGTACTGCAAACAAGGTGCAAGCTTTTATGAACTCGGTGAATTCTTGCAGTATACAGAAATAAAATAACTAAAAAGAACATGTATGCGATGTATTAAGATTGGTACATGTATTTTGAACGGAAGTAATGACACACGGAGTACAAGTTAGAGAGAACGGATAAGATGTATGCATGTATTTCATATTAATAATATCGTGTATTTCCTACATTGATGTCTGCGGTGTAATTGAGACTTGAGAGAAACAGTATACAGACACAACTACCTAATGTATGTTGTTTATCGCTACCTAAGATCCCTTGAAAGAGGGGCTCTAGTCAGGTTCTTGGGTTGATGCTAATTGGTGAATAAGAGTTGTACTATCCTCGTAAAAGTATATTTGTCATGGCGTTGTATCCCAGAGTAGGCTTAGGGTTTACGCCAAGCACGTCAAAATTATTTTCTTGCATTTTTATTTTTTGTGTAAACAAACAAGAGATACGCATTTAGCTTTTGATTCACATAAAAAAAGAACTATTGCATATAGACTTAAAATAAAGAAGAGACTGATGAACAATCGGCTATCAAACTATTGAAAGGCTACATCCTAAAAAAAAGTTAATGTCAAATGCACGACTGCAATATCCACGGCAAGATGATGCCTAAAGACATTATGTGCATGAAAACGAAGATCAAAAACCATAAGAGAACTCACTTCCAAAAGTTCAAGCTCTTCACAGGCTTCCTTCAAAGAGTTGAGCACAACATCTGGTTCTTGACAAACTACAGCAGTATTCAAAACAAAAAATTAGCAACAAACAACTATATAAATAGAGAGGTTTTTAGTTTTGCACAAATGAGAAGCAGGCAAGCGGCACTGAAACTAAGCTTAGAGTGTAGGCGTGTAGCCCTGTAGCCAGTTAGATTTTTAACAGAGTAGTCTCTCATGAACCAGAGGAGAGAGAGCGCAGCATAAATACAAGAGAATGCTCAGAAACTGCACGAAGATCAAAATGGCACCTAAACACAACAATCGTGATGCAGTTACTGGAAACAATTTTCGATGCAGTTACTGCAATATTCTATGCAGTTACTGGAAAAGCTACACACCTGAAAAACCTGGATCAGAAAGACGACATTTAGCCTCTGTAATGTGAGCTCGTGCACGGAGTTCCAAACCTCCGTGTCCAAGAATCATTGGGAAAACCCCATGAAGAAGGGTTAGAGCCCTTTTCGCTTCACTTGGGCCAAACATGAGCCAGAGCTCAGCCAATGTTAGTGTTGCAGATGCCTTTAGAAGGTCCAAGTTGAAAGACTGACAAAACAATATGCTTGCCAGTGCATACGGAAGACCTAGAGCAGCATTTCCCGCTTTCTGAAAAAAAAAAAAAAAAAAAAGAAATATGCTAAATTAGAAAAATACTTGAATCAGGAATACCTGAGGCCCCTATATCACGGACAATCACAGAAACGCAATGATTAGTTTCAAATGCATGTCAAAATACCTTGTGAGTTTCAGCCAGAAATAGAAGAACCGAGGCATTTTCCACTTGAAGGTTGAATTTGTAACATGTGCAAAACAGGGAGTGTGCAACCTGTGCTGCCTGAAATAAAAACAATGATAAAATAAGACTAAGTAAATAACATCATCAAAGGCCAGCACCATAACGTGAACTCTACAAAGATAATATATAAAACCATACCTCTGCAAATATAAAGACAATTTAATAACAGCGTCAAAGGCATCAAGTGCATGATGAAAGTATGCAAAGAAATGCCGCTAAACATCAGCTAAATACAGCAGTCCTTTTTTTTTCATAAAGGCAATGCAAAAAATCAAATTCAAGTCACTGGCAACTTTTTCACCCATAGATCACAATTCACAGCTATACAAGTAGATGTTAGTTCTTACATGTGCCCTTCTAGCTTTACAACTCCTCCGTCCTGGTCATTTGTTTACCTTTGCTTTTGGCACAAAAACCAAGGAGTGAGGAGAGGACCATTTATGATGGTAGTTAATGGGTGACAAGTGGACAATAGTGTCATTGGATGATCAAATTACCTATAAAAAATGTTCCTAATATAGAAAGGTAAACAAACGATTGAGACACCCTAAAATGGAAAAGGTAAACAAATGACCGGGACGGAGGAAGTATTTAAAATCTTTAACATGTGCACTTTGAGCGAACAAACTACATCCCTAGACTCGTTAACAAGATTTCATTATTCTAAAGCACATTCACATGTGATGTCAAATTTGGCCAATAACTTCAAAATAAGTAGACATACAATGTAGTTTGTCACATTTTGTGTTATCAAGAGTATTATTTTCATATCATTATTGTAGGGATTTTTGGTATGAGTCACTCACACAATAATAAAGATAATAAGAATCGAAAAATAACGACGACGCCATATTTACGAGGTTCACCAACTTGGCTACGTCCTCACTATAGTCGCACTAGGAATTAGCTTTTCTCCTTATTTTATAGCTAAATGTCAAGTTATAACTTTCATGTAACTTAACTATATTCATTACCATGATCAATGTAGAAGTAAGTTTTAGTGACTTAGAAACTCCACCTCATTATGTCTTAATTAGAAACATCTAACTCCATAATGGAGGGACTTAATTCTAACAATCTCCCACCTCCCGACAGTTATGGAGGTAACCCAAACTTTACTTTTCCACTTAATGCAACCATGTTCACTCATGCCTCTTGCAAGAGTCCAGCCAAGGTACTACCCAACCTCGACTCTTTTACCATTCAAGTTTGTTCCCACCGGGAACCATACTTGTCGGGCTTCATTCATCGTTTTCCGGGGCGTGCACTCCCACCTAAACGAAATACCCTTACCTGCCTTATTAGAACTTCTTGAATTTTCACACACATTTAAGCATGTCAGTTTCACCTTGTGCGTTCTTGGACCACCTTCTGCCTTCAAGCCACCGACTTTACTCCCACGGTGCTTAGTGTAAGGCCCCCTATGCATAGTTTTCGGATCCCACAAGTCTCGTGAAACAACTTCATTCTTCATCCCTCCCACAGTTACACTACTCATGTCACTACACCCTGCAGTGGTGACAAAGTTCCACTCTTAGTCCCACGAGCTACCACTATAGCTTCCTTGACTATTTTCCAGGACCTTTTCTCTCAAAGACAACCTTGTAGCCTGCTTCATCGAGCTTTTCAACAGATATCAATTTCTTTTTCAAGTTCAGGATGAACATGACATCTGTTAGCTCCCACCTACCCCCAATCGAGGTACGAATTTAACATCACCTTTTCCCATAATCAGCATCGCCTTACTATTTGCCAAGTAAGCAGTACCACACTTTCCACCAATAAATTTATGAAAGGAATTTTTATCTGGAGAAGCGTGAAATGATACACCAGAGTCTAATACCCAAGACTCCATCGGATCTTCGACACTCACTGCCAAAGATCACTTTCATCCTCCACACCTAGCCTTGTCCATCCAATTTTTCCCACTCTTCCTTTTCCATGAAATCCGGCTTAGTGCCTTCCAAATGAAGATGCCGATTCTTCGAATACAAATAATCCATTATTTGCATTTTCCAGAAAGCAAAATCTTTTCCATCGAATTTATCGAATAAAATTTTGCCTTCTTCCATTATTGTGAATTTTAGTGGATCGCTCTTTCCTCACCCGCCCAACCGAGCTCTGATACAGTTTGTAAGGATTTTTGGTATGAGTCACTCACACAATAATAAAGATAATAAGAATCGAAAAATAACGACACCATATTTACGAGGTTCACCAACTTGGTTACGTCCTCACTATAGTCGCACTAGGAATTTTATTGATCACTCAAATATGAGGATAAAAATTACATAGCTTTTCTCCCTCTTTTATAGCTAAATGTCAAGTTATAACTTCCATGTAACTTAACTATATTCATTACCATGATCAATGTAGAAGTAAGTTTTAGTGACTTAGAAACTCGTCCTCATTATGTCTTAATTAGAAACATCTAACTCCATAATGGAGGGACTTAATTCTAACAATTATTTTGAAAGGTTGTACCTAATCCATATTTTGACAGACTACCAGCAGTGTTGACATAGGCTGATCAATAAAAGTCATGAGGACATAAAAATAAGATTGGGGGAGTTTTTTTCCTATACAAACTCATCTCATCACAGTTACTTTGCCTTGCAGTAGATATTAACGGCAACGGTCAATAATGTCATCCAGGTCCATTCATTTTAAAAGCAATAGTTTCAATTGTTGAATTATATTGAAGCTCCAAATTGAGAACGAGATCCTATGGACAATAGTTCAGAAAGTTCAAATTCCCCCATCCCTCTGTATGGTATTAGCCTTGTGCCTCCTACACTAGATAAAAGACGGCCACATTTAACTGCTAAAACAGCATGGATGTTCAAACTTGCAAGTTTATGACAAAAAAAGAACAATTAAGCTGCCAAGCAACTCTTTTGCAACAAAAAATAGCAAGTTGTAACTACATTTTCAAGTATAAAGCCGGCACAATTGGAAGGAGAATGAATATACCTGGCTAAACTGTTTAGCAGCAAGTAATGTCCGAGCTTGACGAAGGCTTGCTTCAGTCTTTATATCGTCATCAACACCGGTCACAGAGGAAGCCAACGCACCGAGCTCATCACATACTTGTTTAGCAAGCTTTAAGTGTCCTCTGTCAAAAAAAGTTGGCTGTTAGTGCATCTTAACAAAACCAGCATCTCAAAAAGTCATAATCCAGATTTCTAGAGTTTGCATGTACGAATAATATAACTTAGTCAATTAGACACAAAAACAAAATCCACTTAATGGTCTTAATCTACACAAAATTCACCTATGTAAAGCATGCTCATGAAGAAGTTGAAGCTTCAAAAGCGAGATCCTTGATTTTGAGATAACATCAAACTTCTGCTCTACTATTCTGAAAGCGGCATACGCATCTGAATAGCACAATGTTAATTATAAGCCGAAATTTAATTTAAACAAATATACGTACAACCAACCAATAATAAGCTAAAAAAGTTGGTAATATTAATATAAAAATATGATCAACTAAAACAAAGCTCACCCTTATAGCCCTTAAATGCTGCAAGATGTTGGACAAGCTTCATACATGCTAAGGCAAGATTATCCAAACTGATATATCCATTAAGAACAAACAGAAAAGCAATGTTCAATATTTATGTATAGCTTGGCATAATTTTTTACAACATATTTGGTGCAATTACCTTGACGCGTCAGCACAGCAAGAAGCATAAACTAATGCACTTATCCTTGCAAGCGGGGTACTGATAATAAGATTTGCAAACCCAAACACGTTAGAATAGAAGTTCTTATAAAACAAAATCAGGCATATTACAGCTGCAAAAGCCAGAAAAAGAAATGAACGATGGAAAATATGTCATCGTAAATCCTCACCTGCCATACATTTCCCAAGCTGTTGCACGGACTAGAAATGAATTACCAAGTGACTGAAGTACAGGTCCAGGGATTGAACTTTGTTGAGCAAAGAAGCCAAAAGTATCGTTTCCTGATCTGTTTTCTGGGTTTGTAATTAGAGAACTCATTGTCTTCAGTGAATTCTTAAGCCAAGCAGTCGCAAAAACACCATCACGAGGTATTTCTGAAGCTTCATTGCCAATATCACTTATTACATGAGAACTTAATCTCAGTTCCTACAGAATAGCAGAAGTAATGAAAGTTTGGAGCACAAACTCAAATACATAACACAAATGTTATTCAAATGTATTGTGATACCTGAAAAACACTAGGTGGGCGTGTCTTCAGGTTAACAGAAGCTTTAGGTCCAAAGCACAGCATAGGTCTTTGCACATGCTGCACATTAACCACCAAATATAACATCTAAATAAATCTGCAGAAAACTATTCACATTTGCAGCAAAGTTAAACCCTCAAATTGAATTACAGAAACATCTCCACTCCACACAAAAAAGTTAACATACTAGAGATAATAATGCTGTTGTGTTAGAGTTTTATCCCACAAAAAAGTTTATTCTTACTTAACGAGGAATTTAGAAGTCTTCTGCAGCTACGCTTCGTACCCAGTGACATTAAGACCGTCAATTAATAAATCACAATTTCCAATTTGTCAAAAAGAAAAGAAAAAAAAAACTCTCCTTATCCTTCTTCATATCACAAAAAGTCATGACATCAAGCTCAGAATAATATGGAACAGAGAAGCATAAGACAACTATGATAAGTCAACCTTTGAAGGTGATATATTCAGGAATTTCATAACATTTAATCAATTGTTTTCATGAAAAGTTTTAACCTTCATCAGAGCCCGCAAAATAAATATTGAAAGGCAAAGAAAATAACGCAACCTTTTATTTAAATTCAAGTAAAAACAATGGCTAGCATGACAAGAATCTGCTTTGGGGACTATTTGAGCTAGTAAATAATCGAAAATGCAGTGCTGGCAATCTCAAACAGCTCTACAGTCTATACAGCTAAGGCTGGAATATTTCCATATTATTTGTGCCTTTTCTCCTAGGGAAGGTCACAATCATACTTAAAACATCTTGGAATAATTGAATTGGCCGTAACGACTTTTAACTCGCTGATTCACAGACAAATCAAGTGAACAAATTAAAGTCGACAATTGACAATATCTAAAAGCTTACCAGTAGGTCAAATTTTGCCATTGCGAGATGGTTGGCAGACACCAACGGTGTCATATTTAGTCTTTCTGATCTAGCCAAGGCTCTTCTCAGGAGCACATATAACTGTTGATGGATAGTTAATGATGACTCAGTGCTTGTCATAGGCGAGTATGATGATCCAAGTATTCTGGAAGCACTTGATATGCCAAATTGAGACAACAAGTTGCAGATGACTGTCAAAGTATGTGCAAGACAAGTGTCGTTGCTTTGCTGCATGAAAACAGAAATAGAAGAAAGTCATATGAAAAATAAAGGAGAAAGATGATGAGCAGCAAGATGATACTTAGAAAACTGTAGATTACAGTAACAACCAATTAACTTCTTAAACTAAAATATTTGCTATGACTTCTAGATATCCAAGGTTTAACCATCAGGGGTTCTAGAATCTAGACTTTGAAGCATCTGGTAATGTTGTCACGACAAACATTAAAAAAAAAAAAAGTGGAGGACCCAGATATTTTGTTTCCAGTGCCCCATTGATAAGTTAAAGCTATCATTATATAAAAACTACAGAGCAACATATTTAGCGGAAAAAAAAAAATGCCCATTTTTTGTCCTTTTCTGTGTCTGAGGACCCGATTGTTATATTGTGGATTCACCAGTAGCAGTAAACTGACATACTTCTTCGTAAAAGTAGCCTGGAGCAAATTGTCCACTTGGGTGTCATTTCCCTTTTGGTTAATAAATAATCTAGTTATTTTTGCCCATATTAATCAGCGGATATGCAAGCTCAGAAGACCAAGTTAGTTACATGTCCACATGATCAGATGCCGTAACATTCTAGCTCACAAGAAAATTAATTGCAACTATACCTGCTGTGAGACATGCACTGCTTCTGTTAAAACCTGGACATTGACAAAATCAAACAAAAAATAAGTAGCAAATACTCCAAAGAAAATGATGTGTGCTTAAGACATCTCGTTAGAGCGCAATGTACCTCTAGCGCTAGCTTAGGGTGGCCAAAGTGAACATGCAACATGCCCAAGCATAACAAGGCGATCTCATACTTCCCAAAGGTGTTGTCATCAGAAGAGGATGAGCAAAGATCATTCCCCTCCATCCCTGCACTTCAGCTCCATCATTACTATGTCAGCTCTCCATTAAGAGAAAACACCCAAGCTACAATATTCTTACAAATGAGACCAACTAACTTCAGCTTTGGTTCATCACATTCAATGCCTCTAAAGAGGTTCCCGCACCAAGCGAGGCAAGGGTCGGACATACACAGCCTTTTACATTCATAAAAGTGCGAATATTTCTAATCGACCCTTAGCAAAAGAGAAACAGCTATCTATTCTACATACAACAAAAGGGAGGGTTTTACGACCTATTTTGGTTTGATTAGATAACTAAAGTTTATATCTGAATTGCTAAAAAACAATGGATATTTTCTTCCAAGAAATGAATAGATCACTTTCCTGTTACATGATATGATGATAGGAAAAATATCACTTAAAACAGAAGTTCAGGAAGGATTTACTTGTTACTAAAGTCACTCACAAAATTACCTACGAGAGCTAGCTAACATATCACACCCATTTTTTTCTACTGCTAAAAAGCTATCCGAGAAGGTGTGAGTATGTGACTCCTTTCTATATAACTATGCAGTTAACAGAAAACACTAAGTTTGGGCAATGACACCTCATTTCCCAGAAAAATAAAAATTGCGAATTTGTCACTATAAAGTGTGAAGGACCAGAGGAACAAAGAGTGTAGCCTTTAACATCAACAAGGACTACTTTTAAAACATTGATAGATTGTTTGGTGTCAGCTAACCTTCGAATGCCATAAACCTTGGTACTTGGCAGATTGTATTGTGTCGGCTAATCTTCGTATGCACAATTCAAACAAAGTTTAAAACCCACTCATGCAAACTCGTAAAATCCATCACTTACTAACTAGTTCAATGTTTAAGTCATCACGCTCAGAGTGCCCACACAACCTGTTGTTTAGATCAGTCAAGGACTTCTTTTCAGGTTTTCAAACAGACATCTATGACTTAATTTAACAATTCCTAATTTTAATCCAGTCGTCGTTGAGTGAACACAAAGCATCTAAAACGCTAAAATTCTGACTGTATTTATCATATTTTAATAACGCGGACATGCACCTACACACACGAAAAAGATAGAGCAAACTAGTGAAGTCAGAAAAATATTAAATACCTGTAGTCAAAATACCGATGGAGATTGTCCAAAGCCCCTGAATAATCATCATGATACAGCATATTCAAGTAGCGCAAAAAATGAACCTACAGTGGAGAGAAAAAAAACATTCAGTGAGAATATACTTCTTGTAAGCTGTAACACCTTAGTCATATAAAAAGCTTATTTTTAGAGAGGCACCTTCCCCATTACCATGAATACAGGGAAGATAATTTCAAATTTCCAAGATGTAACTTACACGATGCAATTCTGGTGCTAATTTTTGGAGTTGCTTTAGAATAGAGTCAAAATTATTTAGAGAAAACAAACTGCCATGCCTGAAACAAGCACATTTACAATTTATCAAGATTTTTGCAATGAAAAACAGTAGATAAAGAGATACAGCATTCATCAATATGCATACTTTTCAATCTCCTCAGCTTGCTCTAGCAGGTAACCATGAATTTGCCAATTTGCACGCAAGAATGTACCAGGATTAGCATCAAATTTTCCCGACAGATCAATTTCAGGATGCACATTTGGTCTCTTTTCTCTAGCTTTGGCACCACCCGTAATGGCCACTGGAACCTCAACACCTGCATTTAGAATATCATCCTTTAAAAGTCGCCACTGTATAACATGCAACAGAGCATGATTCTTTCTTCCAATCAGCTAACCATAATCCACCCTCTATTCTTATCCAAAAGCAGAAAGTAAAAAACCGGCTAAGGATTATGTAAAGTTTGTCACACCTCAATAAAGGCCAAATGTAAGTTGCATCAAGTATAAACTGCTCAATAGCGTGGTTCAACTCCTTCACCGGTGAAAAACAACAGTATTTTTCAATTTTATGTTCCCACCATACTTATAATCTCTCTGCTGTCATAACGCACTGTTATAACTTTTTATTTTCATGAATAGAGTCATAGAATACATCTACTAAGGCCTTTTTAATGGAAGTTGGAGGAGCATGATGCAATTATGAGAGAAGTAAAGCTGTCTAAAACTGAAAATGTTCTGTAATAGATAGAAGATTTTGGAGCTAATCCTTGTAAATCCCCTTTGAGATCCTCAGACAAGGCACTTCGACTCTTAAAGTGTTAATGAATGAGATTTCAAACGCCACTTCTCTGAAGATATGGGATTTAAATTGTACTATGTCGCTAGGGGTTACAATACAATTGAATATTGATACTCTTCAGCTTCGCAGGCCTATATGGTCTTAAGACCGAATGTGTGTCACATATTGGAAAAGTTGTGAATATGTGTGTGAATATATACTCCGACTCAAGTTGATTGACATATATGAGGCACGACCCAATTTACTAACAGACTTCCTTCCACTTCAGTTTGTATGAATGGGAGCACCAAAGATGAAAGTTATTATGGTGATCAGCTCTACTCACCATATATCAATCTATAGTTCTTCTAGATTACTTAGCAGGATTTGAGGGTGCTTCTGAAGTAGTTATATTTGTGATTGAAAATCTCAAGCCTTGTACGTGAATGGGCATCATTCTCCTAATACGCTTTACTATTTCTCTAATAATATGTCGAGAAACTTTCCTGTGAGATCATCTATGATCTTGACATCAGACCTAATAGGTTTGAATACAAAAATGATGAGAGAACTTTAAGGCAAAAGAGTAGAATTTTAGATTCATAAGCAAATTGTTTTTTAGGTCTCCATATTTCCAATGGCAACATAACCCGAGTGCAGCACAGGATCCTAGATCAAAGAGGCTATTTGTTTAGGATGAACCATAAACATAAACCTTTAGTATCAAATAACTACACAAAATCGTTGATTACAGTAACAAAAATCTACATATCTGAAGCTACAATAGAGCACATTTGTAAAGATTTAAACCACATAGAATACCTTTAGCCAGCTCATCGATTACTCTAGGCATGTGCAAATGGAATGAAACTCCCTTACCACCTTTTTCACTAGTCTGACATTCCTCTGTATCTTCGTGGCAGCCAAAATTATCAAGATCCATATTATCATATTCCACTAATCTCTCTGACTCATCATTACCAGCATCCAAACGAGTCAAATCAAATGAATAAGAACCAGGAATCAATTCTTTACGATATGACTCTAAATCTGACAGCAAATGACATACTCCCTGCATTGTATGATAAAATGTACAAGATTTAAGATTGATCAGGCACCTTTACAGAAATATACTCCCAAGTCCACCAAATCATTTACTGTAGAAGTAATAGTACACAATAAAAGAGAGAACAAAGGTAGCCCAACATACTTTTGTAGACTATCAAACACTAATAGTAGAGAGAAAATTGTCAATAGGAATCACTCAATCGCAGCAGTGGAGGAAGATTCTCAAAAAAAATTAAGACATGACTAGACTAGAATTTCTCCACTGAATGAAAGGTATGACCGTAATTCTAAAGGTGCCAGGGCAAACACGGTGCAATTTCAAGGCATTGAGGCGCGAGAAAAGGCGCACGCCTCAGAACTAGTGTGCACACTTGATTTGCAAATAGAATCTTAATTTCACTAATACTCTTGTTCCATAGATAGGTTATTTTTACAGTTAGACTATACCTCAAACGATAACACACTGAATGCAAGTATGCACCGACGCAGAAATATTCCAAGGTTGCTGCTGGGATCCAGATTAATCTGATCATCTTCCAGAACACCTGAGTCAGGACCCCCCAGAATGCCTGAAAAGAATTCTGTTGTGATTAAAAGGTTTCCGTGTCACAATTTGACAGTGCATAACAGGTTTGATTACAAGTTTATAATGAGAAAGTGGGGGGTTAATCAAACATCGATGCATTTTTGTAAAAGAACAAAAAAGTATAATGACGAGTTAACTAACCTTGAAACTCACTGAATATACTAAACAAATCATCGGGTTGTGCCAATGATGACAACTTGAGAGTTAATCTCTGGTCTAGTAGGCCACCGATTTCCCGCAGCTGAAAGATAAGTTCGTCCAATTTTGGCTCCAAAATTTCATCATAAGACTGATAGAAATTTAACCACGATAAGAGAATGATTAGTAAAATTAACCACTCTTGTAGCTAAGAAATAGCTACCAAGACATATTCACTCAAATTTAAAGCTCACCTAATCTGAAATGGAGGACTAAAATGTAAACATCAAAACAAAATATAACAACAGTCAGAAAAATAATCCCAGAAGAATACAGTGCGTTGTGAGTCCTGTGAATCAGTTTAAATCGTACGGATCGTTCACCAAACAGTCGGAAAGACACATCAATACTTCAAAATCCAAGAGAAAGAGATAACACATAACAAAGTGCTACAGCGATATAGTCAAGACAAAGTAGACATACTAGCACATTGAAACAACAAGGTGATATTGCATACATATGAATGGATAACTTTTTATGATTTCTAAACTTAATAAACAGTGAATAAAGATATGTAATCAACTCGGTATCTGTAAACGGAACAGCTTTTAAGCAAGTGACTACGAATAATGTAACCGATGTAGATAGTTCTATTTTCGCTATACTAAAATGGGCCCATCTATTGGATAGGTTCTCCGCGATGGATCACCTCTTTTACGACACTACAACAGAAGATTTTGTCATTATTGCCTGCTCTTATATCTGTAATAAAGTGCAGGGTCTTATTCATTCCTCGTATTTAACACCAATTATGCACTCGCAATTCTGCCTAATGCTAAATAGCACACTTCAACAATATAATTATCGTCAAACGAACTTTTAGCCTTCAAGTTCTTATTTCAGCCATATACACCAAGATCTCCACTTAAAACACAGTCTAAATGTACTCAGAATATAACATGTTAGAAACTACGAATTCAGACAGCAATAATTAACATTACCTAATCATTAGACGACAAAACGACATCATTATCATTACGCTAGGTCAATTAAACTAAAATAATGATATCAAGCATCGAGAAGATATCACAATAAAGCTAAACAGTGATCATCCTTCTACAGAAAATAAGGTCATGATCTCGAAATCTTCAACCTAACAATCATATTAACCTGAGAAGCTAGCATTAGCAGCATTTTAATTAGGCATATTTGAATCTATATTACTCTGATACTTCATACACTCGCACACAAAATCACACTTCGATACTTCATTTTAGACAACAAAAAATGGAAACTTCACACAAAATAATCGAATCCGACACTCCGAGACTTCAGTTAGCACACACTCTTAAGTACTAATTCAAAACCTTATATCATACAAAATCTTATACATAATTGGCTAGAACAAAACCTAATGAATCAGATTAAAATCGGATAAATACCGTAATCAACTTAAACAGCAGAAATAACAGCATTCAAATCAGCAAATACTTGATTTAGCGAACAATTTCCGCACTGATTAAAATCCATGAATCACACAAAATCTAAAGCGTAATCAGCTTAAACAAAACCTAAAAAATCAAATCGAAAACGAAGAAAAGTATACCTTAATTAAAGCGAGCAAGAACAATGCGAAGGAGTTATGGTGAGAAACAGAAGAGAAATATTCAGGAAGAAAAAAAGGACCAGGAGTTGCGTAGATTTGAATCAGTATACAAATTGATACTTTGTGTGGCGTAACTGTGAATGAACTTCGTTGTTGCTTGAAAATCATTCCCGCCATTGTTGCACTCTTTTGAGGTTTTGGGTTTTTTGGGTTTTTTGCATCGCCAGTTCGAAATGAGCCTTGAATGTATGTGGTGAAGTTATGTGGAGTGGACTATGGTCACTTGTTTGAGTCCGGGGTTTGGAGAAATGGTTTAATTTGAGTTCGAGTTTGAGTCCGAGTTTTGGTATCAGCTAGCGTGAAATTGTTTCATGGTTAAAAAAAAAGTTAAAAAAAGTCGCAAAATGATTTCCAAGTGTAGTTTAGTTACATTAAGTAGTGGATTACTGATGAATCGATTAATTAAATTGATTACTCGAGCAATTAATCTAAGTCTCATACAAGGTCATTGTTCGTGTGGTGATATTAATCAATTAGTCATAATGTTAAGGATTAATCTTAATTTAAAGTTGCATTGATTAATACAACCCGCGATTAAACAATCATAATTTCACTGAGATTTGTCAACGTGAGATCACCATTGTAGAAGTTAGTTGGGATGGATCTCAAACGTTATACTCTGTTAAACAAGTGATTAAGAGTTTGAATTAATTCTTGCATTTGAAAAAACAAATTTGGGAAAACTCTGCCTGATTAACTACTAAATAATAAAAATAGACACAAAACACGGCTTGAGATGTAACAATTGAGTGGAAAAAGCCATAATGTCGAGCGCCTGGTGGTCTTGCTTAGGGTGTACAAAGTTTAATGGCATTTTCATAAAGTGCCTAAAATTAAACTAGTAAACTACCATAACTTGTAGCTTGCCTTGTCATGCCAAATTTTCAAACTTTACTGCTTTTGGGGTACTTGCTTCACCTATGGTGAGCAATAGAGTTGTGTGTTGGGCCGGGCCAAAAGGCGAGCTGGGTTGAGTGCCAGCAGTCAAGGCACGACACTAAATGAGGACCAAATTGGGTCGAGTCAGTGCGGGGCCAGTTTTGTCTAGCCCGAACCCAACCCACTAAGTAGCAGGTCAGTGCGGGGTCGGGTTGGGCCTTCGTCTATTTTTTTATTGGTGTTTGAGCAACAAACATGTGGTTCTACATCATTCTGATTATCAAATAAAAATCAAATAAATTAATTTCAAGCTAGTAGTTTGATAGATCAAGCGGTATTTGCAAGTGAATTTGTTTTTCTTTACTCCAATTTTAAGAATTTTACTTGACAATTTACAAAAAATGTAAGGTTTTTTTATTGAACCATTAACGGTTATAACTTTGCAGAAAGTTCAACAATTTTGTTAATAAATTTGTGAAACAATACAAAGAAAAATTTAAGGTTTATTTATTGAACCATTGACGGTTATAACTTTGCAGAAAGTTCAATGATTTTGTTAATAAATTTGTGAAAAAATTCATTTTGTATAGGCATTAGTTGTATATACAAATAATGGTTGGATTTAACCATTCTAATGGAATAACTATACAACTAATTTTCATTCGAAATAAAGAGAGCTTAAACAGTTATATTCTAGTAAAGGCATGACATTGTGGATGGTAGCATTTTATTTATAATTAGAATATTATAATGTATAGTTAGATCCCACCGGTGGAGTTAGAGGGCTAGCAGCAACAACCCCCCTAGGTATATCGGTGTACCGCATCACCTAGCGTATATTTTAATAATCAATGGAAAAGGTAGAATCGCTTATATTTTCAATAAAAACAAACAAGAGTTGTCCGCAAGGGTGGAACCAATTGTTAAAACTTGGATAAAACTCTCAATTGTCCCAGGTTCACACTTTAATAAGAACAATGACGTGGCCTAGTGGGGGAAAATGGCTTCGGTAAATGAAACTTCGAGCATGTCACTCCCTAAAAAGGATGGTTGACCTGGTGTACGTAATTTGTAAACTATCACGTCGAGGATTTACCCAGTAACCAGTACACACCAAAATTAGCGGCCGAATATTATTTAGCGGGTATACTTATTGAGCTTTTCATGGTAAATGAAACGCAGCTGCTAAATCTAACGCACCATTTTACTCAATCCCGCGCATTTTATCTCTTTTTTCCACCTCTACCCTTCATTAAAAAAAAAGAAAAAGAAAACCCCCACAACTCCCAAACCCCCGACTACCCTGCCCACCCCCATCTACAGTCCGACCACCCTCCGTCGGTGCCCACCACATTCCCCCTCACCGTGACCTTCATTCCATTTCCAACCCTCACCACCTTTGGTCCCACCCAGACCACCAATGAATGCGTCGGGAGTCAGAGAGTTTGATGGTCTCTTTTGTGTACCATCAAATCGCAACCGACAGCTATACCCTAAACTTGAAACCCCGCCATTAATGACAAACCATCAACAATAAAATCGAGATTTGAGCGTACTACAACAAACGACTTCGCAGGTCACTGTCGGAGAGAATTAATGATCTCGGAGGAGCACCAACGTCAGAGTTGTCGTCGGAGGTGCATCGACGTTGGAGATTGTGCGATCTGCAACAAGCGACGTCGTAGATCTGGCGGTGGGTGTTCTGACGATGTAGGTGGTGGTCAACTCTGGGAGGGGCGAGGGTGGTCGTGCAGCGGAGGAGGGTGGTCGAGTGATTGGGAAGGAACAAAAGGGACATGATCTTTTCAACTTTTTTGAGTTTTGATTCTCTTTGTGACAGTGAAAATTGAGAGGGGTATACTTGGAATAAAGGGTTATGCACAGGATTTAAGTAAAATTATGCGCGGGATTTAACATGTCCCAAATGAAATTCACATAAAATTGCTCATGTCAACTTGGACGAGAGACAACATGTAAATTAAAGATCTCTTAAGGTTAAAATGAGTCAAGTAGTATCTCACTTGTGTGCATAAGATAAAAATAAAATGTATAGGGAATAGTAAGATGATTCGTCCTATTAAATAGGATATATTTATACAAATCTTATCTATATAAATATAAGAACATTTGAAACAATTATGTGAAGTCACGTCATCAACACATCTACCTTTTTTATTGCCCATATTTACAACTGTCGTACGTTTTGTGCAATTAGTTTTACACAAATGATGATATTCCATTTTACADAAATTTAATCATTTAATAATTATAGTATAAAACTTTATAATTTTTATAAATTTTAATAAAAGATGATATTCTAATTTCTAAATGATCAAGGTCACTACTCAGTATATCTTCAAATAAATTGGGAAAGTAGTAGTTTTGGGTCAATGTTCAATTTCAGGAAATATTTTCCTTTAAAATGTGTACAAGATTCGATTTTTTTTATGAACATTTGAAAATGAAGGGAAAATCATAAATTATTATTTTCAGGAAATAAAAAATGTCCCTGCCGCTGAAAATTAAGGAAAAAAAATTCAAAAAGGTAAAAAAAAATGTTACAATCATTTACGGTAAAAATTAAGAGAAAAAAAATTAGTAATTCTTCATTTCCTGATACAAATTAAAAGTTATATTTGCTGAAAAATTCAGAAAAAAACGTTTTTTAATTATTAAAAATCGAACACATGAATATTTTTGTAAAGTAACAATGAATGTTTCATATCTATAATTTCTTCAACTTGGGAAACCAACAAAAAGATAAAAAAAATTCATTACCCATTTTCATGAGCAATTGTACATTTCTCTGAAATTAATTTATGGAAAACCTCCRTGTTTTGTCGGTAAATGTTTATGTTTATATTTTGTACGTAAATGTGAATGAATAATGAATAATTCATATTTTAAATTAAATAATAAATAATTCAGTCCAAAGTTTTAGGCTCTGTTTGGTAAAACTACCTGAAAAGGTAGCTGAAAACTGAAAAGCTAACTGAAACCTGATTAGGTAACTGATAAGATAGCTGAAAATTATGAACTGATAAGGTAGCTGATTATATAAAAAAATGTTTGGCAAACTAACTGAAAATGTAACTGATTTTGATAAAATGACGTAAAAGGATATGCGAATTATTTAATAGTATAGATGTAAGCGGGTAAAAAGGGAAAATCAAATCAAATCAGGTACCTGAAATCTCAAATGTTACTCTAGATAGCATTTTATTTCAGGTAGCTTATTTGGTTAAATAAGCTACTTGCCAAACGCTTACAAACAAATAAGGTACCTGAAATTTTGGTCAAATAAACTACTTTGACCAAATCAGGTATCTGAAATGCCTTGTCAAACAGAGCCTTACTATACTAATAGATTACAACTAATAATAAAGTACAATAAATTATACCAATTGACAAAAACTGATCAATTAAAAATAACATACAGTAAAAATCTGTGGACTTAAGGTTAGTGGTGTTAGATTTAATCCGAATAGAGACCATAAACTTCATACTAAATTACTCGGTATAAACTGTAGAGCAGAAGCGTACCTGATTACATGACGAAAGGTTGGGATGAACCGCCTGAAGGGACAGTCTTCGGATTAGGTCTTCTAGTAGACACACATACCAATAGAGGTCTCTCTACTGATGGGATGCGGAGAGATTAGGTTATTGTGTGCTCCTAGGGACCATAACCCAGGTGACTTATATATAGTCTCCTTACTCTAATACGCCCATCATGTATTAGAAACCTAATGGGTATCTACACAATTAAGA
>VHZZ01000054.1:83788-109270 GCA_009801015.1 Silene noctiflora | reverse complement strand
ACTATATTGGGCTAAACTTAAACGATAGCAAACAAATACAATTGGTATAATAGTGTGTCAATATAAATAGTATTGGACCCAATATATTCTTACAAGTGGAAGAATGTATCAATACAAATATTAAATACAATTTGTATTTTTAAATAAATAATATATATTTAATTCAATATACTTTATAACAATTTTAAGAAGCAAACCCGTGTAATTTTGCGCGGGTTAAAACTAGTAGGTTATTATTTAAACTATCCGATATTAAGAACTTGTGAAAAAAATTATTGCACTTGTTAACTACTCGTGAACAGGGACAAAGTTCAAGAACATTAATAAACACAATAATTTTTAAAAATAATTTAATGTATAAGGATTATTTTCCCATTTTTATAGAGAGCACAAACGGTTGATGACAGTGAGTGGAAGACCAACCACCTCGTAGACTAGACCATGTTTCTATTCTTTACTTAGTGGAAATAAAAAAATACGACAGTTTCACAATAGATTATTATTTATAAAAAAAATATTATTATTTCTGATAATTGAGTAGGGCTAAGGTGATAACGATTCGATTCGAGTCGAACTCGAACTTGATCTTATTGTGCCTTTGTTAAAAAACAAAACTCGAGCTTGAAAAATTGTTTTCATTATCAAGATTGTGAGCTTTAACTCGAGCTTATATATAATTGTTGAATATTTTTTTTTTATTTCGATATTTTTAATAACAAAGCTCGATGGTTATCGATATAAATATTTAGAAAATCAATAAGACATTTGATATGTGTGATACAAGTATATAATTATGACAATGACAATGCTTATAATAAAATTGCGAGCAATATCCTATATTCCTATCTAATCATACAAGTTTGAGCCGTCCGTGAGTGTATCAAGCCAAGCTAAACGTTAGCTTAGCTTGTCTCTTTAAACTCTCGAGACGAGCATTGACCGAGTTGCTCGCGAGCTGCCTCGTCTCATTGTCCATCCCTACTAGACGGTTATAATTCATGACCGTATACACAACTGAATTAAATAATGTTGGAAGAAAAAGGGATGGTGAGACCGTCAGAGGTTATAAATTGTGACGGTCCCAAATAAAGTACTCCATTTTATTTTCAATAACCTTCTCTCTTTCCTTTTTCATCTATTCACAATACTTTCCATTTTTCCTTGTTTAGTAAAGTTTTATACTTATTTTAATCACCTTACCTCACAACAATACCCATACTTTATCTTATTTTAATCACCTCACCCTACAAGAATACTTATTTTAATCACCCCATCCCACAATAATACTTTACAATACCTTCGCTCTCTCCAATTACTTCACCTTACGTCGCTATCACAATACTTTAGCTTATTTAATTCAAACATCCTTAATTTCCGTGTCACGAATGTTATTAGAGCATCCACATTGAAGACTATGTACTCTTCCTCTTGTTTTCTCTCTTTTCCACTATCTTTTTGACAACTCACGCTCTCTCTCATCCAACTCATTTTCCACTATCTACATCCTCCTCCTACTCTTTTTCTAATTGTTTTTTCACACATCAAAGAGGATCCTATCTACTTCCTCTTTCATATTTTAATTATTTTTTAATAAAGGTGATATGATAATTCTATAAAATAATAACCACATGCAATAATTCCATTGGGAAGTGGACATAAGGGCCTAGGTTGTAATTCGTCTAAAAATAGAGGAAGTCTTCCTCTTCCTCCTCCAAAGAAGGATGTTAAAATTAATCCCACATTGAAAAGGATATCCTCTTAGAGGAAAAAAAGATGCTAAGATGATGCATCATCCTCTTTAATGTGGATGCTCTTAATACGAGTTGGTATAAGGACTTGTCGTCCAGAATCCAGATGTCATCACGACGATCTAGTACTGGGATAAAAAGTGACCAGCATTGTCACTCTATCCACTCCCCCAACAAACCTCTTATTTTAAGGATGGCAACCACTCACTTTTTATTTCACAGGTAACTTATTGATTCCCACTATCTCCCATTTCCCCACTCCTAATTTCAAAACTTCCATTTTTACCCTTTTCAATACTTTTTCACTACAATTTTTACCCAATTCCCTTCTTCATCGGTAATAATATTCTTCACAGAAAATAAATAGTACTACTAGTAATAAATGAGTGAGTTTTAGGAGGAACCGTTTTATATAAAGATTCTCTGTTTCAAGTGTAATGTAATTCAGCTAACTTTAATTCAGCTAGCTTAACCTAGTTTTTATAATTTTAATTTAGTATTTAAGATAATAAGAAAAAAGAAATTAATTTTCGACCATAACAAAAGGTAGGTATCTAGTAATTACAACTTTCCTAAAGTTCACTTTGTGCTAGGCTCACTCATGTCATGTCAACTAGTTTTTTTTACCCGTAAAAATTACGGGTGCGTTTGAGGTATATTGTGTAAGCTAAGACTTGGATGAAAATTCTTTAATTTCGTGAAAGATGTTGACACATTACTTAACTGCAAAATTGGTGTATATAAAGTATAATAATCTAGTATCTTCATGAGAATAATGAAAAATCTTAATATATTATCTCAAATAAGCTAAGTTGTTTTACATATATAAGTAGATTTAGATGTATCAAGGTAAATTGCACTGTTTAATTAAACATTATGAATTATGATACAAATGTAATTGTCTCAATTGTAAAATCAAAAACTTCATACCTTTTTTTCATCATTGGCAAGTTAGTGATGAGCTACGAGGGTATTAGCACTTGACAAGTTAGTGCTTGATTACATTATTTTTTTTTTTTTATGGAGCACCTTGATATA
Organism: Silene noctiflora; assembly: GCA_009801015.1. Lineage (NCBI taxonomy): Eukaryota > Viridiplantae > Streptophyta > Magnoliopsida > Caryophyllales > Caryophyllaceae > Silene > Silene noctiflora. Next base: position 106,484 of record VHZZ01000054.1, on the reverse strand, counting down.
TTTTTTTATGGGGCAATTGGTATGTTTGATCTTTTATTTTCTTTACTTATATTGTTTATTTTCTTCTTCTACCACAGTGCATTTTTTTGTTTGCGGTTATTTTTCCCTCTTCGCAATACAATACTTTTTTTTTAAAAATATTCTTGCAATATATCATTTTTGTATTGTACGATAATTTAACATTAGAAAAATTTCTTTTTATTACACTATGTTATCCTTACAATTGTATGCCGTGAAAGGTGGTTACATATGCCCCACCAAAAAAAAAAAAAAACTCTTTGACATATTATAAGAAATGTATCCAATTTAATTAAATTGGGGAAGTTTATAACAAAAAGTGGGAGTTGCGTATATAAAAAAATTAAAATTAGGGTGATGTGATTTTTATTTTTCGTTTGACTTATTACAACAATTAATGTTGGAATTAAAATTTAGTTGGATATTGATTTTGAATTTTAGTTTATTATATATCAAAAATTAAAACGCCAAAATTTATTGTTTATTTTGCTATTATTAATTTRCATTTAACGTTTACAAAAATTCATTACTTTCCTATAATTGCGTAAAAGTAGAATGATTTGATTTTTATKTGTCTTTATCTTATTCTAACAATAAACATAGAAATCCAAATTTACTATGTATTTTAATTTTTGATTGGTTGTTTAATATTTGAAAATTAAGTAGGCTAAACTTTAATGTTTATTATTTTTGATTGGTTGTTTAATATTTGAAAATTAAGTAGGCTAAACTTTAATGTTTATTATGCTATTAGTGAAATGGTGAAATGTGATGCTTTTGGCTTGTCTTTTTATAATATTTATAGATGTTTGGAAAAATGTAAATATATCTATTTAATGTAATTAGAAAAAAAAAATAGAAATAATTTAGCAATATGAGTTATTTGTGTTGGGTTCGTATTTAAAGAGTTCAACCTAAACCCCACTCAATTAAATTTTGTGTCGTATTCATCTCGACCCACTTACATGAAGAAGTCATCAAGGCGTTGTTCTTTTAGATTGAATTTTAGTTCTAAGTTCAATTCGGGCCAGTTCAGTACAATTTTATATTGCATGTAAGTTAAGTTAAGTTAAGTTCAGGTCCAATCAGCTATGTTCTGATCGATTCAATTCAGTTCAGTCCAAAATAATAGAACCTAAATCTCAATTAGAGTTGTACATGGACGAGTGGCCAATAAGGCCAGTCCCATCCGCCCCACTAACAATGTAACACCCCGACCCAAACCTTGGGTCAGGAGCGGTTATTCATGATAGTTGTCCAAGCCGTGTACATTGCCTACAAATCAACCCGGGTCCTTTCTAGCGCATTTTGTCTTCACTCATGCGTATCCCGGGAACCTTCCCAAGAGGTCAGCCATCCTAAGACTACTCCCAGTCAAGCACGCTTAACTTTGGAGTTCTTTTGCATGGATGACCAGAAAAGAAAGTGCAGTCAAACACGCTTAACTTTTGAGTTCTTTTGCATGGATGACCAGAAAAGAAAGTGCACTTTGTTGATATGAGTAATACTTTCAATCCCTTTAAGCACTAGTCATTTAAGCTTATCACTAGACTTCTTCAATTACTTGGGGTGTTACAATCACCCCCACTTGAAAAACGGCGCATGAGAGCATAACCGCTACCCCCGAATCCTCCCCCGTTGGATGGGTGATCACAATGGAGCGTATAACAACTGCCTCCTGGAGCGTATAACCACTGCCTCCCATCACCACACGGTCGTAGGGTTGCTCTGATACCACTTGTAACACCCTGACCCAAACCTTGGGTCGAGAGCGGTTACTCATGATAGCTCTCTAGGTCGTGTACATTGCCCACAAATCAACACGAGTCCTTTCCAGCGCATTTTGTACTTACTCATGCATATCTCAGGAACTTTTCCAGGAGGTCACCCATCCTAAGACTACTCCTAATCAAGCACGCTTAACTTTGAAATTCTTTTGCATGGATAACCAGAAAAGAAAGTACACTTTGTTGATATGAATAGTACTTTCAATCCTTTTAAGCACTAGTCATTTAAGTTTATCACTGGAACTTTTCGATTACGTGGGGTGTTACAAACAAAGTGGGCTTGGATGATGTAATTTCCAAAATTTACAAAAACCAGACCCATAAACCGCTCAAAACTCGTAAACTCGCATTTTTATGGACGAAAAAATCATATTAACCCGACCCACATCCAACACAAGCCCACATTTCAACCAAACGGATTCATGTCGATTAATATTTGCGAGCTTTAGCCATTCACTATCTGAGAGTCCATTTTCTCTCTCAAGTTCATTTAATAACGATTTTCTCACAAACCGTCGTCCATTATTTTTATATGTGTAAATTTAGAACCTTTAGATGTTGTCAAAACACGATCTAGATCGTCGAGGTGGCAAATGGAGTAATTGGGTTGGGTCTTTTCGGGTGACATGTTGCCGAGTCATTTTAGATCGGGTCACTTTCGGGTATAAGTCGTTTCGGGTCGGGTCATTTTGGTTAATGGCCAAAACATTTTAGTTAGTACTATTTTTATTAAGAAATATTATTTTGCAAATTTAACTATTTTTTAGGAAAGGTTGTAACAGATGAAACTCTATTTTGATGCATATAACATTAATATGACTTCGTACTTCTCGTTTCGAGTAATTTTAGTTCACTTAAAGTAATATTGAATCGGGCCTTTTTGGGTCGAGTCATTTAGGGTCAGGTCAACATTGGTCCAGTCAAGATTCGGATCGAGTCTGAATCGGTTCAGATCAATTCAGATTTCAGGTCATATTCAAGTCACTTTCAAATCTCACATCAGCCTTATCAGATCGGATCATTCGAGTCACGGCCCAACTACACAATCACAAACTTCCTTTTCCACCCTTCCCATAATCCCCCCACAATTTATTTCAAAATTATTTCCTACCATAAATTCCTCTCATAAAAAAAGTACGTTACCAAAAGTACTAAAGTAGGTACGTGGGTCCAAGGGTAAAACAGTCAATTACCCCCCAAAAATTAAATAATCAAACCGGAATAACCGGTACCCAGTTACAAGCGTGAGAGCACAGTATCACACATCAGTCATTCCTCCGCCTAATTCCTCTCTCTTCAGTATACTTACCATTAGTTAGGATAAATAGGGCTTTCAGTCTTTCATTTGCAACACAATTTCACTTTTCCCTAAAAAAATAAAATAAAAAAATCTTCATATTTTCCTTGTTTTGTGGTGTTTACAGGTATAACCACTAAAACCCTAATTTTTTTCATCAGATTTTGGTACTTTTTTGAGTTAAATCTTGTTTATTTTGGTAAATGATTGGATTTTAATTGATTATAATGCATGTTTAGTTGTTGATTTTTCTGGGTTCTTGTTGATTTCATTAATGTTTGTATGTTTTTGACTTTGTTTGGTTAATTTTGATGATTTTTTAGTGTTTATGTTCTTTGCATTCTGTTTTATTTTTGGGGAAAATTTGGGGCAAGATTTGATTTTTTTGATTATTATATGCATGTTTTATTGTTGATATTTTCTGGGTTTTTGTTGATTTCTTCGAAGTTTATCTTGTTTTTGTAATTTTTGATTTTTTGATGATTTTTAGTGTTTGTAATGCATGTATTTATGTTGATTGTTTCTGGGTATTTGTTGATTTCATCGAAGTTTGTATGTTTTTGGTAGTTCTTGTTTAATTTTGATTTTTTGATGATTTTTTAGTGTTTATTTTGTTGACATTCTGTTTAATCTTTAGGGATATTTCTGAAGTATGTTTATGTGATGGTAATTTAGAATATAGTTTGAATTTTTTGCATGTTTAGTAGTAATTTATTTGGTTAAATCTATATTTTTTGATGATTTTTAGTGTTTTTTTTCCTCTGCATTCTGTTTAATTTTAGGGGAAAATTGTGAAATATGTTTAGATGATGATAATCTAGAAGAAAGTCTGAATCTCTAGCATTTTTAGTTATAATTTGTGAATTTATGAGGCTTTTTTGTATTTTTAATTTGCTTATATCCCTTTGCATGTCAGTAATTTGTGTGTTTATGTACTTTTTATTTGAGTAGTTGGCTAGTTTGACTTTTAATCTGACAGATATCTCATCAAATCTTCTATTCTTTGACATTTTTCTAGTTTATTTTTTTCTAAGTATTTTGTTTAATCTTTACCTAAATTTTCATGAACTGCTTTGGTGTTGTAGTTGTACTATGTACTGTATTTTGTATAACAGATTCTTGTTTAAGACGGCTATATGTTTTTAATGAAAAAACTAGCTGTGTGTAGCTAGCTATGGGTATTCATAGCTTGCATGCAATTAATAATTAATTACTCCCTCTCATTTACTAAAATGTTCCTCTTCAACTTTTTACTTTGATCCTTAGTTCATGCATTTATGTATAATTAATTAATTTTTGCCCCTCAACTTTTAGCTTTGACCCTATTTTTATGCATTTATAATACTTCGTATAATTAATTTTTGTTGAAAATATATTTATGTTAAAAAGCTTTATTACTGTAACAATTGTGAATTATTTTGCATCATATATTTAAGAAAGGTTAATAATTTTTACACAAATGCTTTTAACCTTTTTAACTTTTATAGAGTTTGACTTGATAAAGGCTAACGAGAACATTGTAGTGGATTTGAACCTGGAAGTAGCATGTGTTCTTTCTTTGTGTATGTGGAGTATTTTTGGTTGTACATATTGTGTTTGTGACTTAAGGTGTGTTGGGTAAAATGAGGTATGTCTAGTCTTAGTATGATAAATCCTAGCTTTATCCTGATTTGCATTTTTTCCTTTTTCGGTGCCTTAATGTTTGTCCATATCTGATAATTCTTGAGTTTTTTCACTGCTTGTTATTCCTTCTTTTATGCGCGGAGTGTCACCTGTTCGAAAATTCATAGTAAATGTCTTCGATGAGTTTTGCATGCTGATGTTTTGTGTTGCTTCCCCTATCATCATCAACTACACTTTGCTCCATTTCATAAGTGTGTGTTTTGGATGAATGATTTGTGGAATTTGAGCTATTAAAGAAAATTATGAGTATATGCATGCTATAATATGGTATTGTATTCCATTCATCCTTATCTTGATGGATTTGAATGTCACCTGTTTGCATATGTCCTGGTAAATGTCTTGAACTAGTTTTGCATGCTTTTGTTTTGTGCTTGTTTGATTTTGAGTCATCCTCAGCTACAATTTGATGCTTGTCCTGTATGTATATATGTTTCGGATAGTTTGATTTGTGGAATTTGAGCTTTTACAGAGAATTACGAGCTTATGCATGCGATAATATGATTTTGTGCCTCCTTGAAAAACATCCATTCTCAGCCTGATAATACATTAGCCTGAAATATATGTCTTGGCTATCATTCAAGTTATATGTAAACTATGTTCTTCATATTGTGTTCTCACACGTTCATTTTGGATTTTGACGTGCTTTATTTTTTTTGGCTTGTAGTAGAAGATGGATTCACATGAGGGAAATGGAAATGGATGCGGAAATGGTTCTGCTGATGCATTGCCACCCCCACCTCCCCCTCCTGCAGAAATTCCTCCAGATGTTGTGCCCTTGAAAGCAGAACCTGAGATACCTAAGGTGAAACGGGTCCCAATGGCTAGGCGTGGTTTTGGGACTAGGGGACAGAAGGCCCAGCTTTTAAGTAACCATTTCAAAGTCAACCTGTCCAATATAGATGGCCAGTTTCATCACTACAGTGTATGACTCTTTCTCACTTTTAACGCCACTAACTTGAAATTTAAGCCAAAGGCTGAAACTGATTATTAGACATAATGACTTATAGGTGAATATTATGTACGAGGATGGTCGCCCGGTTGATGCCAAGGGCGTGGGGAGGAAAGTTCTTGACAGAGTTCACGATACATATGACACTGAATTGGCTGGAAAAGACTTTGCTTATGATGGTGAAAAGAGTTTGTTCACAATTGGACCACTTCCTAGTAACAAGCTGGAATTTGATGTTGTGCTGGAGGATGTAACAGCAGCCAGGTAACACAATTTTAGATTGTCTGATTTGTTTCCAATGCTTAACATTTATGCTTAGTATTTAGTTTTATTCGGTGCAAATTCTTATGAGAGTCTCGATGAAAAAAATGTTTGGGAGACTAGCTTATACATATAATGGAGTCTTTATTTCTTGTTTTTAGTTTCTAGTTGGTTAAAGGGTGGGAATTTTTCTCGAATTGGTTTGGTTTTAAATTACCTTTGTCTGTGGCTTTCTCTTGCCAGTTTCTTATTTCTATTTGATGGTTATTTATGCTTATAATTGAGATGTCTAACCCTTATGTATCCTAGGACTAATGGGAATGCAAGCCCTGATGCGCAAGAGAATGAAGGTGACAAGAAGAGATTACGGCGCCCGTACCAGTCAAAAACATTCAAAGTTGAATTTAGCTTTGCTGCAAAAATCCCAATGCAGGCCATTGCTAATGTGATTCGTGGGCAGGAAAATGAGAAAAGCATGGAAGCTGTTAGAGTTCTTGATATTATCCTAAGGCAACATGCTGCAAAACAGTGAGGATTTCAACCAATATTCGCACCAATTTGTTATTTCTTTTCCATGTATTGGTCTTCTTATATTGCCATATTTTTTCAGGGGCTGCTTGCTTGTTCGACAATCATTTTTTCACAATGATCCAAAGAACTTTGCTGATGTTGGAGGCGGTGTTCTAGGTTGCAGAGGTTTTCACTCTAGCTTCAGAGGCACCCAGGGTGGCCTGTCTCTGAACATTGGTAATATTTCTGAAAGCTTTACATCAGCAAAGTTCATGTGTTATTTGATATTGGACTAATTTTGTTGTAAGTTTTCTTACAGATGTGTCAACGACTATGATTGTCCAGCCAGGACCAGTGGTGGACTTCTTAATTGCTAATCAGAATGTTAGAGATCCTTACTCTATTGACTGGCCCAAGGTAATCTTATTTTTACTCTCTATATTAGTTTTGTTTGTATTACTTATTGATTTATTGACGTTTTTGAAAATGTCTTGCAGGCCAAGAGAATGCTCAAGAATTTGAGGATCAAGGCAACTACTTCGAACCAGGAATATAAAATAACTGGCCTCAGTGAATTGCCTTGCAAGGAGCAAACGTATGTGCTGTGCCTCTGCTGGTAGTTGATTGTATTGAGAAATACACTCTCTTATGTGAAACAGCCTAAATTGTTCTTTTGCTGTATGCTATGTAGGTTTACGCTGAAACAACGCCGTGGAGAAGATAACGGCGAACCTGAAACTGTTGAAATTACAGTCCTTGACTATTTTGTTAACCAGCGCAATATTCAGTTGCGATATTCTGCTGATTTGCCGTGTATCAATGTTGGGAAGCCCAAGCGACCTACATACATCCCACTGGAGGTAAATTTTGGAGTTTTCACACCGACTTCACATTTTACAATGTTTGTTTTAATATGATTCCATCTGTAATGTTATAACTGTTGCTTTTTTCTGATAGCTCTGCTCGTTGGTTTCACTTCAACGATACACAAAATCTCTAAGCGGGCTCCAAAGAGCGTCTTTGGTTGAAAAATCTAGACAGAAACCGCAAGAAAGAATGAGCGTGCTTTCTCACGTGAGTGCCTAAACAATTAAGTATGCTTTTTCATGCAATATTTATTTATTTATCAAAAAGGATGTCATGTGTTATTTTGTTCTTGATCACTTCAGGCTCTGAAGGTTAGTAATTATGATGCCGAACCGATGCTGAAAACTTGTGGTATCACAATCAACAATAACTTCACTCAAATTGATGCCCGTGTTCTTCCAGCTCCAAAGGTATCCCTTTCCCGTGAAACATATATTTATCCACAATATATGTTATTCCAAATCTTCTTACTACCTCTTGCGTTCGCGGCCACTTGACACTTCGAACTGTGTGACTTGGTTTCAGCTTAAAGCTGGAAATGGTGACGATTTTTTCCCTCGTAATGGGCGGTGGAATTTCAACAATAAGGTTTCATTCTCATGATGTGTACTTTTTGGTGGATACGTGTTAGTTCTCTTAGTATTTTGAAGATTTGAGTATTTGACTATGTTTTTCTTTGTGAAGAAACTGGTGGACCCTGCTAAGATAGAAAAGTGGGCAGTTGTGAACTTCTCAGCTCGATGTGATGTCAGGAATCTCATCAGAGATTTGAACAAGTGTGCAAATATGAAAGGCATAGTAAGTAACTTTCGTTTTTATTTTTGTTTTTCTGATCAGTTGGTGGAATAATCCCGATCACATTTCAGACGCTTACATTGATAGTTTATGATTTCTATTTTGTTGTCTTTTAGGGTTATGAAGATCCATTTGACGTCTTTGAAGAAAATGGAGGAAACAGACGTGCTCCTCCTCTTGTGAGAGTTGAGAAGATGTTTGAAGATGTACAATCGAAACTTCCTGGGGCTCCCAAATTTCTGCTGTGCCTTCTTCCAGAGAGGAAAAACTGCGATCTTTATGGTATATAACCATAAATTTTGTTTTGTCACCATTAATATGCCTTTTAACGGATTTATACGAGTCACTCAGGCAATGTTATATCTTGCTAAGATGGCTTCTAATTTGTAGGTCCCTGGAAAAAGAAGTGTTTGGCAGACTTTGGAATTGTGACTCAGTGTATAGCTCCTGTGAGGGTAAACGATCAATATTTGACGAATGTTCTTCTCAAGATAAATGCCAAGGTGAGGCTGCAAAAGCTGGAGTCCTAAGAATGTTGACGAATGTTTAGTCCCTGCATATGCCAACTTTTACTTCTTCCATTTTAAGTTTGTTGTCCCATTTGAGTGGTGGTCAAACGACCCAAACAATGACGACCTCTACCGTTATATCTTACATTATGGTGTTTTGCTCATAATTTAACATGTTAAATTTTACATTGTTTCTCTACTTATATTTGGAGATGTTATTGGTCAAAGCCGAGCTGACGTCCGTTAAAAATAATGTTGGGAAAATTAATTTGGGATAGTGGTACTATTGTAAGGGTGTAAAGATTAGCTTCCTGAAAAGAGAGGATTCGGTTAGCTTTCTATATGTCCTAAAACAGGCATCATTATTCTGATTGTAATTTCTTACTTCTGTGCTTTCTTATGCAGCTTGGCGGTCTTAACTCGATGCTGGCTGTGGAGCACACTCCATCTATCCCTATGATTTCTAAAGTACCAACGATGATTGTGGGCATGGATGTTTCCCATGGATCACCAGGCCACTCTGATGTGCCATCTATTGCTGCGGTAGGCTTCGATTTTCTCTGTATCACGCCCCCTTTCCTTTTAAAGCCATATTAGCGGTCGTGGGTGATCTTGCTTTTTTCTGTAGGTTGTCAGTTCAAGGTGCTGGCCTCTGATTTCTCGATATAGGGCATGTGTTCGTACACAATCCCCTAAAGTTGAAATGATCGACAACTTATTTAAGCGTGTATCTGACACTGAAGATGATGGCATTGTCAGGTGCAAATCATTTTCCTACTTGTTTATTCTTGGCTGTGGTTGAAATTAGTTTGAAATTTGATTTTTGACACGGTACTTGTTTGATTCAGGGAGCTTTTGATCGACTTTTATACGAGCTCCCAGAAAAGAAAGCCTGAAAACATAATTATCTTCAGGTATTTGTTTTTCTCCTTTGAATGATTTCTGTAGCGTAAAGCTTAGAGTACTGGCGGAATAAGTTGTTTTTGGTTTCTTGATGAAAACTCTAATGCCTATTATTATATGTAAGCTATCAATTTTATTTTTGGGCACGTAATTTGCGCAATAACACCAATTATTTCCGAACTTATGTATTTAAACACTTGACTGTGAATGACTTCGAGTCTATATAATTTTGCTTCAAAGTTTGGTCTATTTGTCAATGCAGGGATGGAGTGAGTGAGTCCCAATTTAATCAAGTTTTGAACATCGAGTTAGACCAGATCATTGAGGTAATCTTTACTTCCAAATATGGTTATAAATGTTACTTCCTTCGAAATTCAAATCCTGATCTGAGCTCGAAGTTTTAACATTGTGAAACACTCTTACTAGGCTTGTAAGTTCCTCGATGAGAAGTGGAACCCCAAGTTTACCGTCATTATAGCTCAGAAGAACCACCACACAAAGTTCTTCCAGAAAGGTTCTCCGGATAATGTTCCCCCAGGTAATTAGCTTACTGTTGGTGGTACTGTAGTTTTTTTTTTTTTATTATTATTATAGTAGTGGTACTCTTAATTGACTTGTAAATCCCACAACCAGAAGGGGAACCCAAAGTTTACGGCTATTAATATCTTGATAATTTTATACAGGCACCATCATTGATAATCAGGTCTGCCATCCAAGGACTAATGATTTCTACCTGTGCGCACATGCGGGAATGATTGTGAGTGTTTGAAGCATAGTGCTTTATTTGTCAAATCATTGTACATTTGTTTTGTTTTGTTTCGTTCTTTCGTGTTACGTATGTGCTGGTCTATCTTGAGATTGTCATCTTCTTCAACCAGGTAACTAAGTATGTGAACCCAGTCCGATTTTTCACTTTGTTCCACCGAGTTGAAGTTTGTAACAGTAGCGGAAGATAGAACGCGACTTTATGTTCTGCAGTTCTTTGATTTATAGGAAGTTTAATAAAATGTCAGGTGTCGTCTGTTCTGACAATTTCTAACTAAATTGATCGCCCTTTGATTTATGTAGGGTACAACCAGGCCTACCCATTACCATGTACTTTACGATGAAGTGGGTTTCTCTCCAGATGATCTGCAGGAGCTTGTGCACTCATTGTCTTATGTGTAAGTTACCTCTTCTCTACTTTTAGTTTTACCGATGAATATTGACGGAAAGCGTTGTCACTCATAGTTGAAACTGGTTATCATGCAGGTACCAGAGGAGTACCACTGCCATTTCTGTTGGTAAGCCGTCAATTCTTTTTTCGTCCTAAATCCCCTCTTCTGCTGTACTTGTTTATATACTGCTACTCGAGTCCGCACGAATGTCCCAGCACAATAATGTAACTGATTCAACTGTTCTATTTGTTGTACAGTGGCACCTGTATGCTATGCCCATCTGGCGGCGACACAAGTTGGAACATTCATGAAGTTTGAAGACACTTCCGACACAACTTCAAGCCATGGTGGTGTGACTGCTCCTGGTTCCGTTCCTGTTCCTCAGCTACCAAGGCTTCAGGAGAACGTCTCTAGTTCCATGTTCTTCTGTTAGAAGAAAACTGTCACTCTGTGCTGGTGCCTTTGTGTAAATATTGGGCCGGTCTTGTTTGGCCAGACTACCGTAGTAACTTCCTTGACTAGTTTTGTTTCCTGAATGTTTGTCGATGTGATTTGACACTTTTGACACTCGCGTGTGGACGCCTATGCCTCTTTTGCAATAATGGCTGTAGGCGTAGAACTATCAGAACTGTAGGTTATCCTAGGTTTTGCAACTGTTGCGTTGGTCTGTCCTGCTTTTCCGGCAGTATGTGTACCTGCTTAAGGATAATATAATTTTCTGTCACTGGTAGTATTAATAAGCTACTTGGGCAGTTAATTGTTCATCTGAACTCTTTGGTTTGGTGTCAAATGATCCACGTGCTACGTGTGCCTACGCTGTATTGTCTGCCTATGCTATATCGTGCATAGTTTCGTAAAACTGCTAGACAATTCTTTTTCCTGTCGATTAATAACTTGGCAAGGGTTGAACGCTGAGCCGGTGTCTATATGGTTGCACCCAGGATGTCGTAAGTGTCATTGGTGACCCGACTCGTAGGGAGGCTTGACCTGAAGCCAGCGTCCGACTCAAATTCGTCTATAAACCCAAACTGAGTAACCCAACCTGTAAATGACTGTTTGGGAATGATTTGGACATGAAAATTCCCTTAGACTCGGACTGATGACTGCATTTAGAAATTAGTGGACTTGACTTTTAGAAACATGAACCTTAAGATGACTCAACAGTCAACTCTCAACATGAACCAATTTCGACGCGAATAGCCGATTTTTTCAGGACCGTCAGCCATTTTAAGTCAATTTTAAGTTTATTTAAGTCAATTTTAAGTTTATTAGTTTGACCCCGTGCAGTACACACCTGTATGTAGAGTTTTTTATTTTTATAAAATCTTCTATAAAATTCGTAGCTCATAATTGGTCACAATTTTTTGTTTTAACAAAAAAAAAAGTTGGAACTGAAAATTAACCAAAATTGAGTCATGAGCTTAAACGTATTTTAATGAAAATATTTTTATTCAGATTTAATTTATAAATTTTTCTCAAATCTTTTCGACATAAAACTAATAACTTATAATTAGTAATTTATAGTTTTATATTAATTAAAATATTATAGTTTAGAATTTAATGAAAATAATATAATTCGATGAAAAGATTAATTTTAATGAAATGATAATAATTAAATGAAATAAATTGTAATCATTAGTTTCCTTATTTTGTAAATGCACTTAATTATCTTAGTTTCCTTATTTGAGAAAGGTGCATTTTGGCGGAAAAACTTTTAAGATCACCTATTCCTTTAGCATTCTTTTAGCCAATATTTACGTGAACAAAATACTTTTTATCATATAAAACATAGATATTGTAGATATCTTTCACAAGTTTTATATTATTAACCAAGAAACTCATAAGAACATGCAAAAATTAACATGTATTGCCTCAAGGCAGAAGTATCCCTTTCCCTAATGGGTTTATTTGAATAGAGAATTTTGCGATGAAATCGAAAATTATGAGTACACTTTTAAAACATGTTCCTACATTCAACCAGACGGACACTAGCAATGACATTTGCGGAGCCCAATAAGTCTCCCTTAAGACGGACAAAATTGACCTATTAACAATTAAATACCAATGTGCAAAATTGCAAGAACAAAAAAATTTCCTTGTTCAGTCAATTTTTAAAATTTTTTATTTTTTTTTGGTGCTTTCTGTTTATTTGTTTTCCGGTTCTATTTACAGAGTATTCCATGGTAGGAGTCGACCCAAAAGGACCGGGATGCCTCAACGAGTTCTCACGCAACTCGGGGGTAAAAAGAGTAATGTTACACTTCGACAACTCTAACTAACTAAACAAAAAATAGAGCTAAAAATATACAAAACCCATGGACTCATTTCTATGTGAGAAATCGATTTGCTTGCGAGCTCGGTATGGTTTCGTCTAAAGATGTTAGACAATGGTTCTCAAAATTGGATTCTCGATCAATTACTTTGGTACTAAAGGTGAGGTTTCAGCCACTGCCCCAGACGACTTTCTGGCACGTTGAAAATCATCTAAACTACGAAACTTCTCTTTCAGCAGCTTCTCCAACTCTGAATTTTTCTGCAAGGGTGCTTTATGATCACGTGCTTCCCGGTAATGGTGGAATGCCCTGCCAAATGCAACATTAGTAAGATTCCTGTCATTATGATTTAAGAAGAGGCTTACATACCTTTACGTCTCAGATTTGATACAACTACAACAACAATAGAGCCTTAACCTCAAAAAAGTAACGGCAGTATGAGGTCCGTAAACATGAATCATTATTTGAACCCGTCAATGACAGGTAAAATGTTGAAAAAATATAGAAAGGGGGCTACATGATACATTCAGATAAGCATATCGAAGTTTGCATAGATCCAAGACCTACCAATATTTTTCAAGGCCGTAAAGATTGCCTTTCTTGTAAAAGTCGAGAGCAAGCTGTTCAAAATCCATGTATAGGTCATCTCTGAAATCCTTCTCTAAGCCATAGCTGCAGGGGAAAAAGATCAGTCATGATAATTCATGCGTATCCCGTATCCCAGTATTACAATCACGTAACTAGAGCTAAAATAACCCATTTTAGCGGTTTCAAATAAAGAAAAGATTGATGAAGTACGAAACAACAACAACAACAACAGCAACAACATTACCCCAGTGCCTCAATGGCTCCCGCAAATTGCGGGGTAAGGGGGGGTCGGATGTACGCAGCCTTCCGCTTGTGTAAGGTGAAAAAAAATGGGTCAGATGAAGTACGAAAAAAAAAAAAAAATTGGATAAGGTAATCACCTATAGAACCTGAATAAACATTCCAGTCCATAATAGTAATTAGAAGTTGCATCCTCCAAAGCTAGGTCCTTAAACTCCTTATACATAACAGGAACAAACGCGTCTCTGAGAAAATATGACCAGAATCGATAGAGAGTATTCATTTCCTGCAGGCAAGCAAGTGAAACTCGTAAATTTGACATAATTAAAATCACCAAATGCCAAAGGCATAAGCACACTGACTTGAGAAGTATAAGTATGTAGCCATTTCTCACCTCACTCAAACCAATTCCTAGCTTATTTCGGTCACTGAGGCACCGCTTGTGATACTTCTTGTACCTAGGGAATAGCAACCGTAAAATGAACTATTCAGTACATTGACCTAAATGCCACAGACAGTAAACAAAATCAAACATTTTTGGTAAGCAAAGTTGACTTTGACCTATACTTTCTGATTCATATCACTTTCTCACAACGTACAATGGTTACAACTTCCTAAAAATGATAAATGAACATGACACATTTACATTGAATCACTACATATAATGGAAACATTAATAGTCGTATTTGACAAAGGTGATCATCGAAGTCAAAGGACAATATATTAGTATGGCGGTAGTAATATTTTATCAAAACAACAACAATTGTGGGCCAAAAATAAAAAATATTTGCACTAGAACGTCTTACTTTTGTTGTTTGAAGCCGTTTTCTTCGAGCAATTGGTGACTTGGATGACGAAATGGAGGAAAGGGCTTTGGCAGGGAGCCTACAGGAGGGCTACTGCTCGCAACATTTCCATGAGGAGAAGAGCTCAATATAGAAGATCTGAGGCTGTCATGATCAGAGCGCCAAAATTTAGAAACAAAGTACAAAATAGAAAAAGAAATATGGAAGCAAAACATGATAAATAGTTAACAAAGTTTACAAACAAAATTACGCTAGTCGCAGAAAGCTAATAATGTCACAGGTTGTGGAACATAAGTTATATACCGTATATAATACGGAGTATTTACTATATTCCAACCTGAATAAAAGACTCGCAAACAGTGAGAGCTATTAATCACCAAGTAACCCAGACATACCCTTGATTTTCTGGTGGTGTAGAACTGAAGAAAAACCCAACTGAGTTGCTTGGAGGACTCTCCGATACTACTCCAAATGAATTCTTACCACCTCCATGATGCCTGAAATTATTCGAAAAAAAGCGTTGCTTGTGCATAGACTGGTTCTTAGTAGGACCTTTGTATTGATTCTTTCTATTGCTTGAATCCCCAGACTCACCGCAAGCATTTCCTTTATGAGACGTTTCATTTAACTTAGTATTTAATGTAGTTGTAGAAGTCTTAGGTGATCTAGCACTCCCATCTTTGTTCCCGGCGTTGAAATTGATCTTCCTATGGTGAGATCTTTTTGCTTTGAGTTCCTGACAGTGTAGAGCGACATATTGAACACGATAAAGTATTTTTCACAGGTGTCAAACAGAAGGGGATGCAGAAAATCAAAATTGAAGCAGCGAAATTATACAAGCCATCCATCATTCAGTGTTGCCTTTTCATACTCACAATACCTCACACTGAATTCAAATTTTACCATCATTCACTGTTGACTTTTTCCAAGGGTTGGGTGTAGGAGACGAATGTGGGGTTATAGCATAAACTAGGACAATATGTTGCTGCAGAAGAGTGAGACAACAACAAGAGGCATAGCACAAATTTTTGGTTCTTGTCACGGTTGCAGTATTGGCTTTTGCGGACTAATCTCGCACAATGCAGCTACTGTTGCCTTAAACGGCTCGTTTGGTATCACAGGGACAGTGATTTACACAGACCCTCACAGACTCACAGAACAGTTGCCAATGCTTATTAAACAAGAGAATGAAAATAAAGTATGAGAGACTTGAAATCGCACTTGTCAATTTGTGTGCCTTCTGCAAATGCACCAGACCTTTGGGTTTGAAATTTTCGAGAGAATTTACGGAGCAAATTAACCATATGCATAACATACTAAAAACAATTACAAAAATAAAACCTGTTCTAAATAGAAAAGTCCATCATTGATTGTAGAAGCCAACTCCTTCGTCATGATTTTTGTTTCTGGAACTTTCGTTCCACCTCCAACGACACTGCTATTCTGCACAATTAAGACAAATCAATTTTCAGACCTTAAGTCGTAAGATAATACTTCGTAAATTTCACTCAGCTTGATGTCAGTTTAGAATCTGAATAAACAAGACTTCCATCAAACACAATTACCAGACTCCTAGGCAAAACAACATTACTCCTGTGCCTCAATGGCTCCCGCAAAAAGCGGGGTAAGAGAACGGTTAAAACGAAGTATACCTGGGTGACAATTACAAGTCTCTCCACATCATGATCATTGATCAGTATCTCATCATCTTCATCCTCATTCCTTTAAGCATTAAATCCACAGATAGATGTGTAAGAGCAAGTCAAAATGCTTCAATAGATACTACATATATAAAAGCATCACTGCGTAAACGAATATGGACTGACTTTCAGAAATGATAGGATACAATTGGCTCATTCTTTTGTTCTAGCTGGTTGAAATACCAATTAACAGATCTATCCTTCTTAAGAAGAATGAAGAATTTCAGCATCGGCGAAACTAATCGACACAGGGGTTGGACTACATGGCTTAGGAGATTTGTGATGGCCCACGACAATCATAAAATTGCAACAACATTACCTGAATGCCTCCAGGGATCCCACAAACAGCAGAGTTTGGGGGGGTCAGAAGTAAATAGATTTATCCTATTAACACACATGTTTCCAGATGACTCAAAATGGAAGGTTGGGTTAAGAATGATGTGGGCAGAGTATTAATTCACAATAAAACGAAGCACAACGTAAGTCCTTTGCTATACTACATCACGATGCAGAACGAAGAAGAATACCTAGCGAGTCATGAAAAGAAAATTTTGAAAGTAGATCGATCTGACGCCCACGTAATTCACAAAACTTATAACATGCAGATTCATAGCAGAGCTACAATGGCTACAAGACTTAAGAAGTCGAGATGAAGAACAATACAGTAATGGATACACAAACGAAATGGTACCTTCCAGATGAACTATGAGTATTCTTCTTATCGATTTTCTGTTGTATTTCCAGCTCTTCATCAAGCATAAAACTTCCAGAAAAATCAGTAGAAAGGTCATCGACCGTTGCAATTGTATCAGATTTTGCCTCAGTGAGCTTTCGATGTAAAAGACCTCTTCTGGGTTCAGTTTTCTTGCTTATCTTGTCAGCAGGAATGCTCTTTCTTGCATTAGAGACTGTTTGATCTCCACTTTGCCGGAAAGTTGGTTTCACATGAGAGTCTGCATGTTCGTTGACCGGAGATTGTCTATCACTGTCACGACAAGCATTCTCACGGACGATACTAACACTGGTATTAGTTTCACCCTCAAGACAATCTCCCTTGAGGAACACATGTGCTACTTTATCATTGCTTGATGAAACGGGGGTAGCTGCCGTTATCTCATCCTGTACATTATCACGAGCTTTACTCGTAACTTCTTCAGAAGCGGCATGCTCCACAGCAGCAGTGACATACTTCGACCAACTATCATGGTTCCTCAGCTTGTCACCCTGTTTCAAATTTATCTACGTGAGAGGAGATGGAGGGGTAGGAAGCAAAATTACCATTAAAAAACAATTATGAATAAGCCCGGAAATATGAACACCATTAAAAATTATTTTCTTCAAGCTTCCAAAACTACAAAAAAAAAAAAAAAAAAAAAAATACTGACCCAAACTTCAACAGTAGTAGAATCCTGAAGTGCATCTAGAATAAATGGTATATCTGTACTCATTCTCTTAACCTGAAAAGTGAAAACAACATGCACAAACGGAAATTTAATGCCAGAAATTTGGAATAGGCCAACCAGAGTCAATTATACAATATGAACATGCATAAATTTAAAAGGCACATAAAAGGTTAACATTTCGTTTACACAATCCAGAGTACAGTACCCTATTAAAATCAGCAATATCGGATACTGGAACCCATCCTTGATCATCCATAAGAGATATCAAGTACTTGTCCTTCCGCAGATTCTCATCGCTGCCAAGGCACAAAACAACTTAAGATAAGATGAAATTTCAGTTGTACAATATGGGCCACTAAATTTATGGTAATTGCCAGATTATTCCATATAGAAGCGATGCAATTGAAAGAGACTTAACTAGAAATACCACCTTCTAATATAAAAGGGCCGAGCTAGCCCTTTTTTTCATTTCAAGAAGATATATCAGTTAATGATTATCGCTTGTAACACCTTCTAAAATACAAGGGTCGTCTTTGTTCTTTAAACTTTTCACCATGCTCGAAATACCCTCACTATTTCCTTGTTAAGTTAGGTATCTTTGAAAAAAAGTTTACAATGTACCAATAGTTGGACATCTCATTCAGTTCTATCATCTTCTGATTATGTGACCATTCCAATATACTCCGTATTAATCTTTGAAACTGGTTCAGGTAAGTAAGCGTATGTGCGCAACACTGATAGTCTGACAGATTAAGTGTTAAGTATGCCAAGATAGTTGATAAATGTATAAGTGAAAAAAACGCGTAAGTGAATACATCGGCAATGTCAGGAAAATAACAGACTTCTTTTTACTCTTGACCAGGAAAAATAACCAAATTGACTCACCTGAAATAGTACTCAATTTGCTTCACTATGTCCGCCCTCAAAGCTAGAGTCTCTGGAGACAATACGGTGGCCACAGGATTTGGCAGATGAGGAGCAAAGTGCGGTGGGAAAGGTCCCCTAATAGCACCCGGAGGTGGAGCAGCAATATAATACATCGGCGCACCACCTGTGACATTTAGCTAAAGATGATGAGTGACCCATAACATTATTGCATACTAAACAATACCACATAAAAACTGAAATGCTGGTAACATGAACCAAAGAAGTCTGGAAAATAATGTCAGATAGATATATAAGAGATAGAAAACACTATGTCAAAAGCAAGTGTTGAACACAACCCAAGACAACAAAAACAACAATAGCAAAACCTGAATCCCAAATTGATCTGGGGCCGGATATAAATCAAGACATAAAACTGTTGATGACCGGTAAAATGAGAATAATGTAAAAAGAAATATAACATGGAAAAAGAAATGGTACTTCAAAGTATTGGAATGATAATAAAAAGGGATTGAAGTGAATAGAACTTTTGAAAAGTAAGCCAACGCGTTACCGGGGAAGCCTGGTCCGCTTACAAATGCTGGAGCTGGTCCAAAAAATGGAGGCGGTGGATAAGCTCTCATCATAGCTGGCTGCATCATGCCGTCTCTATGAGCAAGAACTCTTGGATAATGCCATGAAGTATATGGACGACCACCAGCTTCAGGAACATTCTGTCTTATGTGCGCGAGGCTAGGTCCACTAATGTTATCTCCACGTGGTGATGGATAAGCACTTCGAGGGGCATCAGGGTTGTTAATAGGTGGAGTAAAACCTTGTACTGGAGTTTCACTGCCCACCTTGGGCATTTGATTTTCGGCAACAGGGAAAGGAGGTGGAAACTGCTGATAGCCATATCCTCCGGGAATTGGAACTGGAGAAACCATGGGGGGTAAGCCAGGTGGCAGTATTGGCTGATAATATGGTACATGGTGACCAGGGAAAGGTGGCACAGTATTAGAGTTGCGCTTTGGACCACCTTTGTGGTGACGATTTTGACCATGCTTGTGTGAAGAATTTGAACCTTTTTGCTGTCCAGATACACCCTTCAGAGTAAAAGTAAAAATTAAAAGCATACAATAATAAATATTAAAGAAGTGGCAACAAGCCAACAAGTAGCTGCTATTTTTATCTACTAAGAATAAATTCAACACTACCTCGTTTATCTCAGTTAGTTGTCCGCATAGGACTTAGGTGGTCAAACAATGCCAACTTTGTACAACATATTTCATAATATACAATACCTAAAACTTGTTCGAATTGGGATATGAAAATATTTGTTTTGACATATTAAACACAACAGATTAGACATGTATCTCTAGATATATTTCAAGAAATGAACGGTCAAACGCAACATTGGTTGACCATCAAAGTCAAATGAGCACAATATAAAATAGGATGATAGAAGTAAGGAGTACGTAGCTAATAGCTATGGATGAGGGATGATGGAATTTTGGATCATTTTATCTTTCAAGTATAGTTCAAACACGCAACGCAAACACACGTACAAACAACTGCCTGTCCCTGGGACGGACATCAAACTTCTCCAATTTCTTTCCACACAAAATGATAAACCACTACGGAGTATTACAGTTTTAACAGTTACTGATCTTATAAACGAAAAGAACAGGGGAATGTGTGGGTCTGCAGACCCTTGCAAACCGATTGCTTTTAAAGAAGTTCAATCAACTAGTTTTCTTATGACATGACCAACTCAAATGTCACTGAAAAATTAGAGACTGTATAGTGTACAACAAGAGCACGCTTCTCTTAGTCGAATGTCCAAATTTGATTCACAATTAAATGCCTGCCAGTAAGGCGAAATCAATGACCAGAACCACAGTTTTATGATGAAACTTAGCCACCAAAACCCCAAGGCATCCATGGCAAGAGATCAGTAGCAACAGAATATCAACATCAAAACAGTTAACCAAGCTTGTTTCATAGAAGCCTTTTTCCTAATTGTCGATGATTTAGACGGTCTTTGCACAAAGATCACCAAAAGAATCCCTCAAAATGTTGACTGTTGAAACACACAACTGGGCAACCAAGAACACCATACACACAACATACATTCCCATATCTAAACATATAACCATCATTCAAACACAAAGAAACAAAAGACTTCATAACAAATACGCAATTAACATCATCATAACGTAACCAAGCAGCGAAAAACAGCACATAATCAAACCAAAGCAAACACTCCATTGGTAAACTAAACCTCACCAACCTGGCCAATGCCAGAAATGTTTTGAACATCAGAATTCCCAGCCACCGAAGGCATTGCCTTCGATGTTTCCGGATTAATAGACCGTTGAGCACCGGATAAAGCAGGCCAACCTTCAGCCGCCGTTACAGGTGGATCAACATCCTTAACAACAGGTCTCCTCCATGGTGAATTGGGTCCACTCTCACTCTCATTCACCTTCTTTCTACCACCATCCCCACTCTCACTTTCTGCCATTCTCATAACTCCACACCAATACAATTACCACTTACACTTAAACAAAACTTAACAAAATCAACACTTTTTAACACAAAACCTTAACCAAAAATCACAATTTTTCAACAATTTGATTGAAATTATTAACCCACTACAACAAATCATACAACAAGGTAAAAATAAAGTAAAAAAATCAACCCAAATTTGATTAAAAACACATTATTTCATAAGCTAAATTAACCAAAAAGATGAAAACTTTGGAAAATCAAACAAAAACCCAATTCAAAAAAGGATTAAAGAAACCCAAAAAAACATAAAAATTGAACTAAAGGAAATTGGGGAAATTAAACAAAAACCCACTTCAAAAAAGATCAAAGAAACCTAAATAACATAAAAATTGAACTAAAGAAAAGAAATTGGGGAAATTAACAAACAACAACCTAGTTCAAGAAACAGTACAAAAAGATGAAAAAAGGGGAAAAAATGTGCAAAGTTTGATGAAAAATGAGATAAATTTGATCAAGAACAGAAGCATAAAATGAGGGTTTAAGTTGATATTACAGTGAAACAATCAGAACCACCAAGAATAACGGTAAAGATAGAGAGATTTTCTAGGGAATAGAAGAGATAGAGAGAGGAAAAGAGGGTTTTGAGGTTGGATTAGGGTTTTTTAGGACTACTGGGTGAGGTAAATGTTTACTGTCAGTTACTGAGTTACTCACTCACAGTTGGTACTTGGTAACATGTTTTTTAGCACCAACTCTCAAGATGGACCAGTCCGTTTTAAGGTTTAAGACGGGATAAATCATAAATATCGTCATTTTGTTGATAGAAGGTGATCATTTAACGAAAAAATGATGTAACTCTTGTTATTGTTAAAAATTGTTATTCCAGTAATTTTTTTATTAAAAAATAGTCATATTGACCCTAAATGGTCTCACATTTCTCCCGTCTTAAACTTTAAGACGAAAATGACCCGTCTTTAAGAGAGACTTACAAATTGCTTAGGGTAATGTTAAAGTATAAAATCGATATTGAGACTTCAATCATCAGTTCAAACTTTTGATTGAGATGCTTTTTTGACACGGTATCAGAACTAGTGTGACCGAAAATCACGGGTTGGAATCTTACCCTCTCAATTTTAAAGTGGAATATTAGCACCACGTATAGGGGGATTTGTTTTCGAAGTAAGGTTGATAAGACAAGACTAAGACCCTGTTATTTTGGACTTGAAGTCACTTAATTTAAATTCACTTCAGATCCTATAAGTTCAGTTCAGTTCAGATCCTAAAAATTCAGTTTAATTTAAATCCTATAAATTCAGATCAGTTCAAATCCTATAAGTTAAGTTCAGTAAGTTAAGTTCAGTTCAGATTCTATAAGTTCAGTTCAGTTCAGATTTTATAAGTTCAGTTCAGATCCTATAAGTTCAGATTTTATAAATTCAGTTAAGAAAACTTATATACGGAGTATTATTTTTTACAGATCGATGCAAAAATATTTGACATTAATTATTCAATACATATATACATTATATTTTTAAAACAAAATTAACACTCCTCTCATTATTTTTTATCGTA
>VHZZ01000054.1:8256-25774 GCA_009801015.1 Silene noctiflora | reverse complement strand
AGAGAAAAAATGAGCTAATAATCAAAGAAAATGAGCTAATACACAAAGAAAGTGAGCTAATATACAATGAAGGTGCTCAGAGAAAAAATGAGCTAAAACACAAAGAAAGTGAGCTAATACACAATGAAAGCGATCTAATACACAATGAAAGTGAACAGAGAAGCGAATACAGCTCGAGAACTTTTTAACACAGCTTCAAAACCTAAAAATTCACAATACCAATAGACCTGTAAAGAAACAGTACTAAGCTACTAACAGGTATTGGTGTAGCAAATAACAAAATATAAGAATTAAATAGCAAACAAAAGCTCGGAAACGCTGTCTTGTTGAAAAATTTATACTAAATATCAAGATCACACATAAATCACAAAATTAGGGGTATGATTGGTGTAGAAATTTACCTTAAAGTAGTATTGTTAGATGCATTTTTTCGCCTCGATTACGATTTAAATTGCTTTTCGTTTACCGGAAATAGATGCATTTTTCCTCGTTGAATATGTTGCCAATTGCTTCCCTCGATCGTCGTGACTGTTGATAGAGTGCGTTATAGAGGAGAGTTTTAAGTTGTCAGAGAGAGAATTATAGAAGAGGGTTTTAAGAGGAATTGAATGAAACGTTGATTTTTTTTAATTGGGCTATATATAGTTAATTCTAAATTATATGGGCATGATATACAGAAGCATTGTATATCTGGTTCTAGGATCCTATGTCCCAAACTTCCAACACCAGACCACGATCCCCATACTACGTGTAGTTCATCGGTTGATGCCAAAATTCGAAGAAATGATTTCATAAATCAATACAATCAATCAAAAATTCCTGATCATTTAGGTAATCAATCATCTGTCCTTTTCTTATTTGCCCACTTCATCATTTTTATCTATTTGTTTATTCTTATATAATTTGACCTTATTTGTCTTATGATCTTCACAAAATTATGTTGAAAGATTGATTTTTTTGTTTCACTCCAAAACCTTACTGTTTCATGGATTTTGATCTCTGAATAATCACAATTTCTGGGTTTTCCTTGTTTTCAGTGAATATTTTACATAACTATGGTGAAAGATTGATTCTTTTCACTCTAAAAAATATCTGTTTCATGGGTTTTGATCTTTGAACAATTACAATTTCTGGGTTTTCCTAGTTTTTTGTGAATACTATGGTATATAGGAGTTAAAATCATAACTGTTTCTGGGTTTGTATTGTTTTCTAGGAGGAATGCTATCGACCTTCTCCTTCCAACCTTGTTCAATTTTCTCGTCTCACATCGGCTTATAATAATACTTGGTAAAATAAATGTTATTTTAACCGTGTATTAGAGGAGAAGGTTGAAGAGAAGACCAAAGGAAAAGCTAGATAGTAGTTCCATTGTTTTTAGTGAAAATGATGTGGGTACTTGATTAATTGATGTCACTTAATAAGGTCACTTATTGTTAAGTATCCCAATTATTGCACAGTTTGGTTTAAAGTGTAAGATGTGCTAGGTAAATTGTTGAAGATTGAATTTTTATTTGTTATTTCCGTCGAATGAGTCACAAAGACAGTACAATAAGAGTGAGGATTCAAACTTGGGATCTATTGTCCGTGATACCTCTATCCTAACCACCAGGCTAAGATATTTTCGGTAAAGTTTTCAACATGATGGTGTTTCATACTTTCATTCAAGGGGTCATATGGATTTTTTGTTTTTTAAATGACAAAGTTTTTGATTTTGTCCTTGATTAGATAATAATTCATTTTATCCAATTTCGAATCATTTTGGGATTAAGGTTTGGTTGTTGTTGTTAATTGCTGTGTGTAAGTTTTCATGATTAGTACCTTTTACTTCAGTTGTAGGATTTATCATACATGACTGTTATATTGCAGATGTTATTGGACTGTGCAGGGAAGCTACAAAATTGGCAATTATATATATAAATTAGTATAAGAGAATTGGTCAAAACTGTTGCATATGTAATTGCATCTCATGTTTTCGGTGTTTCGGGGTGTTGTTATGCTAGGGTTGAAGGAGTAAGTGAATGGGGACATTGGTTTTGAGTTTGGAGGAGGTCATCCAACAATCTGTAGAACAGTTTCAAAGTTTTTCAAATCCTAATTGTCAACTTAGGTTGATAATAGATGAAGTTTTGAGCGAATTTGGTGTATTAGGAATAAGTAATACAATGGGAAGTATGAATCTTGAAGAGTTTCTTAAGAGTTGGACTTGTGAAACTACTCAGTCTCCTAGGACCGAAGATGGCAATTGTAGTTCGTTACAAAACCATGGCAGTTTAGGTATATCTGGAAACTTTAGCGAAAAGATCGATGATGAGGTGTGGAGAGAGATTCAACAAGGGGCGAACATTAAAGTTGGCGGCGAAATTAAGAGAGAGCCTTCGATGGGAGAGATGACTTTAGAAGACTTCTTAACGAAAGAAGGCGCTATAGACGAGTGTCCTTTGATGCCTTTGGATGTTGGTGCTCAGTGTGATACACTACTTTCTGGGCGTAAAAGGAATCCTTCAGAGAAATTTGAAAGAGGCAATGAGAAGAAGCTGAACAGGAAAATAAAAAACAGGGAATCTGCTGCTCGTTCTCGTGCCCGAAAGCAGGTATGTCAAGTTATTTGCTTTTCTTATCATCTGCTAGATAACAATTTTTCGATACATATTTATTCGTAAAGTTTTTGTTAACAGGCATACCACAATGAGTTGGTGGGCAAGGTTTCATGTCTTGAGGAGCAAAATATGAGGCTTAAGAAAGAGAAGGTAATGAAAATATGAAATGATGGTCTCTAAAAGACTTAAAATTCTCGTCTTTTCATTTTGCAATAGTCTACCGTGGTGATGTTTTTGTGCTGATCTGAAGTGTTGCATATAGTTATTTGCATATCTCGATTTCCCCTTTACTTCAGTTTGGTCTGTTTTGTGCAGGTTTTCTTATCTTTTATTATACTCAGTCCAACCATTCATCTGTAATGGTCATTCATGAAACAATTTTGCTTAACGACATTAGTCAAACTCATTGTTTTGAATCTGAAAGGATATGTCGGATTGACTAAATCTGTATGGCCAATGCAGTGTTGCTGTTCAAAATGCTGTAATGATTTAACATCGTGTGTATTGACGTTTCTAGTTAGAAATATGCTTAGGAGTAACCGAGTAATATGTTTAATCTGTTATGTGAGGGGGTATCAGTACATCTGCGTGATCTAGTAGGCGCAGCTCTTGATGATCTATTGATGTGGTACCAAGATGACTTCACTAGAAGCAGTTCCTGTTTTCCGAGTTAGGTGCTGTTGTACCTTTTTCTTACCTTAAAGTTCTGCTCTATTGTTGGAAGAGGAGTGTGTTATACTGTTATTGATGTCCAAATCTTGAATTGGCTGTCCGGTATTTCCCGCTAGGCATTATATCAGGTGTGTAGGTTTTCTGTGCACAGTGACGTCTCTATCTAGTGCGTTTCTGCTTGATACTTTCAGGATCGTCTTACATTACTTCTGGGCGTCTTGTAGACAACTAATCAGCAACCATGTGTTAGGTGGCATAACATAGTAGTACAGCGTCATTCTATGGCATGATGGTCTTTAAAACTGTAACAATAAACTCGATGGATCAGTTATATCCTTGCGTTATTGCGAAGGCCATAGGCTATTTCTGGAAAGCCTTTTTTATAGCTGTGTTGACTTGTATTTGATTTGCAGTCATACCTATCTGTGGTTATGGTTCCGAAATGGCTTGTTTAATTGCTTGTGCTTTTTATATATATCAAGTAGCACGTGATGAACACACAGTTTTTGTCCTCCTTTAAGTTTGATCACATGGGTAAGGCTCTGTACGTCGTGGCCAGTCTGGCCTCATTCTTCCTAGGCAGGGGCCTCATTAAGAGGCACTAGAGTGACATCGTTGTAGTCTTGTTCAGAGGAACTCTTTGGATATTAGAGCGCTTAATGCATTAGGGGTTAGACTACTTGTACTGATTATCCCAATACTGAACCTGTATGCAAGATTATTACATGGACTACAGGCATGTCTAACTTTGACAGAGTTATTTGAGTGATTACGAAGATCTATGTGTATCTGATATGATTTTGTTGATGAAGAAGAGGCCGATTCAAGTATTTTATTTAGCTACTGGTTGCTTTTTTTCATTCCTTGCATCCCAACCAAAGAAACTTTAAGAAACAGAGAGAAGTTTTAAATAATGGATGATGGAGAAGCAGAAACTAAACTCGAACAATGAATTTTTCCAATACGTTAACCTGAAAAATGTGGCCTCAAGTTATGCTGTGAACAAAAACTCCTGCTGTCACTTGTATTGTGAAGAGTAGAATTGGTAACTTTATATGTTCCGTTCTTCTTTTAAACAAGCTTTAGGGATTCTATTTTGTTTTGGTAGAGCAGAAAAAGGTACTGTTTTTTTCGGTAGCTTGATGAGCATTATTGAGTGGCCGTAGAAAATTGTCATTTGAGCCTTGGGTTAACGCATACTCCGTATTTGCTTGAGCCTTATAGCTAGCCCTCCGTGAGCTCTCTACTTTATATCGACTATTTATTGGAAGTCACCAACGTTTGCCTTCCGGTCTAGTGCTTGGACAACTGAACTGGGTGTAGATTGTCGAAGTGTTATATCAGTAGCCTGGCAGTTGCTTTTGTTAGCTCTGTGTTAAAGTGTTTAGCAGTTTGGAGATGCAGAACTATCTTTCTTGTGCAGGCGTATCACTTTTTTTTATCAGAAATTTGTTTGTGTCCCCTGCTAGATTATTGAACGCGTCCTTTTTGAGATATTCTCGTATAACTGCAGGCACCAGTTGGCGATTATTTCATTATTAGACGTGTTAGTTCAGTAGTGATTTACAATACTTGATGTCTAAGTATTCTTCCATTCCCGTTGGCAGGAAATGGAGAACCGTTTTTTCATGGAAATGCCACATGAACCAAGGTTTCAACTTCGACGAACCAGCTCAGCCATTTTCTGAAAAATGTGAAAAGTCCTGTAAAAATTTTGTAGGTCGTCTTTCCTTTGGTGAGTAGTTAGTTGCTTGTACTACTAAAAGTTATAACCTCTTTCTTTGCTTAAAAGCATTCCCTTTATGTACTTCTAGTTCCTAGTGAAAGATGAATGAGTTGTTCCCATTTCTGGTATCGCTTTCTATCCACAGCCGCTAAGCTAGCTGCTAATGTCATCGAGTATGGTATTCCTGATCCGGGTCTTTTTAGTCATTCGCTTACAAATTGTGCTTGTGGCGTATTTAACCAAAAATAATTAAACAGAATACATATATGTGTCGATGTACTCATGTACTTAATTAATTTCTTAACAAATGCGCAGAAAATAGACTATCGTCTACTCCTTTGGATTACCTTCATTTTTTCCGATTCGCTAATGCCAATTGCAAAGACGGCCAAGGGTACAAATACCATCGATGCGAATATGACTCGAGATTGAAAATTAGACATTCTATTCACTAGCGTGCACTAATCAACAACCGCTTGTGGTTCAGCTAATCCAAAATTTAAGATTCTAGATTCACCTATCAAACATATCGTAGAAACTTTGAAATTTACGATACCCTATTAGCTTGTCACTATTCACTAAACACCGTAAACACGGGGCTTTAACTTGGGTTTGACTTTCGTGCTACAATTGGTTCAAGTTGGATCCACATCCGAGTCACCTTCTTCAAATTCCAAATCAAATTCACCTTTTCAAACACTTCTTACCTTACACCGAATTAAATTGAACGAGACAATTCGATCGGGTTATTCAAATACTCAGAAGATCTATACAAGAATCAATTTGATCGGGTCATTCGAGTCGGGTCCGCAAAATCACATCACTCG
Source organism: Silene noctiflora (assembly GCA_009801015.1). NCBI lineage: Eukaryota > Viridiplantae > Streptophyta > Magnoliopsida > Caryophyllales > Caryophyllaceae > Silene > Silene noctiflora. Next base: position 19,952 of record VHZZ01000054.1, on the reverse strand, counting down.
TAATAGTCATCCAAAATGAGGTGGCAGGAATTATCCACAAACTGTAGTTGAATAAACAAGTGGGGACAAACAAAGATCCAAATTTGTCGACTTTTCCAACATTTATTGTCTCTCTCAATCTTTATCCTCTTCTCTTCTTTCCTTAATCAATCAATCCAATAATCTGTTACTGGTAAATTCATCATTATTAATCAACGAATTCAATCGAATTGTTACTATTTCCCTGTTTAATTGTACTCCATATTAATTAATTAATTGATTGATGAAGATTTGAATGTTTGTTCGACAGATTTGATTGCGAAATTGGGGAAAAATTAATGGGAAATGCGAATGGTGTTGGAGCGGATTATCCAGCTATGAATCCTAATAATCCACCTGGTCGTGTTGCTTCGTGGGATTCAATGGCGAATTCTCCGCCGGAATCTCCAGGTCGATCTCGATCGCCGCTTATGTTTAATCCTCAGGTATGATTATGATTATGATTATGATTATGATTCGTTTAATTATTATGTTTTGATTGATTGATAATGAACATTTTGTTAATTCGTTTTTTTGTGACTTAAGTTTTGCTCATTGTCGTTCTTGGATGAATTGTTGAAATTATGTATAATCCTCTGGTTTGATTGTGATTCGATTATTTAATCAGCTTAAGACGGATAGTGCCGTCTTAAAGGGGAATTTGTGTTAATCATTATGCTGTGATTGTTTGATTATGAACATTTTGTTAATTTCGTTTTCGTTGAAGGATGAATTGTTGAGATTATGATTAATCCTCTGGTTTGATTGTGATTCGATTATTTAATCAGCTTAAGACGGATAGTGCCATCTTAAACGAGAATTTGTGTTAATCATTATGCTGTGATTGTTTGATTGTGAACATTTTGTTAATTTCGTTCAAGGATGAATTGTTTAGAGTATGTTAAGTACTCTGGCATAGGTTTAGATGATTATAATTTGACAAATGATTATGTTGTGATTGATTATGAACATTTTGTTAATTCGTTTTTTTGTGATCTAGGTTTTGTTCATTTTCGTTGAAGAATGAATTGTTGAGATTATGTTTAATACTCTAGTTTTGTTAGCTTTTGATGATGAGGATTTTTGAGTGATTAATGATTATGTTGTCATTGATTACGAATAGTTTGTTAATTCGTTTTTGTGATTTAGGTTTTGTTCATTATTGTTTTAGGTTTGTTTAAGTTTCTAATTAAGCCTAGTTATTAGGTGGGTTGTAGAGATTGTGAAATTTGGTAATTTGAAAAATTAGGCTCGTATCGGGTTAGCCTACTTGCACAAATTCTGGTAAATACTAATTTAGGGAACGAAGTAGATGAAAGTGCAATTTGGTGGTGAAATTAGGTGAAGGTGAAACATTGATAAATTTCACTTAACTTGTCTTGGCAAGGTTCACCTTGATCTAAAATGGACAAAAATCACTCTTCAATCTTTAGTGCAAATGTAAAAAAAGCCTTTAAGATTATTCCGTTTGATTCAATATAAGTATTGGAATTTTTAGCACGAGACCATAAATGTCAATTTACCTCATCTCATAAGACTAAGGCTATTTAGTAGCTATTCCGCAAATGATGGAACAAAGCAAAATGACTTGTTAAATTGTTGCGCTTCTTGTATTGTGGAACAGCAATTAGTCGATGCGATTCCTGATGCAATCTTCATTGCGCGTCATCCAAAATGAGCCTCTTTGTGTGATTTTTTATCTTTCGTGGTAATGCTGGGTATGTTCAACTTCTTTACCTCTTTATAGGCGAGAGTCTTTGAGGTATAGTCTTGGTTTGGGCATTCTAGGATATGAAATTTACACGTTTGTATAGTGTCTAGTAATGGTATCTCTTATAGATAGAATCGCATATTCTCTTTCTGCTTATTATTACCTCTTTTGCATCTTTACTTTCTAGTATTGGCCTGATATTGTAAGACAAACACAGATTATGATTTACTGCAGGCATAGCTTTATAGGAACTGTTAATGATACAAATCTAGACTCAACCAATGTATTTCTGATATTCAGTGAGTAGTTTTTCTGCAGAATGTCCTACATTCACAAGGTTCAGAACTAACTTATTAAGGAAGCATTTAGGAACGTAGAAGTTCTCCTAGCTGTGTGATTGCAAACCTTTCTTCAGAAATATGGAAATGGATGTTTGTCAATTTTTTGCAATGTCCCTAAAAGGCTCATACTCCATTATGTTTGGCAGCTCCCAGTAGCACCTTTGCCTAGGGGAGGTGGTGCTTTTACTTATAATAATGATGTGCATGGAGCTGTCGATCAAGCTCCCGAGAAAAGAATTCCTACGTTGATTACATGGAGTCTTGGTGGCAACAATGTGGCGGTGGAGGGATCGTGGGACAACTGGACATCAAGGTAATTGGAGCACTGGCTTCTGTGGCTCTAGTTTATAGGTGGAGAAATATATGACTAAATTTAGTATCTTGCAGGAAGATTCTACAAAGGTCCGGCAAGGATCACACGGTTCTTTTGGTGCTTCCCTCTGGAATATACCACTACAGATTTATTGTTGATGGTGAAACAAGGTATATGCCAGACCAGCCTTGCGTTTCCACTGAGATGGGGTTTGTTTGGAATGTTCTTGACGTTAATGTGAGTATTACTTTATTTTTATGAAAGCTTTTTGTTCTTATGATGCTGTTATTGAGTAAGTGTGCAGTACATGATTCATATATTATTCATTTGCTTTTATGTAGTTGTTTTCTTGGTTCGAGTTCATGAAGTAGCCTTACCGAACTACTCAAGTTCTGAAACCTTTCTGAAGAGTGAATCTTAAACAGAGAAGACAGATACTAAACTTGTGTCCATTCAATATTTGTAATAGCCTGTCTTCAAAGTGTCGTTAATGTATCTCACTAGAGTACTCGTTTCGGGAATCCATTGCATATAGAAGAAATATGTATTCTTTTCTCTTCTTATTGTGAGAAGAATAGATATATTAGGGAATCATCTGTAAAATGAAAGAGTATGTGTTCACACATAATCGTACACTTTTTTCGTACTTGCTGCTAGATAACTTGAAGAAAAGCAGCTTGCAGAATCTGACAAAAGTAATCATAATAATGTCATGAAGTGAGGACGTGGTTTGTACGGTTTAGTCCCGATGAAGAAAGAGAGAACGGTTTTTAATAATTTTGGGGGCTCTTGTTGAGAATAGTATATATTAAAAGTTGCCTATCTGGACATTATAACTAATGATAGACTATTTAGGTATCGGTTTAACTAAACAAGTATAAAAAAAAATCGTTCGCTAAAATGATGCTCTCCTTATTTAGTACAGAGTATTTAGACTTAGCTGCTTGTCGATGCAATGCTAAAATTTCATTGTGGATCATTCACAACAACTTCTGTGATTTCACAGTAAGAATAATGTTCAAATGTTGCATGATTTGCCTTTTCAAATACTTTTCTTTGTACAATAGTAACAATACACGAATCTGTGAAATTAGTGACCAACATATGTTCTTGTGATGATTTGTTCAAAGTACTATTGAGATGCGAAATGACATTGTTATATGCAGGATTGTGTCCCAGAGAGTCTAGACAGTGTAGCTGAATTCGAGCCACCACCATCACCAGACTCAAGTTATAGTCACACGTTTCCGGAAGAAGATGAATTTGCCAAAGATCCAACAATAGTACCTGCTCAGCTGCACTTAACCGTCTTGGGTACTCAAAAACCGAGCGAACCGTCTTCATCAAGACCACAGCATGTTGTTCTCAACCACCTTTTTATGGAGAAAGGCTGGGCAGCTTCCCAATCCATGGTTGCCCTTGGTTTGACCCATAGATTCCAGTCCAAGTACGTCACTGTTGTCTTGTATAAGCCCCTACGAAGGTAAGAACGAACTTATCTGTCTTATTTAGTAACTTCTTGATGGTTTGTTTTTTGCTTCTCATACTCGTTTTACGTTCCCCTGTAAAATAGAGCTCTTTGCTATGGACTTGTGGAAGTACAACGGTTTATAGTGAACACATGTTCGTAGCAACCTCAAACCTTGTTCTTTGTTGTTCTTGAAGTTTTAAGTTCATATTTTTTTTTTTTTTTTTCTTTTCGTTCCCTCACTTCATTTCTACCAAGCAAGCATTACGTCAACCAAATATCTAATCACTCCGGATTAATTTTTTTTCCCTTTATTTTAGTTTTGGTGGGCTATTTGAGTTGGACTAAGTCAGTACCATATCCATCTAGATCTCTACTTCGTCAATTATTTATATGTATGTACTTTCTTCTATAGCGAGGATGAAATAATTTGCTGATATTGGCAGTTTGAGTTTCGAGATTTTTTTCTTTCCGAATAAACAAGCATATTGCTCTCCTAGCGTGTTGGATGATAGCGGTTTAGGCTTTTGTTCTATCATGCTCAATCAGTAGTGTATATTTCAGTTTTTGTTCCAGTTTCAAGACAAATGTGGCCGAGCTTTCCGTTCTATCATGCTCAATCAGTTGGTTATTCAACCAACAATATTTTTTGAGTTGCGAAGCAAATAAAATGTAGCAGCCTAGCAGGGCTTGAGTTTTTAAGAATACCTAAGAATAACCATGGTGTTTGATCCGCTTCCTTTTCTTATGAACTGTTGGTTAGTTGTACACATGGTGTTACTATATACCGATCCCATGGTGTTGGGTCTAAAACAAACTATAACAAATGCTCGTAGATTTATTCTTATCGGGAATTACAGTAATGCCATGATGCCACACATTTTCATATCCAGAACCTTGTCAGCCCTTTATCGACTTCCTTGGGCCTGCATGAGCGATGATCATCTGTCCGAAATGGTACCCCATTTCCTTTTCCCTTTACTTTCTCATGCCATCACTCTTTACTTGAATATGGTTATTCTTAGGATATGATGTGGGAAACTAAGAAAGGCGGAACAGGGTTGATGGGTCACTCACCGGGACATATGATCCGCTTCTGCATCGTCATCTCTTCATCTGTTGACGATAACCCAAGGCCGTTAGAAGATGCTGCAGCTACTATCGTGATATGGAACAATAAATCTAGTTCTGGCTTCTTTATGTGTTGAGGTTCATCAAAAGAATGCATTTTTTTTCGAGTAAAAAAGTTGAAAAGAAGAAAAGGGAAGAAAGGAGACGCACGGTTGTTTAGAGCAGAGCCAAGATTTACAGCGGCTCCTCCACCTTTGTCTAGACTTCGGCCTTTTAGGTTGGCGTCGCTTCTCTTGTATTTGCCTTCTCCTCTTCCTGTTTTCATTCCACCCACCAAACTATGAACATCGTCTTTCTATTTTCGTATTAAACTAATTATTTTACGAGACGATTTCACGTTCCTTTTTCTCTTCTCTAATTATGCCATTGTATCTACTCACTTGCTTGAAAAAGATCGCTTATTCTTAAAAGACTCAAAACTTCTCTACTCTTTCACAAATTCTCATTGAAGATGAACACTATCTGTCACAAGCTAAAGACGGATAGCGCTCCTCTCACAATATGCAAGTTGCACTACCCATTGGATGCTCTATTTTACCCCACTTGCCCTCCCACTTGACTTATTGTGAGAGGGACATTATCCGTCTTTAGCTTGTGACGGATAGTGTCCGTCACAAGCAAGACGCTTTGCTACTCTTTAGAGCAAGGTGAAGGGTAGATTGACAATTCAATCTTTGTCTGCAAATAAAAACCAAATTCAATATTTCTATTTTCAATATTAATCAAGGGAGTAGCATTTTGTTTTGTCTTCAGTTTGACGGATATGTCCGTCTTCAATGAGAATTAATATAAAAAAATATATCCTCACAGTTCGGTTTTCGAGAAGTATTTTCACATACCTATTTAATTTAATTTGAAGGACAGCCCAATGTAAACTTTGATTTGTCATTATTTCATATTATTATCGAAAAGTCGCAACTGATATACTATAATGAGAAAATGCTTATCAAAATTGATGTTACTTGCAAAACGTCAAATAAGGACGATTCGAAAAAATTCAGAGAGCACTAATTCTTCCTCTTTCTAAAAAATATTACTTTCATAACTTAAATTTTCGAAAGTATTTTCACTTTACAATACTCCGTCGACTCTAAAATACTAAGATAAGATATAAAGATTTTGAAGAGTATTTTCACATTACACTACTCTGTCTACTCTAATTACTCGAGAAATTTAAGATAAAAAAGAGGACGGAACTTCTTTTTTAATAAATATTCACACACATTTAGAAAAATGTGGCAATTTCAAATAATAGGGAAAGTGTACCATTTTTCAAACAAAAATGTGCACCGTTTCCATTTTTCTTGACAAATTTGGCGTTATTATCATATAATAAAAAATGAAAGTTAAGAACTATAATTAACAAAAGTCAGCAGATCAGGAGTAGTTTAGTAGAGTCAACTAAAACAAACAGCAAAAAATTAGTGTTGTTTTGACAAAGGTAAGATCTGACCTTGGAACAAAGGCTTTCAGAGTTTCAGGCATAGCACCACATGCAACCATGTGCATACCTAAGCCAGATGATTAATCATCAAGCACGCGATAATTTAGCTGTAAGACAGCTCCAGATCACGGTTTATACAACCAGAGTTACGCGATAATGTAGCAATACTTTCGGAGAAGAAAGTAATAGTAAGTTTCCAAAGGGGGGAAAAATATTAGGTTTTGAAGAGTGAACAAAATGTAGTAATCCAAAATCGATAGTTTAAATCCAAATTGTTCTAGGATCATAATACCATGACCGAAAAGTAATAGAGCTTATGACGCAAAATTCTATCAATCCCAAAACCATAGAACACCGGGTAGGGGGGAAAACAAAGAAGATGGACCTACACAATCAATGCAAGCATTCAAACAATTCGCCAAAAAAGGGAAACTAGTAATAGTGCCATATGAGTTTTGACCTAGAAGACATGAATTTGGAGAAGATGGATGGATTCTCACTTGGCCATCATGACCTTGACAAACTCGTCGTAGTTGATTTGACCATCACCGTCTACGTCAGCCTCACGGATCATCTCATCGACTTCTTCATCTGTGAGTTTCTCACCTAGGTTAGTCATCACGTGACGAAGCTCAGCTGCTGAAATGAAACCATTTTGATCCTTGTCGAATACTCTGAATGCTTCTTTAAGCTCCTCCTCTGAGTCTGTGTCCTTCATCTTCCTGGCCATCAGGTTGAGGAATTCCGGGAAGTCAATTGTCCCGTTACCATCAGCATCAACTTCATTGATCATGTCCTGGAGTTCAGCTTCAGTTGGATTTTGTCCAAGTGAACGCATGACAGTTCCGAGTTCCTTGGTGGTGATACAACCTGGAATGACACAAAAAGATGAAAGGTCATTATATCGTACGATCTGACTGTATGAAGCAGAAAATGAAGCATATCCTTAAAGTCTGGATTAAGGGACACTGTTAGCTCAAAAAGTAAGTAAAGAATACATTCCAATGTTCTAAACAAATAAAAGTCCGGAAATGTTCCTCAATACTCAATAGCAGACGTCACAGGATAACCTAACTAATGCATTAACAGTTAGTAATGCCCAAGTTATCAATCGTTGTAAAAAATGAACAGGAAACTCATAAAAGGTTGATATGTTTCGAAAATTCTAGAAAATTGAGGCTAGGTACCAAAGTAATTGATTACTACGACAAGATAATTGAATTGAATTCAGAATATAACAAGAGGATAAGGAAGAGACCAACTCTAACTAATCTCACTGCTAAATTTCAATCCTCTAGAACATTGTTATACCGTTTTACAACCTTTAAGAGTACAAAAGAACATCCAACGTATCAAGTCCCCGAACCTTAATACATCATCCTTAACAAAGTTCTAAACTTAAAGGGAACTCGACACATGATCACCACCCTAAACAATGAAAGAAAATGCGAAACATGAGCGTGCTAAACAATGAAAGAAAATACGAAACATGAGCATGCTAAACAATGAAAGAAAATGCGAAACATGAGTGCATGAGCTAGTTCCCCAAACAAGATTCATTCAAATGCCGAGCCTAGGGGTAAATTCCAAAACACGTAACAATTCACAAAAACAATAAGCGAGAAGCGAGATGTATCAATCTACACAGACAAACGATTATTGCATAGCTCAATCGCTGTCGATAATCTAATGCTCAACATTATAACATGACATATACAAAAATAAATGATCCAATAATGATGAGCTGATTATTCTTCATAATTATAAAACATAAATTGAAACAGCAGCCTGATTAATAGATCAACATAATCCGAAACCAAATGATACGAGAAATTCATCGCAATAACTCAAATTAAACAACGATTCGCGTATTAGACAAGATCTATTACTCAGTAACCAAAACAAAGATATCATTACCCTAGCGCTTCAAGAGCTCTCGTAAATTACGAGGTAAGGGAGGTCGGATATACGCAACCGAATCAAAACAATAAAACACACATGAAGTACAATTATCGATCAAATAAAAATGCACAAAACAAGATCTACCTTATACAACATCATTAACACAAAATTAAACAAAAATAATCTCAAATTATGTCATAAACATACGATATATGAACAAAAATGATCAATTTAAACAAATTGATCATAAATATAATAAGATGGCGGCAAAAATCAAACATAAAAAAAGGAAAAAAAGAAATTAAATAGATAGAATCGAACCATCGCCATCCTTATCGAATAGGCTGAAAGCTTCCTTGAATTCGGAGATCTGATCATCGCTAAGTTGATCCGCCATTGATTTAATGAGAGAGAGAAATTAGAGATCGAGAAGAGAAAATGCGAGGAAGAATAATGGAAATGAAGAGCTTGTTAGAAATAATCGGAGATTGGGGATATATATATAACTTCGTCAAAGTGACTTTAGAGAGACGGTCTCGCAAAATTATTTAGATCACTTTTTTCGTATTTCTTTATGTGTTACTTATATAGTTATACGACTTATACCATATACTAATTCTTTTATGAGGCGATTTTATGAAATTTTAATGTGACTTCTTTTTTATTTCGAGTTCCCGGCTAATATGAGACCCTTTTTAAGGAAAATTACAATAATTTACAATTGTAATTATTTTTTGTAGTTCACGACTCAAGTCGTCTTTTTTATTTGGCGTGTTTTTTATGTAACCATATTTGTTTTATAGTAAGCAGTATTCATTCTTATTAGTAAATAATTTTATATTACTTTCTTCGGACGTAAATTTTCTTCTCATTTCTCTAAATATGTGAGGAGTATTTTTAATTGAAATGGGAAAAAAAAAAGCCAGAGGAAGTAGAATTTAGAGGTACTTATGTTATTACTTCTGATTATAAAATATTTTCATATATGTGAAGACTGTCTCTCGAGAAATCTACGCTAATATCATTACAAAATAATAATTTATTGTACATATATATGTATTCCTCCATCTCGATTTTTTTATTTACCTTTACTTTTGACACAATGACAAGTGGACAATATTATAAAATTACTCATATAAAATCCCAATACAAAATGGTTAAAAAATGAATAAGACACCCTAAAAGAAAATAGTTAAATCATACACAAATGACCGGAACAAAGAAAGTATCTTTTTAGGGCCGGGAATCCGGGATATTTGATATGGTTTTGTGTAAGGTTGGTATCGGATGCCTTGAGTAGATTGAGCCCATCCTTTTCTTCTCAAATCATAGTAAATATTCTACACTTTTTGGCCCACTAAAAGTTAAAAAAAAATTAATAAAAATATTCTAAACTTTTATGGTGGAAATGGAATTAATGGAATATGGATGGTCTATAAGCTTTATACTCCCTCCGTCCCGATTATTTGTTGTCATTTTTCATTTGGGGGTATCTCAGTGAATTGTTGTCCTTTTTATTTTATGATTGTATTTATGAGTAATTTGATCTTTCACATTCAATTTAGTCCACTTGTCAACTTATAATTGGCTTCCTACTCTTTCCTTGATCTTTGTGCTAAAATTAAAGGACAACAAATGACCGGACCGGAGGGAGTATATTTCCTTCATTTAGTTATATTCACCACTTTATTTTTTGTCCATTAGATCTATTTTTCAACATTTACGTCGGTAGGAATTCAATCCAATAAGTCTTTCTTAAGACATGTTATTTGCATATATAAACACAAGTCTTTTACTATTATTTAGTCATTTTGTTTTTGTCTTATCTATAAAATTGGTAACTATTTAACCCGTTTTATACTTAAAACGGATAGAGTCTGCCTAAATAACAATTTGTGAATTAACTTTATTATGTTTATAAAAGTTTTAAATTCACTTATGCTTGTGTCTTCAAATAAGACATTTTGGCTCACATGGCTCGGTTCAAAAAGCATGATTGGCTTATCAATGATTTACAAGATATCACGTAGCGACTGTGTGTTTTATTGCGTTAGAAAAAGTAAAATATTTTTTTGTTTTCTTTTTTTATATAAACGGAGTTAAACGTACGATTTTGACGTTGACGGGATTTAATTTTTGATGTAACAATTCATCTTATTTATTATGTTGTTTTGATGAGTACTTGCAATTGATCCAGGCTCACAGGGGTATTCAAGACCCTACAAACACATATCTGATGCACCAGTTTCACTCATGGAGGAAGTTTCCTAATAAGACCGTTAGTTGTACTTTTCTTACCGATAATGAGCAAGGAAATGGAAACTACTCTAATAAAAGTACCTGCCATGGATACATATAATGAACGTAATATGCAAAATTACGAACTTATAAATAAGAGAAAAAAGAATATACATCGGAGGTAGTACCTCATATTTTATTTGTTTTTGAGCATATATGTATTTTTTCTGAGCTTATTACCTCAAACTTTATTTGTTTTTGAGTATGTGTATTTTTTTTTTTTTGAGCTTATAAAAGTTTATATGTTAAATTTTAATTTTTTTCTTGTCAAAACTCAAATTTAACTAAGTTTATATGAAATGTTTTTAAGTTTTATTGTAATTTTTTAAGCTAATTGTCTAAGTAAATGAACTCAGAAACTTTATAGTAAAACACATAATTTTTAAAACAAAACCCAAAAACTTTATTATAATGCTCAAAAACTATAAAATTGGTGATAGTATATCGGATGTATAATCCACTTACTGAATAAGTAATTTTACAATAATTTTCTTTTATATTTCTTTATATAAAAGAAATTACCGTGAGTAAGGATCCTTTATATTTCTTTTTCTCTCCATTTCTTTTCATTTTCTTTAATACAATAATTTTACATCAATATCCTTTCAGAACCTCCCCAAACAACTAATTGTTAGATTATTTTGGGATAGAATCTAGGTCACTAAAAGATAATGGAAGGAAATGAAGAAATAGAGAGGGTTTAATTTCACAACAATTCCCTATATACTAAAAGAATAACACAACTCTAACTTTTCCCGCTCAAGATTCCCGCCTATATATTCACCTTCTAATAAATGGACCTTACTCTCAATAATTGATCTCACTTTAGTGCTCGTTTGGTTCATGCAGGAGTTGAATTCCTGTATTAATTTGCAATTCATATGATTCTAATTCCTATATACAAATCCCATAAAATGAGAAAAACATGTTTGATTACCTTGGAGGAGTTTGTTTTTCCCGTGAATTAAACTCCCGTGTTATGTTTGGTTAAACAACTTTTATTCACATGATTTTGATTAGTAAATACAAATATATCCTTATATAATCTGAATAACATCTTTTTTTAAGGG
>VHZZ01000053.1:347074-382247 GCA_009801015.1 Silene noctiflora | reverse complement strand
CACATGGGGGTGGCCCACCTTGTCCCCTCTACTCATATTGTTAGAGGTCTTTACCGTTTGAAGATCCGACCCGTCTTAAGCAAGACTTACTCTTAAAATAAGACCATATAGAAAATCTTAGCCAAAATATTGACTTTTCTTCAATTACAATTTACAAGTACTCCTAGCCAATAATTATGGGATCATGTTATCCAAGTTGTTAAGGATGTGCTCAAGTGGTAGCATAATAATATCCTCCTGAATTTGGAAACATGTATTTATGAGACAAATCATGTCGGCTGCAATAATCTTGGCTCTATCTGAACTTGTTAAGCTTAACGTTATTATAGGAGTCCTAAGATCGGTTTTATATTTTGATACGCCACTCATTTTAATATTCGTTAGACTTGAAGTGTGGATGTAACTCTAGACCTCCCCTAAACTGATGCTAATATTCCACTTTAGAATTGAGGGGATGAGATTTAAACCCGTGACCTTTTGATCACACTGACTCTGTTAGAATATAAAACCGATCTTGCGACTCCTTTATGGTTAGAGTCCCAAGATCGGTTTTATATAATAACAGAAACAACTAACAACAACATGGCTGAGCCAGTGAATTGAACTAAGGCGGCATAGGATTTTCACAAACTCCTGTTTGTGATAGACATATCCGTCTTGTGACGGGTAGAATCTTGATCTAACCATGAAACATTTGTTAATTTATTTGCCTAGGTGCAGTTTGACTCAACACAGTTATGTTCTGAGGCTTAGAACAGCAATTTCTGCTTCTAATACTGGACTGTTTTTGTCTGAGTTAATGGCTGATTGCTTTTAAAATTTGATTCTCAACTTCCCATTTACTTGTATCCAGAGTTGGAATCGATATCCCGACAATCGAAGTAAGATATGAAAATTTGAATATTGGAGCTAGAGTTTTAGTTGGAAGCAGAGGCTTGCCTTCTGTCTTGAATTTCTTCACCAATACTATAGAGGTAATCAAATGCGAAAAACAGTCGCCTTCCGACTACAATTCCTTGTTGTTTCGTTACATGTGACTGATACCATTGTCCTTCTATCTTTGTAAAATCTCTTGCAGGGTTTACTGAATCTTCTCCACATTCTTCCGAATAGGCGAAAACCATTTGCAATCCTTCATGATGTCAGTGGAGTTATCAAGCCTGGCAGGATGACGTTACTGTTAGGCCCGCCTGGGTCTGGTAAGACGACATTGCTGCTTGCGTTGGCTGGTAAACTCGCTAAGGATCTTGAGGTTAGATTTCAATTTTCAACAAGTTTTGTTTCTAAACTAGTTAAAATTTTGTGAAAATTAATCTTACTCAAGTTAAATGTAATTGGGATTGTAGTTCTCGGGAAAGGTGACGTATAATGGACACACAATGGATGAGTTTGTTCCTCAAAGAAGTTCAGCATATATCAGTCAACATGATCTTCACATCGGCGAGATGACAGTCAGAGAAACATTAGCCTTTGCTGCAAGAGTCCAAGGGGTTGGAACCAACTATGGTTAGTGTTTAATTTATTGCTTTAGAATTGATTATCTAGCTCGATTGGGAAGAGAAAGGCGATGAAGAAAAAGCGACAATTTATTGACTGTGCCTGATGTTTGCAGATATGCTGGTCGAATTGTCGAGAAGAGAAAAGGCTGCCAATATTAAGCCTGATGCTGATATTGATATCTACATGAAGGTGAGAATTCTTTTTGCTGAAAATAGTAACTTGTATGAAATCATACAATCGGAGGAACTAGAGTACTTAATATTTAAATTGCATTCTTTAAATTGCTAGGCCGCTGCAATGGAGGGACAGGAGGCTAGTGTGGTTACTGACTACATTCTGAAGGTAAATTACGCAGCATTAATCTACTACAGTATATAAGATTAAAAGTTGCGTAGTCTAAGGAATGATTTCTAATTTGGTTCCGACAAATTTCAGATTTTGGGACTGGATGTATGTGCTGATACCCTAGTAGGGAATGAAATGATTAGAGGTATCTCTGGAGGGCAAAGAAAACGTCTTACAACTGGTACGTATGATGGAATTGATGAACATTTGAATCTCGCATCTCTCTTTCGTTGTTTTGATAGAGTGACCTATTGCTTAAATTTTGGTCTTGTTATCATGAAGGTGAGATGCTTGTCGGACCAGCAAAAGCACTTTTTATGGATGAAATATCAACCGGGTTGGACAGTTCTACAACATATCAGATTGTAAACTCTATCCGACAATCCATCCATATACTTAAAGGAACTGCCGTTATCTCTCTTCTCCAACCTGCTCCCGAGACTTATGATCTCTTTGATGACATCATACTTCTTTCTGATGGACAAGTCGTGTACCAAGGACCCCGTGAACATGTCCTCGAGTTTTTTGAATTCATGGGCTTCAAGTGCCCTCAGAGGAAGGGAGTTGCTGACTTCTTACAAGAAGTACGCTTCCTGCTCATATACTTGATTTGTGTTCTTCCTAGACATTTAGCACTTTTGACTTATCTGGTTTTCGGACATGTTGAACAGGTAACATCAAGGAAAGATCAGGAACAGTATTGGGCTCAGAGAAATGAACCATATGCCTTTGTGACTGTTAAACAATTTGCAGAAGCTTTTAAATCATTTCATATTGGCAGACAACGGGCACAGGAGCTTGTCGTTCCATACGACAAGTCAAAAAGTCATCCTGCTGCCTTAACAACAGAGGAATTTGGACTTAACAAAAAGGAATTGCTTAAAGCATGCTTGTCTAGAGAGGCACTATTGATGAAGAGAAATTCATTTATCTATGTTTTTAAGTCTTGCCAAGTGAGTAAATCTATCTGTCCTTCAACCTCTTCCTTTGAATTCTAATAAAGTTGATTGATTACAGTATCTAAAGTTATCTTGTTTTTTTGCAGCTTGTTATCACGGCACTCATTACCGCAACATTATTTCTGAGAACTCATATGCACAAGAATTCTGTGCAAGATGGGATGGTTTACCTAGGTGCCCTTTTCTTCTCACAAGTACAGATTCTGTTCAATGGGTTCTCGGAGCTGTCATTGACAATTATAAAGCTCCCTGTGTTCTATAAGCAAAGGGATTTACGGTTCTACCCCTCTTGGGCATACTCCTTACCATCATGGCTTCTCAAAATCCCAATCTCAATCGTAGAAACAGCCATATGGGTGATAATAACTTACTATGTTATGGGCTATGACTCAAACGTGGGAAGGTTCTTTAAGCAGTACTTGGTCCTCTTAGGTATTCACCAGATGGCTTCGGCATTGTTCAGATTTAACGCAGGGATTGGAAGAAACATGATATTAGCAAACACATTTGGTACTGGAGCCCTAGTTACACTTCTCGTGTTGGGTGGTTTCATATTGTCACGAAGTACGTAACAAATATCAACTATTTAGTAATCTTCACTCTGTGTCTCATTTTTTTTTTTTTTTTTTTTTTTTTTTAATATCAACTGAACATGCTGCTTTCTGTCTTCTCAGAAACTGTGAAAAAGTGGTGGATATGGGGATACTGGATCTCTCCATTGATGTATGGGCAAAATGCTCTGTCAGTGAACGAATTCCTTGGGCATAGTTGGAGCCACCAAGGAACAGGCAAATTAGTACTGGAAGCTCGTGGGATCTTTACAAACGCGTATTGGTATTGGATTGGACTGGCAGCTCTTGCAGGATATGTTGTTCTGTTCAATGTGCTGTATACTCTAGCTTTGACATACCTAAATCGTAAGTACCCATTTTAGAATGTAATGAGTTCTTCCTGATGTTTGCGATTTTCTTCTCATAGTTTCAACTCTTTTGGTGCAGCAATTGGGAAGCCTCAGGCTATTTTGTCTGAAGAAGATTTGGAGCAGAAACAAGCAAACTTAACTGGTCAAGCCATTGAGTTATCTTCAAGAGGAAGACGATCTTCTCGCTCTGGTTAGTCATCATCCTAAAAATAAAACAGATTTACGACTTGTTTATTTTCATAATTCTTACTAGAAATTCATTTATGCCAAATTTGCAGGAACAGCTGGAGAGATCCAAGAAGTTCAAGGAAGTGGCAAAAGAGGGATGGCTCTTCCTTTTCAACCTCTCGCTATTACCTTTGACGAAATCAGATATTCAGTAGACATGCCTATGGTAATCTTTCTCTCTTTTTCCCTTTGTAATCACGTAATAATCTCTCCGTATATTCTGTACAGGGGTAAGGCGGCTTACACATATTAATACGCCTCACCCATCTTACCTCATCATGGGCGGGAACCTTTACGCCATGGGCAATGTTGTTGAATTTTTTTTTATTCAAGTTTGAACCTAAATAAGTATGCTATGGTTTTCAGGAAATGAAGGCACAAGGTGTAACCGAGGACCGTTTAGCACTTTTGAAGGGTGTAAGTGGGGCATTTAGGCCAGGGGTTCTAACAGCACTTATGGGTGTTAGCGGTGCTGGAAAGACCACCCTTATGGATGTGTTAGCAGGTCGGAAAACTGGCGGGTATATAGATGGAGATATTAAAATCTCTGGGTATGAAAAAAACCAAGAAACATTTGCTAGAGTTTCTGGATATTGTGAACAGGCAGACATTCACTCTCCTCATCTCACAGTCTATGAATCACTGCTCTTCTCTGCCTGGCTAAGGTTGTCCTCTGATGTCGATGAAGATGCACGAAAGGTAACTGCGACTAACTCCAAGTATTTTATTTCATTTTTTGTTCTTATCCGAAGTCCTCTAATAAGAAGTAAATTCCATTGCAGACTTTTGTAGACGAGGTCATGGACCTTGTAGAGTTGGACTCTCTAAGATACGCACTAGTAGGACTTCCGGGAGTAAACGGTCTCTCAACTGAGCAGCGAAAGAGGCTGACAATAGCTGTTGAACTAGTTGCCAATCCGTCTATAATTTTTATGGATGAGCCAACCTCAGGGCTTGATGCTAGAGCTGCAGCCATTGTCATGAGGACCGTCAGGAACACTGTGAATACAGGCCGGACTGTTGTTTGCACCATCCATCAGCCAAGCRTTGACATATTTGATGCTTTTGATGAGGTTTGATTCACCATAACCCTGAATTACTAATATATTTACTGTCAAAGTCTGTATTTAATCGTATAAAGCATAGAGATTCATATCATTATTTGCTTGATTTCAGTTGCTACTTCTCAAGCGAGGAGGAACACAAATATACTTTGGTCCTATAGGCCGCCATGGTTGCAATCTTATCGAATACTTTGAGGTGAGGAGAAAGTGTATATCTACTTTGAACATTATGGAAGCATATCATATGTCGTTCTTCATTAGTTCCATTTTTCAACACGAATTAATCATCCACTTTGTTAATTGAAGGGTATTGATGGAGTTCACAAAATCAAGGATGGGTATAATCCAGCAACTTGGATGTTGGAGGTATCATCAATTGCTCAAGAAACTGCACTTGGTGTCGACTTCTCTGAAATATACAAGAACTCGGAGCTTTCCAGGTAATATATTGCATATATCCAATGTTCCTCATACCAGTTGCAAATGTCGGATATGGGTGCATGTCAGTGTCACTGTTTTATGATAAATTTTCATGTTGTCGACCAAAAAAGAAGTGTTGAAGTGTCCTATTGTGTCTGAACGAATGTCATGTGGACACTGCCAAAATGAAATGTCGAAGTAACTCAACGTACACTATTAAAGCCAAAGTAGGGCTATCTGATTTCTGAGAATGTTCGATATACATGAATTATGATTGTTTTCTTAGAATTAGGGAAAGAATTATTTTCTAATAGTTCAGTTTTACATGACTAAATTTGCAGGAAAAACAAAGCAGTGATACAGCAATACAGTGTACCAGCTCCAGGATCAAAGGATCTCTACTTCCCCACTCAATATTCACAGTCTATTCTTACACAATTTGCAGCTTGTTTATGGAAACAACACTGTTCGTATTGGCGGAACACCATGTACACTGGAATGAGGCTCTTTTTTGCTCTCTTTGTTGGTGTTATGTTCGGTTCTATCTTCTGGAAACTCGGAGCTAAAAAGTACTTGACACTCATTTTTCCCAACATTTTTCTCTTCTATATTTTTGTCAGTCAGTTACTAATCTTTAGCGTTGGATAATATTACAGGAATACACAACAAGCGCTTCTCAATGCAATGGGTTCCATGTATACAGCAGTTTTATTTCTTGGCATCCAAAACTCAGCTGGAGTTCAGCCAGTTGTGTTTGTTGAAAGAACCGTGTTTTACAGAGAAAGAGCAGCAGGAATGTATTCAGCTCTTCCCTATGCTTTTTCACAGGTATATTTAATTTCTCAATAGCACTTTAATTACAGAGAAATGGTAAATGAAGCAATTGAGTTACTAACCTCACGCGTATTTGTGTGCAGATCTTGATTGAGATGCCATACTGTCTCCTCCAAACCGTCTTTTACGGAGCCACAGTGTATGCCATGATGGACTTCCAATGGACAGCATCCAAGTTCTTTTACTACTTATACTTCATGTACTTCACCTTGCTCTACTACACATACTACGGCATGATGGCTGTTGGCGTTACCCCAAACGCGAGTGTAGCTGCCATTGTTTCCTCTGCATTTTACGGCATTTGGCAAGTCTTTTCTGGCTTCCTCATCCCAAGACCTGTAAGTTTAATTTCCTTCCATACCAGTGTTTGCACCTGTTCTTTCTTAACAGCTTGCTGCAGGGTACTAACGTAAGAAATCTGTTTATTTTCACAGAGAATGCCGGTATGGTGGAGATGGTACTACTGGCTTTGCCCCATTTCATGGAGCCTGTACGGTTTGCTAGTTTCGCAATTTGGTGATATTGAAACTCATCTCTCAGATTTACAAGGAGTAACAGTGAAGAAACATTTGGAAGACTATTTTGGTTATAAGCACGATTTCTTGGGGGCAGTTGCCGGAGTGATTGTCGGGATTAACGTTCTTTTTGCTTTCACTTTCGCCTTCGCTGTCAGAACCTTCAATTTCCAGAGAAGATGATGAGAGCTCTCAAGAATGCACATTCTTTTTAGGCCATGTTTTAATATATATAGGCTTTGCTTATAGTATATATACTTTTATTTTTTATAGGATTTGTAACATTGTTATTTCTTCTCATTTTTGTAATGAATTAATAGAACACTGAAAATGTATTTTCTGACTGTTGTCAAAAATTGTATTGCAGTCTCAAAGGATTTTTTGGGAGTATAATTAATGTACGGGTTTTACTCATTTATGTACGGGTTTTACTTATTTATGACTTTTTTTTTCATTATTTTTCCATTGTATGCCCTTTCCAAAAAAAATAAAAAAATCTCTCTCTAATTCTCTCCCCTCACAAAGTTAATCAAATCCGTCAAATTGTACAACTACGGATGCTAATTCTCGTATCGATCAAGTAATAATTTTAATTCTTAATTTTATTAATTATATTATATCAAATTAAGTAGTTAATTTACATTAATTAAATTAAGGTTTACTTAAACCGTCGTCGGAGTTGGGATAAGGGACGGCGGCCAACGTAGCAGTGATGCACGGTGTGTGGACGTCCAACGTACATGAACAACCCAATTGGCAATTACTATGTTTTGCTTGTTTGATTTTTTCCTTGAACATTTTTTTTTCTTTTTTTTTCATCAAACTAATCGACTATACTACAAAATAAAGACATTTACGATACTCTTGTGAATCATGGTAAATTCTGGGGTGGTCTGGTGGTGTTAGCAATACTAGTTTCCGACAGTGTTCCGGTGGTGATATTCATGAACCACCGTCTCGGTGGTGGCAGGAGTGGTCCGGTGGTGTTAGGGAAGAGGATGTATGGGGGGAGGCGGATCTGTGAATTCGTCTGATGGCCAACCTAAAGAGGTTGTCAAGACCGGCAGGTGGCACAGGGGATACAGCGGTGAGGGTGGTGGATGGTGGCTGACGAGCGGTGGTGTTGGATGGTGAAAGTTAGAGGGAGAAAATTGAGAGAAAAAATTGAATAGGAATGAAAGAGTAGATGAAAACATTAAAATAAAAAGGGTATAATTGTCATTTACGTTCATAAAAGAATAAAATCCGTACATGAATGTGCACTAACCATAATAAAATCTCGCTTCAAATTTGATCTCAAATTAAGTTTTACAAATATCGTTTTTAGTTTATTTTCTTGATCGGGGTAATGAAGTTTGATGTTTCTCCTCAATGTAAGTAATAAATCATTGCAAAAAGATGATCAATTGTCCATGAACCAATGTAATATGTTAGAATATAAAACCGATTTTGAGATTCATTCATCACCTTAAACTTTTGGTTGAGATGGTTCTTTAACATGGTATTAGAGCCAGTGTGACCAAAAGTGAAATATTAGCATCAGGTATGGAGAATCAACGAGAACCCATATACTAAGGAGAAAATAAAGGAAGATATGAAAATTGACAAAATGAGCAAATAAAGGCTTCTTTCGAAACACTATATCCTATATAATATCATTTCCCTTTACTTAGCAAATTAAAGCTAAAATGTTTTTCTCTTTTAATTTGTAAGTTCGGGGGTGATCTAGGGGTTTAGCGGGTCTAATATGGCGCGATCACATAATATGAGTGACAATCCGAGCTTTTAGTGGTAGTGGTAGTGTTTGTTGAGGTGAAGTGAATAATCAAGGTACGTCATTTTAAATGATTTTAAGTCATCATGGTGTGTAATTGTTGAAAGAGGTGGGTTTCGGTGAGTCTGGTGGTGGTGAAGTCTCGGTTAATATGTTGGTCAGCTGGGGTAGGGGTAAATGGTAACCGATGAGTGTTGGGAAGAAAGATTAAATATAAGAGATACTTCATTCGTAATTACATGATGTTCCCGTTTGACTTTTTACAGTCTTCTAGAGTTCTAGGTGATACTTTGACTACTTTTTTTGCCCTTATAAATTACCGAATACTATATCGCTTTTATACGTCATCCATCCCATTTTATTGTACCTTTCCATTTGAGAGGATTTTTTTTTTAAAAAAAAAAAAATATGAATTATTGAATTTATCCTTTAAATTAAAGAGGGTGCTTGAGACAATATTATTAGGTGAATAAAAATAAAATAAAATAATAAACAAGAATTTTGTACTCACACCCCCATTATTTGTTTACCTTTTATATTCTTTGTGAGTATTTTAATTAAAATTAAAAAATGATTAGGACGGAGCGAGTAATAAATTAAAGGTAACAGAGGACAATAAAACTGAAATAGAGAGAAAAAATATATAACCGTCTTGTAACAGAATTACACAAAATTTTGGTTGAATCAGAGAGAAGTCATTTTCTTGTGAAAACGAAATGAGGAAATCAAACTTAAAAGCAAAGCTAAATTATTTTGGACCGAGATTATTCATCATTCAAACACTAAAAACAATGATAGTCTCATATACCCTTGGAAAACGGGTCAATCAGATCAATTTCGAGTCGGGTTATTTTAGGTTTTTATACTTTTGGTGGGGTTCGGATCGTTTTCGGGTTAGCTATTATCAAGTTATTTATGGATAATAGTCAATTTGTAACAATAAACATTCGGATCGAATTATTTCAACCGGGTTAATTCGGGCTCGGGTCTAAAATTCGGGCATCGTGTCAAGTTCGGGTTGGATTATTCGGGCTGGGTCGATTTTATGAGGTCTAGTGTCATACAAACTCCAAAGAAGAAGGCATAGTACACCACGGCAAGTAAAAGAAAAATAGAACATTGACAATGTCGTTTCGCTAGTTGTTGACTTGTTGCATCACCTATTTGGTGTTATACGTAGAAAATTAGAAATACGCTATTTCCCCCTTTGTTTAACTGATTTCAGAACGCAAAACAAATAATTAAAAATCTAAAAATATATTTGAAAGAAAAAATTCAATATTTTTAGTTATTAAGTGTACAAATTTTACATTAAAAAAACATAAATCTTCTCATCAAGTTTTATTTATATTTATTTTAATATTTTAATTCTTGTTTTTTGGTCGAAAGAGGGTGGTATAAAAAACGGTAGAGTGAAGCGTTAGAAGTCCTATTAGGGAAATTAGCGGTGCTAGTGACCTTTTGTTCAACGACTTTTGTCCAATCTCCTTCTCTCGAAAACAATTAAAATATTGAAAATTTTACTTACATAGATGACGGTTACAAACGAAGCTGAGGGATAATGTTATACCTTTACTAATCGAGAATCACAATGTCACATATCAAAGTTACCCTCATATTTGCCAAAACAGTTAGTCTTTCTTGTAACGATAAAAAACTTGTGACGTTTTACAAACTCTTTACAATACAAAGGTGTTCTTAGTAGTACATTATCTTGGTTGCAATGTTAAAGAATAACGTTTTGCTTTCACAGGCCGAAAACGGATAGTGTCCTTCTCACAATAAGGCAAGTGAATGATAAATGGAACAACTCATGGTTGGTATCACTTGCATATTGTAAGAAGAACACTATACGTTTTCAGTTTGTGACGGATAGTGACCGTTCTCGATCAGAATTTGTGTTAGAATAAAGACAAGTCTTAGTTACGGTACACGCAATTTAAAAGTAGTACAACAACTTAGGATGCAGTACCATCAAGGTCTTCCTATAAACTCTCCATTTTGCCCTTTTCTCTATTTGATTAATTCAACAAAACAAAAACCAAAAAAGAATTTATAATTTATAAAAATGGGTATCTCAACTTATTGCAGCCTTAATGCGTTGCCTCCTTCACCACCCCATGATCCTGGCTCTTCCCCCTCCAAGACAAGTCTTTTGCTAAGGTAACACCACCGATTCTTGTATAAGACCGTTGAACCCTTGAAAAGTAATCATTTTATAGTAAAATATGATCCCTTTATGTTTTTAAAATAGTCACTTTTTTAACATAAAAAATGGTTTCTTGATTGATTTCTTTATTTTGAGGGATTGTTTTGGAAACCTAAGAGACTGATACCGAAACTTAGTATCACCGAATGTTGTATAATGTTGTATAATGACTAATACTTGATTAATTAGGAAAGTTGATGATGAAAGAACAAGAAGGAAGAACAACAAAAATGTGATGGCAAGCATTGCAATTACTATAGTAATTGGTCTAGAAGTGGGGGATCTTATAAACAACACCAATATGAATATGAATATGAATATGAATGGAGAGTTTAATTCAATGGCAATCATACAAACCAAATTACCGAACAACAACAACAACAACAAAAAGAGAATTGCAAGATGGAGTGACAAAAGAATATGCCCACCATGGCATATCAACTCTTTAGAGACAATTGTGCCGGAAAATCTCCCCAGACGGTCATTTCCTCGAACAAAATCGGAGGGAGCTTCTTACTCCATTCTTAAGTCTGCCCCATCAACTCAATTTTCGCCTGTGGCCAAAGTTAGTTGTTTTACAATGTAATGTATAGGGAGGATTCCAAATTTGTATATAGCATTAAATGGCTTTGTCTTTGTCTTAACCGCTAAACTAAGACGCCTGATACCGTAAATAATTACAAGGCTTGTATAGGTTGCAAACAAATTTCCCTGTAAAATATCAGTAAATGTATACAATTATTGCATATATTTGTAGTACAAAGTTGTAGTACAACGGAATAGAAAATCAGAGCTACTTGTATTTCAGTGTAGTACAAATGTACAAATGTACAATTGAAGTATGCGGAGCTGGAAAAGTGAGAGGTGACTACCAGTGGTGACGGGTGAATACTGAATAAGGGTGGCAATGACAAGTTGGTCATTTCAAGACGGACTCTTTCCCATCTGAAATAAAACAGACAATATGTTGCTATTTTAGGGGGTTGCGAAACGTCGTCGACGTTTTGTAACAAATCGTCGACGTTTTTAAAAAAAAAGACCATCACTACCCTTACTCACTCTCTCTACTCTATTCTCTCTCAAATCCTCCTGAACAATAAATTTTAAAAAAAAATAAAAATAAAATAAATTCAAGATTTGTTAATCGGATTCAATGTCATACAACGAATTAACTACTTAATAATCTATGGAATTGTAATTTTTTCCGTTTGAATTGGACATTATTTCCTAGTATGAGTTGTTGCCTAATATGAATCGATTANTGTTTTTCAATATCATAACTATGTTCTATTAAGGGTGTTGGGTAAAAAGGTTTATATTAATTTAGTGTAAAATCGTGTCCTAAAAATCTATATACCCTCACCAAAAATATATATGGATAGTAACAAGTTTTAGTCTAAGTAAAGTTCTATTAAGCAAATGGTGGAAGTAAAAAAATTTATAATAACTGATAGGGTTAACAAAATATACTCAACAAGGTTTACTATCAAATTAAATTAGCAGAATTAGAAAAAAAAAAAATTAGCAGATTATATGAAAATTTTATTATTTTCATACTTTTAAAATTATAAAAAAAAACTTTTCATATGGTCTATTCCTACCATGTTTTTAATAACTAACTTCATATGGTCCATATCGTACTATGATTTTAAAAATTACACGACGATTGTTGTGTAGTGTTAAAAACATAAGGAAAAAATAATCCGTAAAGATTAAATGTTTACATCTTAAGCAATACAATACGTATCTTACACATGTACCTTTTAATTATAATTATTATTTGATCATGTATACTCTGATTATTAGTAAGGAATAGAGATGTTAGTTGAGCAGATACAATGGGTGCCGCACTACACCTGCACCCATGAATGGGACGGGTATGGGTAAAGCATTCGTAGAGGGGTACCGGTACAAATATTCCACTTGTGATGGGTGGCGGGGCGGGGCTATACCCCCTACCCACCAAATATGTTTGAAGTTTTCATGATTTAATAATTTATTATATTTTTTAATTATTGATTTTTAAAACTTATGGGACGAATGTAATTCGCTTACATTCGAAATTATCATGGATATGAAATAAGATATAAGCACATTGGCTTATGAATGCTTGGGTGCAGATATGAGGCACGGGCATAAAAAAGTCTTCGCCTATTATTATAACAATTATATATCAATTTGGTCTAAATGTTAGGAGTATTATAAATGTTGAATCTCAATTCAATATTTTACTTTAATTTGAAGGTGTAAAATTTTGTACATTCATACTATAATATTGAATGATATTATAATTATAAATTTCAAATAACTATTTATATCTTTTTTATACATGCCCGTGCAATTTTGCACGGGTTCTAAGCTAGTTAAGGTATTAAACCGGAATGAATAAGTAATACACTTAAAAATAAAAACTCTATAAATATCGTGCATTTATTACGCGGGAGTATAAGTAATTAATGGAGAAAACTTTAAGCCTTTCTTATTATGTTGACAAGGGAGAGCTTTTTTACGCTCTTGAACAACAATAATGAGAAAACAAAGACTCGAAATTGAATCGTTGGGCTTTGCTTGTCAATCTTGTTATTTTTCCCTTTACTATATAGTACTTTGTTTAAACATTATGTTTTTGATAAATATTGAATGAAGCTTTGCTCGTTGTGTTTTGCTTCAATTTTTCTTTTGTAAGAGAAACAATGGTTTAGCACTAATTGTGTGTTTATGTAGTTAAAGTTATAAGGGAAAGAGTTAATGACAGCAAGATGTGGCCACTTGCACGGATCGGCCCGGCCTGACTCACCCCTTGGGTCTGTATTTCCTAGGCCCGGTCGACTCGTATGACCCGTCTAATGCTCCAGGTCAGTTCGGATCCAAGGTAATCGGCGTGGTAGACCAAACCCGTGACTCGGTCGTCCACGACTCGTCGAAAGGCCGGTTCAGGGTCGGCCTCACCTTGAATGGGCTCGACTCGGCTAACCTGCCCACCACTTAAAAGGTCGGTTCAAGGTCAAACTAGGTGAGACAAGCCCACTCCCGGTTCGACCCGACCTGACTTAACCCGACATGTGTCCACCTCGAATGACAACATATAAGAGAAGAACTCCAAAAAGGAATATGGATGTTAACTGTGTGTGTTATCTCTGTGATCGTACGGAGGTGGATTCATTGGAGCATCTTTCCAGGGACTGCCCTTTTGCTGCAAGAATCTGGTGGGGTAGTCGACTTGGAATTAGATCTGGATAAAGCCATGATTTAAACCTGCAAGACTAGATTATCAATTGAATTTATTTCATTCATAAGATGTGTGATTCCAATGAGATTATGATTTCTGTCTTTTGTACTATCTAAACTGTCTAATGTGCTAGGAATATTGTGGCAATGAGGGATAAATCTATTTATCTCTTCAAGAGAGCTATTAGCATTTCTAAAGAGGATAATGATACGACGTCACTCTCTCACATGCACCCCTTATTATTAGGGGGTCCCTACTTATTATATATGATTCACCCATTATTATAAATGAGTTAGCAGTCACGGGGAGGTACCCAAGCTCGGCGTCACCCTCTCATATACAATAAGTGGGGACCCCGATAATAATGAGTGCATCACATATAATAACTAGGGACCCCTAATAATAAGGGGTGCATATGAGAGGGTGGCGCCGAGATTGGGCGCCACCCGTTAACGCCGTATCATTATCCGAAGAGGATTCCTTATATATCTAAAGTAGTTATGGCCTTCAATAACCAACCTAACTCTATAGCTTCAAAGGATGATCAAACAAACATCTTTGTGGATGCTGTAGGATGGTTCATTAGGTTGGAGAATAATGGTTCGTACTTCTACACTAAAGGTGGGCCCCTCTCTCCTCTCTCACTCGACAAATCAAGCAGAAGCTGCAGCTATCTTGAAAGCATTTAAATTGACGTTGAAGGAAAATTTCTCCATGTCAACCTTTTCTCTAATTGACTACAAGTGCTCGCACAAATCATGAACATGTATTTCCAAGGTTGATCTAAATGGGGTTGCGAAACGTCGTCGATGTTTTGTAACAAATCGTCGACGTTTTTAAAAAAAAGACCATCACTACCCTTACTCACTCTCTCTATACTTTATTCTCTCTCAAATCCTCCCAAATAACAAATTTTAAAAAAAAAAAAAATAAAATAAATTCAAGATTTGTTAATTAGATTCAATGTCAAACAACGAATTAACTAATTAACTACTTAAAAATCTATGGAATTGTAATTTTTTCCGTTTGAATCAGACATTATTTCCTAGTATGAGTTATTGCCTAATATGAATCGATTATGAATGTGGAATTTGAAATTGCCTAGCTTAGTATGAATCAACCCATAATTTAATTTTATTTTTATTTTTTGTATGAATGAGACGTTGAATATGGTTGTCCCTAATGGACACGGACAATGAAACCCAACGTCCATATTGGACTAAGACAATGATACCAATCGTCCTTTGGTTGGGCATGGACAATGAATGTGCACGTCAATAGGGGCTTGGACGTTGATTATGGGTGTCACAATTGGGCATGAACGTTGAATCATGTCGTCTGTATGAGGGAGGGACGTTGAGTCTTGTCATCTCTGATGGACTGTATGATGAATCTTGGCATCACAATTGGGCCAACGTTGAAGCCCAACCTTGCAATCCATTCCCAACGTTGAAGTTCAACGTTTCACCCAACCCCAAACGTTGAACTTCAGTGTCCCCCACCCCATTACATTTTCACTACCATCAACGCATACACAAATCAACTTTCTGAACAATATGTGCTTTCAATTTTGCGCTGGTCTTGTTAACTTCTTATTGCATTTTCTTTTGATATCTCCCCAACTATATGTGCTTTCATTCTTATAGGCGATTAATCGACATTAATGGTGATCATACGACATCAATGGTGCTAGAATGTTTATAGGTATGATTAATTTTCTCATGACTTTGTTTGTAATCCTTGATTTCGTATTTTTCGTTTTAATCGCATGCTTAAATATTGAAATCCTATGTCAATCGTATTTCATAATTCATGAATGTCTTGTGCGATTTTTAATCAAATCCGTTCTTATAAGGTGGCGAGGCGATAGTGGTTAAAGGTGCAGCGGCGGTGTGGTGGCAGTGGGGTTAATGGCAGCAGTAGCAGCGGCGATGTTTGGGTCGTGGGGATCCAGATGGATGTTGGTGAATGAAGTGTTAGAGGAAAATAGAAGAGAGCGGAAGAGAGATGTATACCAAGGGTAGATTACGTCTTTTTTTACGAAAAACGTCGACGATTTGTTGTAAAACGTCGACGATATTTCGAAACCCGGCTATTTTACAATAAAATGTTGCTATTTTCTGATAACATGTTACCATTATTTTTTACACCATTTTCATGGGTAAAAGGTGATAACTCTAATTATAACATTTTGTCATTAAATGGTTACATTTTATTAAAAAATGAGAACATTTTGGCCACCTTATTTCAGACGGGAAACAGCCCGTCTGAAATAAGAATTTGCGTGAATAAAATAAATGTCCAGCTCGACCTCGCCCTTTTGGGGATTGTGTCGTGTCACCAACACAGACACCAATACTACCTCCTCCCCTACCGTCAGCACCATCGTCGGGGGCGCCACCACTAACCCTCTCCGACCTCTCAAACAGGTCGAACGGGCAGGTTACGGGTTTGGTCATTTCGGGTTCGGGTACATCGTCAGCACATGAATGTTCAACTCTTTCGAGGTGGTTTGAAAGTCGGTGGCTTCAACTTACCTCTATCATTCGAAAGGATGAGATATGTTGATCTTACCTTAGGGGATCAACATAGTTTTATTACCTTATCAAAAAAAAAAATATATCGGGTTCGGGTAAAATACGGGTCAGTTTTATTTCGGGGGTGTAAAATATGGGTTTGTACGGGTCTAGTTTTGAGTCAGAAACTAACGCGTTTTTACAAATGTTTCACTCCCCTTTTATTTTTCACTCTTCCTTTTATATATTTTCGCATTTTGAAGTGTGCGTTCACCCATGGACGGTTCTAAGGGATGATTCATGTCAGCCGACCCCAAACCATTTTGAGATTAAAGCTTTTGATGTTGTTGTTGAATAGTTATTCTTAATTTCTATAATTATCTGTTTAATATGACTTTTCGAGTATAAATGTACTTAATACTAATTACAGATACACGTCGAGCTTGGCTTAACGCTTCCTTCCGTGGACTCCTTCTCTCGGCTTACACCTGAAAACAAGAATAAACCTAGCCTCGGAGATTCCGAGGAAAGCCTCTCTAATGCCTAAATCAGATTCTCTTTATGTCACTTTTAGGTCGATCAGGTTCCTCGTAAAGAGTTACCTTAGGTCGACTTTTATAATGAAAGAAAGCTTTAGATCGTAGGAGATTGGGTTGAAATTACATACCATGTCTTATAGACGTAACCCTTGTTTTAAGGGAAAATAATGAGGATTTCGAGGTGCTTACGTGGCAGTTTCACACGTAAGGTGCGTCTTAGCTGACGTCATGGTGCCGAGACAGGACGTTGACGGTGACTGTTTTCCCGAGATTTTTACCTCGCTACGGGATGGGGTCGACCAAGTGACCGACGAAGCGTGGGGACCGACCATCGTTGTGCTCCTAAGGGGCGGTCGACGTTCATCTGAGTTTAAGCATTAGGATTTGGTCTTAGGCCAATTGGATCATGGGCTATTTCTGAGTGGGTCTTAACAAGTGATTGGACCATGAATTTATGCCCATAAATGACAATAGTAAATAATTTGTTATAGCAAACTCTACGTTCATTTCCACCCAAAACCAAAGCTAAAGTATAGAAATGTTAAACATGAAGATAATGTTGGCACAAAATCATCATCTAAACATTCAATACAACAATAAAAAACTTCTCCACAACATATTAGTTACATAAATTATCTAACTTTTATAAGCAAAACGTTTTCAAGGCAAAACCCAACTTAAATAACTCGATTTTTTCACTTAAAATGCTAATTCTAACATGTAAACCCATAAAAGGATGTAATATCGAGTGTCACCATTACCTTCTTAGCACTCTAATCCTCCAATATAACGTCAATCGTGTAGAGGTCTACTTTCAGGTCACTTTAGTCAACACCTATGAATAATCTCATAACAACCTTGTTAGAAAACCCCATTTTAAAAAAGACGGTTTTTTGAAAAGATAAAAAAAAAAAGATGAATCTTTGTTACACTAGTAGATAATAGAGGAGAATGAGAGGAAAAAAACGTACTGGAAATGGTGAATTTCGTTAAGAAATGAAGATTTAACGACAATTTTGAGAGCTAGATAACTTATTTACGTATGTGGGTCGACAGGAACATGATACGAGATTTAATTGGGTCTTGTTTGGGTTGGAGGGTTTGTGACCCGTTTACATGTGATACGAATACGAATCCGACACGACACAATCTTTTTGCCAGGTCTACCTGAAACGTACTTGACTCGAAATAACATAAACCGGTTAAAGTAACTAATTGAAATGAATCCTATTAAAATCGAACTGAGACTGAGATTGATTTAACCCGATTTAAATGACCCGTTTGCCAAATCTTTTAGGTATAAATAACCATAAAAACATATTTTTCTTTAAGGAAACAAATACATTGCATATTTGAATTTGTTTTGAATATATTTGAATTTGTTTTGCATAAAATGGGAATGTATAATAGGACAAAATATAGGAATGGAAAAGAGTGGAAGACACAAAGAGAAGAAGGCCCCATAAAAGTGATGATGAAAAAGAAATTAGTTTTTGGGACAGTGTGAATCTATGTTTATACTCCTATTTTTATTTAATTATTTAATCTGTTCCCTGCTTTTTTTCATCTGATTATTCTTTTTTTAATTAATTAATTAATTTATTAATTAATTTTCAGTTACCCAAACTAGAGGCCCTGCTTCACCTCACTTCTTTTCTCTACTGTCCTTTTGATATTCCATCCATTTAGTAATTAAATTAATTAATTAATTAAAATAATAATAATAATAATAATTATAATAAATAAATACTTAAATACTGCAGTTTCATGAACAACTGACATTGCATTGCTTTCTCTTCTCTGTTCAATCAAAACAATGTCTCAAACCAACTGGGAAGCTGATAAAATGTGAGTTTTTTTACTGCAAAGATTTAATCTTTTTGCATTTTTAATCCCATTTTCCCCTTTTATTAATTGGGTTTTTTGGGTACTTATTAATTTTGTTTACCTAGTTTTTTTCCTTCATGTTTTTCAAGTTTTTCCACCACATTGTTGATTGTTCCAACTCTACTAGAAGTTCAATTGGTGTTATTCAGTTGGTCTTACTTGAGACCGTCTTGACTTAAAACCTCTCAAACCGCCTTTTATTCCCACCTCTATTTTAATCGGGGGTGAGAGCTGTCTTAAGTTGAGATGGTTTTAATAAGAATTGGTGTTATTGTTCATATCTTGATGCTTAGATGCTGTCTTTACATATGCATGGCTTCTGGTCACTAATTTTGTGGTGTTGAAGGTTAAAGCTTTAATATACTTGCAGCATTAGTGAACTTTTTAAGTGTTTTTAACTATGTATGTAGACGGTCTTGCTTGTGACGGTCACAAGCTTGTGAGCTCTCACAACCTCCCTTCTACTTGCCCTCCCACTTGCTCTTTGTGAGAGGTGACAAGCTTGTAACAGAATAGCGCCGTCACAAATGAGAATTTGTGGTATGTCAAAGTAATGTTTGTAAATTTTCAATTATTTTAGGTTGGATGTGTATATTCATGATTACCTAGTAAAGAGGGATCTGAAGGCTACTGCACAAGCCTTTCAAGCTGAAGGAAAAGTCTCTTCTGATCCTGTTGGTACGATGCTCTTTTATTTTTATACCAACTATATCTGTGGAGCGGATATTTTTTTACTGCATTTCGGTTTAATTGAATTTTGTACATGTTTTTCCAGCTATTGATGCTCCTGGTGGATTTCTGTTTGAATGGTGGTCAGTTTTTTGGGATATATTCATTGCCCGGACTAATGAGAAACATTCCGAGGTAGCTGCTTCATATATTGAGGTTGGTTCTAAGAATGCATTTGTGATTGCATTTTGTCATATGGCCATCTTGCGATAATTACTAAACAAAAGCCTTTTTTTTGTTCAAGTATATGCCCTTTGAACTCCAGCAAGACCTGCATGAGACGTTCGTATTATATGAGATGAGTAAGCTTCAACGTAATCCACCTAAGAGACTAAACTGAGAAAATAGCCCTGTAAATTGTTGGCCATGCATTTATATATGGTTGCGAATTGAGTGGTGTTATTTAGAGGGTACTTTTTATTGGCATATAGGATTTTGTGCTGTTTTTCTTAGTCTTTCTTCTCTGTCACTGTTGAAGTTCTTGATGCTTGTGGTAATGTTCCTGACCATTTAGAGGCTGGCTGGACACCGTTGCAAAAAAAAAAAATTGTACTTCGTGACAACTGACAAAATGTATCTGCATGTGCCTCTAATAATATCCAGTTGTATCTCAGAAAGTGGAAACTAGTTGTCGCTCTATGTTGATCATATTACTATCCTCCTTCATTTTGTTGCTTCAAAGATCATCTGTTTGTTTCCATTTCCAATGGAGCAAAAGGCTCACTGTTTTTTTTTTTTTGTTTTTTGTTATGATGGAATAAGGAAAAATGACTCACTAAACTAGTAGGGCTTCTATTTATTGTGAGATATCGGTCATTTGATGCGACTCTTAATGCTATTTTATTATGGGTCAACCAGAAAGAGTTTCTTACTGTTGGGTTAAAGTTGCAAACGTTCGATCCCCTTTACCTCCCATTTGCGGGAGCCCTTTGATGCACTTGGGTAATGATGTTATTTTAATCATGTGGTTAAGTGTATCTCTGATATAATGTTATTATTCACTGTCGAGTGGTTGCCGAATTTCATCTTTTAAGATGCCACTTAGCCCGCTTGTTTTCGGTTCATTGCAGGAATCATAAAAGATAATTTTGATTTAGTAACTTTCTTACGACTACCGTGTTTTCGTTTCCTGTTATGCAACTTGTATGCCCTAGAACTAGAACTAGAACTTGCATCAGTGGCCAGTCCAAAAATTCACTAAGAGCTAATTTTTTAATATTTTTTGGTGTGAATTCGATTAATAGACTCAGTTATTAAAAGCAAGAGAGCAGCAACAACCACAAAATAATCAGCCTCAAAACCTGCAACAACAACAGTTGCAGATGCAACAAATGATCTTGCAGAGGCATGCGCAACAACAGCAACAGCAGCAACAACAACAACAACAACAACAACAACAACAACAACAACAACAGCAACACCACCAGCAGCAACAACAGCAACAGCATCAACAACAGCAACAACAGCAACAACAACAACAACAACAACAACAACAACAACAACAACAGCAGCAGCAGCAGCAGCAACAACAACAACAGCAGCAACAACAACAACAGCAGCAGCAGCAGCAACAGCAACAACAACAGACACAGACTCAAAGAAGAGATGGTGGCCATCTCCTTAATGGCACTGGTAATGATCTTCCTGGAAATGATACTCTTTCTAGACAAGCTTCTGGAACTGCAAATGCCATGGCGACCAAAATGTATGAGGAGCGATTGAAGCTGCCGCTGCAAAGAGACTCATTAGATGACGCACCTCTAAAAGTAAGTGGTTGTATTGAACTCATTTAGTTCATTGTTATGGGGGTGAGGATCCTCTAGCTCTGTTTGCAAACTTGATATGAGTTTCCTTTATCCTAATTATCAGTGACTCCTTGCAGCAAAGGTTTGGTGACAACATGAACCAGCTCTTGGATCAGAATCATGCTTCTTTACTGAAATCAGCTGTTTCTGGCCAGCCTTCCGGGTAGGTCTTATTATGTTTGGAACTGTTACTGTCTCTTTTTGTTTACCCCTTGGTAAAATCCCGCCAAACCTAGCTTCTCTTACAATTTCTCAACTTGTCACCACTAGTTATTTACCTAATATTCCTCATTAATGGAACGAAACACAGTCTTTACATTGATTCTGAACAGATTAACGTGACATTGTTATGAACCTAGCTTCTCGTATATCCCCAGCGTCATAGGATTAGGATTTGTTTCAAAATCACGTTTGTTCATTACTTCTGAAATTTGGAGCTTTGGAAGATTTCTGAGGGCTAGTATGTTCTTTTTGGTGTGAATGACCTTTAATCTTTACCTTCAGCATATGTTTACCTTATCGCTACTACTACATTGTTCTCTTATCTTACTTAGACTTTGATTAAGCCAAAGACTAATGATTCTTCGCTTCGGAATGAAGTAAAATACCTCATTAGTTGTCTTCTCCGTGCTTGTTTATAACGATGTACTTCCCTCTCTACAAATCCAATCACCGTACAAATTCAAAATTCCTCTCACAAAAAAAGTGAGACCGGGATGTTTAGATTTGAAGGGAGAGAATAATAGTTATTTGTTTTAAATTCTGATGTATTTTCAATATGGGCCATTCGGAAATTACTTGTCTGTGTTGTCTGACACAAGGGTGAGACTGCCTATATCCATCGCGCCTTACCCGGCCATAAGCACGATCCCTTAGAGCCAGAAACATATGTGCTGCTTTGGTATGTAAGCGTAATGAAGTGGTGGTATAAGCAATGAGAAATTTACACTCACAGAGAAAAATAGAACCAAGAAAAAGAAAGACATTTCATATCCCATATCCTGTGCATATCATTTTCATCCCATGTCCTCCATATTCTCTTCAACCCAGACACATCTCTTTCTTAAATCCTTTCTCGACAAAGTTCACCTTTTCCCTATAGGGTGGCAAACTGGCAATTGACTACGGTGGTGAGGCCACCAGAGAAAAAGCCGATGCCGAAAAACCTGCCAATAAAACCTATTTCTGAAACAAAATGACATGAACGGAGGGAAAATGGGGAAAGAAGTTAAGTGGGTCATTGGTAATTTTGGAAGGAAAGACCAGTGTCGGCCATGGCACGCCAAGAATATATAGGAGAGTTGGAGGAATTTAATTTGTTGTGACTATTTCATTGCCATGTGTCACATTGTTATTTGTGGCTACCACCACCTAGCAATGATGTCATGTTATTACCAATGTAACATTAAAATTAAGCTTTGAGGCAACTGTGGTAGTCATGTGATACCAAGCGAGGTATTTCTCTATTTTCAGCCAAGTGTTGCATGGTTCAGCTGGTGGCATGTCTCCGCAAATGCAACCTCGGAATCAGCAGCTTCCGGGGTCTGTATCCGTAAGTCTCTACATTAATTTTCCTTTTCAGTTTCTATCTGATGCTATATGTCGTAACTTTATTTACAAGGCCAGGCATTGTTCTCTATGATCAGGATTTGAAGACAGAGATGAATTCAGCTTTGAACCCCCGAGCTCCTGGGCCTGAAGCATCATTGATTGGCCTTCCTGGTATCTCTTTAAATATGCTGAAGCTAATCTAAAACTCCGTATGATTTTGGCATACAGAGGGCTGCTGATAATATAGAGCAGAAGTTTCTAATTGATCTTGGGAGTCTCAGACCATGACATGCTGCATTTTTTCTTTTGCACCAGGTTCAAATCAAGGTAGTAATAATTTAACCTTGAAAGGATGGCCACTCACAGTAAGTCTCTTTTACTTTTCAAATAATTGTACTGTCTAGTATTGTCTGATTTTCTTACCTATTAACTTTTGAGAATTCTGGTAATTCTAATTCTTGTTAGTGGCCCATACTCTTTAGTGTTGAGAAAAAAGGAATGTTACATTTAATCAATACTCTCATGAGACAAGTTGTACAATGTATGTACTCCTATACTTCTGAAACTATAAGTTAACTATTTAAAAATCGAATCAATCTCAAAAGTTCTTGTTCGTATTTTTATAAAGTTCTATAGTTTTGTTAATATGCTGTTATTACTGCCAATAAATTTTCAGAGTTGTGATTGTTTTTGCTATCAAAAGCGTTTTCTACCCTGTACAAACTAGTTAAGAGGTTAAGACCGTATTTTGTGATTTGTGGCCGTTTCCTAGACAGGCAGACCTTACCTAAATTGAGCATATACTCGGTTTTGTTGTATGAACTGCGACAGTAAATGTATGTATTACTGTAGTTATTACACATTCAGTTTCAGGTCTGGTAGTACCTTTGGTATTCGCTCCAATTTATATTGTCCTCATTTGACATTGGTGGTAAAAAAATGTTGACTTTGACCAATATATTCTCACAATATTCAATAGTGACACCTTGGAAAATAGATGATGAAAATATTTGATAAATCAAACCTCACGATGTTTACACTGTATCGTTACATATACTATACTTGGAGAAATTTAGGTCAACTTTGACGTTAATTGACCACCGAAGATGAATGGGAGAATAATTTTTGACATGGAGCTAGTATAAAACTAAATGTAAATATTTACTTATTTTCTGCTGGTTGTTGATAGGGACTAGAGCAGCTTAGGTCTGGACTACTTCAGCAACAAAAATCTTTCATGCAGGCTTCTCAGCCATTTCATCAAATTCAGATGCTGTCCCCACAACATCAGCAGCAATTGCTTCTTGCCCAGCAAAATTTGACTTCTGCGTCTGCAAATGATATAGAAAACAGACGACTCAGAATGCTGATGAGTAATCGGAGTATGAGTCTCGGGAAGGAGGGGATTCCGAACTCCATTGGGGATATAGTCTCAAATGTTGGATCACCCTTACAAGGCGGTTGTCACGTTTTACCTCGTGGAGATGCTGATATGTTGATGAAGGTATGACATTTTGCTAATAACCTTGCTTTTAAAAAGATTTTGTTCCACTCCAGCTCGTTTCTCATAAGTACTATTACTACAAACAATTGGACCTAGCAATTGTTCCGACACGTCTCTTGCCCGAACAAACGATCCCCTAATATAACCCAAAACCCACACTGACCCCTACCCGAATTTTGATGGCCCAAACAGATCCGAAATGACCAATACACCTGTAGTCGTTCCTAATGACCACTTTACCAGGTCTAACAACAATAAACTCTTCTAAAATAGTAAAGCGCAACTAACATGATTTGGCATAAAACTCTTCCAGAATTATTAACGGTCTACCCTCAGCAATGACAAAACCGTAGTGAAGGGAAAAATGGCAGTGAAGCAAAAAAATAGGCTTGAGGCACTCGTAGATCTACAAGCCACATCTCTATTCAATACTCCATTCTCGAGGAGACAAGGATTATAGATTATAAATAGCAAAAAAGTGAATCTCGAGATTCTAAATCTGACTAATGTTCGTAAAAAAAAAAAAAGAGGAACGCAATAAACTTCAGATTCACAATCTAATTGAGATGCAGTTAATAATTGTTAAAACTTAAAACTGTAAGAGAAAAAGGACATGCTTTTGAATTCTTGTTAAAGTTGAGTTAATACTTTTTTTTTAAATTTGCTGTAAGTTAAATGTATTAAGTAGATAAAAGATTCAATCTGGAAATGACGACGACATACCTATACTAATAGAACTATAGATATAGTAATGTAGCAATCAGAATTTCAGAACTTAAGCTGGCAAAGTACATAATGACTTGCTGTTTTCGTGCGGCAACTGTTGGTTTACTGTTTAAAGTTATTTATAAAGTAGCCTTTTTAAGAATAATTGAATGCAACTTCTCGGCTGTTAATTGTATTTTCAGATGAAAATGGCTCAGCTTCAGCAGCAGCAACAACATCAAAAAGTCCCGCACCCTCAGCATCTGATTCAGCAGCTTCAGGCCTATTGATGCCCGGTCAGCCTCCACAAGTTTCGAATCACAGTCTCCTTCAGCCAGATAAGCTTGGTGGAACTAACAGCATCTCAATGGATGGAAACATGTCCAATTCTTTTCGTGGAAATGATCAGGTCTATTTAGTTTCCCTCATCTATTCTGATTTGATGCCATTTCGTGTTTTAATTTGGAAGCTGTTGGTAAGAGTAGACGTAACTAGTGAAAAAAGGTGTCCTCATGAACTGTAAAATGCTCATTGCCTTAAAAAAACAAGAGTGCCGAAGTATTAGTACCCAATTTTAGTTCTGTGTGGAATATGAATCAAAATGAGACTAAGAGACCAGCTTATTTGGTCAAAATTCCCTGAAATACACCCAGACACATGTGAATGAATCAATAGTTCAATTGTATGGAAGTTGAATATGCAGTCATATACTTTGTTTCCCTCTATATGTTTTTGCAATATGATGTTTCAGTGTAATTTTCTCCATTGACTTGGTTTCGAAAGTGATGACTTTCCAACTATTTTACTGTCCTTTTTACCATGTAGATGTAATACTCACGGCGTTTCATTTATGTTGTCCTTGTTTGACCATGGGCCACTTGTAAGACGTAATACCGCAGTGCCAAAACTGGCCTTTCCCTTCAATTTTAGGAGTTTGTTCCTTCTAAAAGTATTGTAGGACTTGCATTTTGCTTTAAATAAGGATTTCAAATAACGTCTTCAGAATTGTTTTGCTAAAGTTGAAAAAGGCTTACAAGGCCATGTTAGTAAGCATTTATGATCTCTTTTGTAAAATGTTTACGTTCCTAAAGCTACCTCACTGCATGAAGGCTTCAAAACACCAGAATGGGAGGAAGAGAAAGCAGCCTATATCATCTTCTGGACCTGCCAATAGTTCAGGAACAGCCAATACAGCTGGCCCTTCTCCAAGTTCTGCTCCATCAACACCCTCGACTCACACACCAGGAGATGCCATGTCAATGCCCTCTTTCTCTCATGGTGGTGGTACCTCAAAGCCACCACTTATGTTTGGCACTGATACTACAGGGGCCCTTGCATCACCCTCAAATCAGCTGGTGAGCAAACATTTTTTTACAAAAATATTATGTACTCCTCTCCATCTTTTTTTAGTCCCTATTTGAATTTGGTCGGAATGATGTCCACGTTCACTGATTTCCTCACAGTATAAAAATACGTACTCCCTCTATCACACTCAATTAGCCCAATAGTCCCTGTTGACCTTTTCCTCCTAAGAAAATAATATCATATGGGGAATGGGCATCATATATTCATATCTTACAATCTTTTAAAATTGAAACTATGAAAGTGTTGTTTTGATTAATAAAACTCGACAAATGTTTTATTTGCATCTCTACAGTGGCTAAGTGAAGCATCTACTAATTGGTCTAGAAACTTGTTGACTGTATCCACATGTCGCTTAATTTTCAAAGCGGTGTAGCATGCACGTACCGTGTTGCACCCGACACCATGTCGGTGAGTCTGAGTAACATGGCCGGTTGACTATCGAAGTGTAATGAGGACAATTAATTTTGGATGTAGCTATGTAGGACGTAGCATTACAGTTTTGCACAACTTCTCATGGGCATTACATGCCACCACTAAGATGACAAAAACTTGGAGTTTCAGGCTGATGTGGAGCGTTTTGTTGAGGATGGATCCTTGGATGATAATGTAGAGTCATTTTTATCGCATGACGATATGGACCCCAGAGATCCAGTTGGTCGTACTATGGACCTAAGCAAAGGTGTGTTAAAACCAACAATTATAAGTCCTAATATGAGCAATATGGTAACCCAGGTGCACAAGTAAACTTTTTCTCTCATTAGGAAAGGAATTCATAAATCATTATGGGCTTGAAGTACATCAACATCATAATATGATATCCAAATGTAGGTGTTTTAATGATTTGTCGATACACAATCTAAATCTGAAATTGTCGTTTATGTAGGATTTACTTTCACAGAAGTTAGTTCTGTTCGAGCAAGCTCTGGAAAAGTAGTCTGTTGCCACTTCTCACCCGATGGCAAGCTTCTCGCCACAGGCGGTCATGATAAAAAGGTTGTATTTAAATGTTTGAACAAAAGAGGGTGCAAAAGTTTCAAATATGTTTCCTGCCTAAATGTTGTGTATTTTTCTTACAATGGTTGTGCAGGCTGTGTTATGGCATACTGATTCATTAAAGCCCAAAAGTACTCTTGATGAACATACAAACTTGATAACTGATGTCCGCTTCAGCCCTAGCATGTCTCGTTTGGCAACTTCTTCGTTTGATAAATCCGTAAGAGTCTGGGATGCAGACAATGTAAGTAACATGTCTTTTCATTGGAAAACTAGATGGCCCTTCCTATCATTTTGTCTCACAATTGGTATTTAATTATTGCCTGACAACAGCTGTCAATTGATGTGTCCTTTGTTTCTGGTTCTCATAACTTCACATTTGAGCGTCATGTGTCCACAGACCATACTGATACTTCCATCTTATGGAAATTTATATTTGCACGTATAATTTCTCTGATGCATTTCTGTTTGAGAATGTAATTTTCTGCTGTCCTCTCTTGTTTATAAACTTGGAAGTTGGAATTATGAAATTTGCAGCCTGGCTATTCGATCCGTAACTTTATGGGACATTCTGCCACTGTGATGTCATTAGATTTTCATCCCAATAAAGATGATCTCATCTGTTCTTGTGATGGTGATGGTGAAATTCGTTATTGGAGCGTCAACAATGGAAGCTGTGCCAGGGTCTTTAAGGTGAGAATAGTGCGCTCTACCCTTGTGTGGCTAGTTTAATTATCTAAATCCATTTTGGGACTATGGCTTCATTGCTGTTGTGTAGGGTGGCAACACACAAATGAGATTCCAGCCACGCCATGGAAGGTTTCTTGCTGCGGCTGCAGAGAATGTCATATCTATACTTGATGTGGAAACCCAAGCATGCCTTCATAGATTACAGGTCCATAGCATGACACGTCTTTTTTCATCTACGCCCTCAGTTCCATCTGCTTGTTACGTTTGCTTTTAGTACAAAGTCTTGGAAGTAAATCCTAGCTAGCTGTGTGGACGGTGGCATCTTTTACAGTCAAATTACCGTTGCACCCTTGTGATTAATGTGGACAAGTGACCACATTTGCTGGTCGGGGGTAGAATAACCTTTTTAGTAAACAAAACTTCCTGAAAATAGAAATTTTAACTACCTATTGGAATTGAGGGAATATGATTTAATTTCAATTATCGCATAGCCTATCTTTCCGTTCTATGTCTTTTTGTGCTTGTGGACATATCAAGGAATAGCGAAAAATACGTTAAGATAGTGTTTAATTTTAAGCTATGTACATACTTGAGCTCTAACCCCTGAACCGCAACTTTTATCTTTTTTTTTTTTTTTTTTTTCAACAGGGGCACACAAAGCAGATTCATTCGGTATGTTGGGATCCTTGCGGTGAGTTTTTGGCTTCAGTTAGCGAGGACTCGGTCAGAGTGTGGAGTCTCGGTTTAGGGAACGGAGGTGAATGTGTGCACGAGCTTAGCTGCAATGGAAACAAATTCTACTCATGTGCTTTCCATCCCTCTTACACTTCTTTATTGGTCATTGGCTGTTACCAGGCAAGTTGCCGTGTTTCTCCCTTTGCCTTATTTATACTTGATTTACCGATAAGAGCGATAGATTTTACTTAAATTCCGTTTCCAACAGAGCCAAGGACCGACAAAATGTAATTGATATTTCTGTTGAACTGACAGTCAATGGAGCTTTGGAACATGACGGAAAACAAGACAATGACTCTATCTGCACATGATGGTCTTATTGCTGCTTTGGCCGTGTCTAGCGCAACTGGGCTGGTGGCCTCAGCTAGTCATGACAAGATCGTCAAGCTCTGGAAGTAGGCTCTTTCTTATTGGCTTTAACTTTAGCATACTCGCAAGGTTTACTTTCTGAACCTGTCGTAGCTCCATGTCATTAGACTCAAACTCAAACTAAAACTAACCCGAATGAGGTGCATCATGTTTTCTCGTTAATGAATGCTACGATGCATCAGCTAATTCAGATGGACTTGCTCTGGATCATCTCTTATAAAATGAAAACTTGTAGAAACAAATGGGATTTGTTGTTAATACCAATGAAAGACGGAGATAGCGATAGCGGTTTGAGCCGAAAGTTATCCCTCTTTCGCTGGACAATGCACATTACCTTCCTAGGTCATATTCTATTAATAATTCTCCCGTCAAATTATGATTAACTCGCAAAATAATCGTATAAAACCCTAATTCTATCTTTTAACAAAGAAATAAGATTTGCTAAATTAAATAAAACTCAACAAATAATATTAATAGTTGATAAACAAGTAAATTAGATTAGATTTTGCAAATGATGATCCATTGTTTAAGTTCCTAGAGTAATCAATCAATACTATATATATAATCCAGAAACCAAGCGACTTCTACGTAAGTAGATGTATAACATAAACAAATATAATATAAGTAGGTTGTGTTTTGGAAACTATGTAAACGGAAATAAAACGGAATTGTTTCAAAGGATACAATATTCCAATTTTTATTTTTTTTGGTGAAAAGAAGCGGGACGCAGGCTCAACAAAGAAACACAAACAAAAACGAAACAACTACTTCTAAATGCCCACACTTTGTGACCAGAAACCTACGTAGCGAGGCACGGGACCACACGAGCCCAAGCAACACCCCTGATATCTTTTTGAGCCAGTTTGAAGAGTTGACTTGGTACGTTTGAGAGGTCAAAACGTATCAGTTGCTGCTCTTGGTTCACCCCCAAATTTGCAAGCCAATCCGCACACTTATTCGCCTCTCGTTACGTGTGATGCATTTCCACCTTCCATGGGAAATCTTTGATGAAGGATTTACAAATTTTGATTAAGTGGGTATGAATCGTCGGTACATTAAGCTCGGATTCCAATTTTAAAAACAAACTCATATAATACACGGGTTTAAAATTAGTTCTTCATGCAATCTTTTGCAAGCTTTTATTGATCAGCAAATCTCTTGTGCGACGGTCTTTTCGTGTTTTTTGATAAAATGTGACCACTTTTGGTAAATAGTTGTCACTTTATAGTAAATTGTGACCACCTTGAAAAAATGAACATTTTTTCATCTTGAAAAGTGGTCACTATTTACCCAAAAGTGGTAACAATTTATCCAAAAATAGTCACTTTTTCCTGGTCGCACGCACGAAGTAGAATTTGCGTTTATTGATATGCAAAGTTTGAGTAAATAACATATAACAACACAACAATATCATTTATTATCATTTAAACATTTATCTATCAAATCAACCAATCCTTATAGAAGAGAGTGCAGATTCAAGAAGCTTTGACTTAATGCCTACATATTCCTTGACTGTCAAAGACTTAAAACACGGGCCTTCACAGCCCAAGTAGCCCAAATGAGGAGAAACCTCAAAGTCCAATGGAGGCCCATAAAAGTAAGCAATTGAAATCCTATGTTTCTCATTGTTTGGCACTGCCCTATGAACCACACTAGGGAACCTTCCATTTGAAATTATATTTAATAGGTCACCTGAATTTACAACTAAGGCACCGGGAACCGGGTCGACCGAAACCCAACCCAACCCTTCTTTTAGTACTTGTAGCCCGCTTGTATCGCCGCTTTGGTGGAGAATGGTGAATAGGAAGGAGTCTGTGTGTTCAGCTAAACCCATTGTTTGAGTTGGATTCGGACATGTTGGATATGAGTTCAGTTGTAAAGCTGCGGATATATTTTCAGTGTTTTGATTGACCCAGTTCATTTCAGACTCGGGTATTTCAAGTGATTTGAGTATTAGGTTTAGTAATTTTTCCGATAACCCCTTCATTTGTGTTTGATATTCCTTCATTACGTCGCTGGAAAAAAAATGATAGAAAACAATTAGTTTGTATAAAACAAGGTAATTTTTAATAGTACTTTTAGAGATCATGAAATCAATTTTAGTAAATTTTAGTAAACTATAAACATCCCCTTGTTACTAAGAGAATAAAAATTCTTTTAGTTTTTCCTCCAAAATGTATCCAATTCAATAGGGTAACAATTAAAATTTTATTAATAAACTATTATCTGTTCCATAAAATATAATCTTATTATAATTGTAATTATACTCTAATCTTTTAATTAAATTCAATATTATGATTTTTTTCATTATAATAAAATAAAATTGGTATTAAATTATAGACTATATTTTGTTAAATTTTTCGTAATGGAATAATGATTACCTTAGAAAATAAATTAACACATACTTACTATTATGTTCGTAACAAAAAAAATCATCAAAAAAATTACAGAAAATTATAAAATGAAAATGATTAAAAAAAAAAGTTCTTTCATAAAAATACACATTCCATAACTTTATTCAATTCTTTTTGATTAGTTTTTCATTTCAATTTTTTTTTTTTTTATATATCAAGAAAAAATGGAGTGAAATATTAAATATTAATAAGGTGTCAATTTAAATAATAAACAAATATATATACTGCGTAATGGCGCGGGATCTATACTAGTTAGGATAACGAGTATGTATATGTATTGTAACATGGAGTACATATGAATAATCACGACAAAAATACTGATTGTTAAGGACATTTTATGTTTAATATAATTGTTCTCTCT
Organism: Silene noctiflora; assembly: GCA_009801015.1. NCBI lineage: Eukaryota > Viridiplantae > Streptophyta > Magnoliopsida > Caryophyllales > Caryophyllaceae > Silene > Silene noctiflora. The sequence continues at coordinate 350,085 of VHZZ01000053.1, read as the reverse complement.
TTGTTGGAAAGTTTTGTTCCCATTTATGATGGGTTAATTTATTTTCTCTACAAGTAAATTATTTAATTTGCCTTCAATTCTAATAATAAAATATATGAACAATAAAACTATTAAATATAATTCGTTAATTATCAGAACATATCGCTTACAATTACACCGGTTTAAAACTAGTTTTCAGAAAAGAAATAAAAGTGGCTAATTAACATTTATAGACAATAAAACTCACCAAAACCCTTGATGATCATCATTAGGCCATAATACCTTTGCATGATCATACAAAGAATTTCCCATAATCGTAAAACCTTCACACCACATTAGCTTAGGGAAGAAGGGTGTAATTCTAGGGCTACCATAGCCGACGGCCGCCTCCGGTGATCTCAACACCTTCATCTTTTCTTCACGAGGAAGGTTGAATAATTTCTTAACTTGTGTTTCAAGTTTTTCCAATATTTCCCCTGAAATTCCATGGTTGGTTATTTGAAGAAATCCCCAGTTTTTACATGCATGGTAAATTTTATCTGTTGCATCAGGGTCATTAAGATCGATCACAGGAATCGAGTTTAATTCTACATTATTATTAATGGATATATTTTTTTCAACCCATACATGAGATTCAGGAACATCTTTGATCGAACTAAAATCTATGGGTGTAATAAAGTTATTTTCAATAGGGTTTTTTGTGTAAGTTTCTGCAAGTTTTCCCATAATTTTAATTTAAAAACAATGAAAATGATTCCCAAAAAATATTTATTCTTAAGAAAAAAAAATGAGTTTAAATACTGTAAGCCAGATTGGATATGATCATTAATGGTTTTAAATTCTGTACAATCTCATTTTAACCAGTGATTTTTTTCAATGAATATTCGAACAAATTAGACATATTATTGTATACATATGGAACTTAATTAGGAGTTGATATTTTTAGTGAATCACCAAAATATTGATGATCCTTAACCAAATGTGTAAATGAACATACATGGAAGGTACTACCTCGGATTTTATTTGTTTTTGAGTACTTGTGTATTTTTTCTAAGTTTATCGCCTAAAACTTTATTTGTTTTTTGAGTATATATATGTGTATTTTTTTTAGCATATTAAAGTTTATAGGTTTGATTTTGATTTTTTTTTTTCCGTCAAAACTCAAATTTAACTAAGTTTATTTGTATTGTTTTTGAGTTATATTGTAATTTTTCCAGCTTAATTAATGTTTGAGTGAATGAACTCAGAAACTTTATAATATATTCATAATTTTTAAAACAAAACTCAATTGGTGGTAGTACATCAAATGTATAATCTACTTACTGGTATCTGGATATTTGAGATTAGAATACTCCATATTTGTTTGCAAGTTTAGGCCCTGTTCTTTTGGCCTGAAACGGATCTGATCTGAACTGAACTGAACTTATAGGATCTGAACTGAACTTATAGGATCTGAACTGAACTGAACTTATAAGATCTGAACTTAACTGAACTTATAGGATCTGAACTGAACTTATAGGATCTGAACTGAACTTACAGGATCCGTTAAATTAATTAATTTAATTTAACTTTATTATTATTATTATTATTATTATTATTATTATTATTATTATTATTATTAGGTAAGGAAACCTTGTTATTATTGTTATTGTTATTGTTATTTTTATTATTGTTAATACTATTATTGTTGTTATTATTATGCAAAATTTTATTGAGATTAAACAAAAAATTTACAAGAAATTAGTGGGAAGCCAAGAGAAAACATTGATAAGAAAATATAGTCTAAAACGCAAGGTAAGATAATAACATTTTTCCGCTTTATATAAATTAGGTTGTTCATACATTATACTACGATTACATTACGATAAAAAATAATGAGAGGAGTGATAATTTTGTTTTTAAAAACATAGAGTATATATGTATTGAATAGTTAATGTCAAATATTTTTGCATCGATTTGTAAAAATAATACTCCTTATACGAGTTTTCTGAACTGAATTTATAGGATCTGAACTGAACTTATAGGATCTTATCTAAACTGAACTTATAGAATCTGAACTGGACTGAACTTATAGGATCTGAACTGAACTTATAGGATCTGAACTGATCTGAACTTATAGGATCTGAACTCATCTGAACTTATAGGATCTGAACTGAACTGAACTTATAGGATCTGAACTGAACTGAACTTATAGGATCTGAACTGAACTGAACTGAACTTATAGGATCTGAAGTGAACTTAAGTTAAGTGACTTTAAGTTCAAAAGAACAGGGTCTTACAACATGTATATGCAAGTCCATGGTATTTTAAAAATGTAATTTACTCATAATCGATTTTATTTTAAGTTGGTGCATAGTTTAAGTTCTCATTTAGTTTGATTGATAATTATTCCATGAATTCCAGGTAAGTCTTAAGTGTCTTTCGTAACCCTTTTGTTATGCACTTAACATTTTATCCTAAACTAGGAGCAGAAAATTCAATGTCCTCCTTTATAGCCCTTTATAGCCTGCATGAAATTCATGAGGATCACCTTCGAATAAATGTTGGTTTTTTCCATATTAGCATTTAAACCAGAAACCCTTGCAAAATTAGTAATTAAGAGCATCCTTCAATGCTTTAACAGAGGGAACATCCCCTCTTCTAAAGATCATCAAGTCATCTACAAAAAATTAAATGGGTGATGTTGAACTTGCTACATTTGGGTGATAAGATACATGTTGCTTCTAAGTTCTAGTCCTATATTTTAATGTTCTATGTAGTAAATACGTTTACTGCATATACGGGGTGAGCAAAACCGGATATCCGATATGGTTAATATCCGGTTTTTTAAATTTTTTTTAGTATCCTTATCCGATACGGTTTTTTCGTATATACGGAAACCGTATATCTGGTTTTTCCGTATGTCCGGAAACCGTATATCCGGTATCCGATTTTCAGCTTCACTTATGTAATTTAATATATTTTTTTTCTTTTCTATGTGTGATTGTTGGTTTTTTTAGCAACTTAAAAGTGTTTTAAAAAGTTATAAGAGT
>VHZZ01000053.1:321298-342550 GCA_009801015.1 Silene noctiflora | reverse complement strand
CCATGATTTTACAAAACACGTGAATTGCCCAAAACTTGTTTGGTTGGCATCCGGGAGTTGGATTCATGCGGGAGTTTCCAACTACCTAGGGGAGATTAGGTAATTAAACTCTTCCATAATGGAGGAATTGGAAACTCCTAGGAAAATGCAATTCACGTGATTTTGGGTAAACAAACAACCTCCATTTTTCCAATTCACGTGAATTTCCAATTCACCCACTTTTAATGAGGCAACCAAACGATACCTAAGTTTAAAAATATATTAAGTTATTTAAAAAAATTCCAAATTCGTAGAAGAACGATTTTTATTCCCTTGTTTAATGCTTATCACATATTCTTTTCCAAATGAGGGACGTCTTTTAAAACAACAAACATTTAATAGGTCGTAAACACCGAAGACTTGAGCTCACAGAAGAGTTAAACAATGTCGACGTAAATAGACATAAAAGATCTGATTTATCATATTTAGATTTTTTTTATTTAATATTTTAAAAGCATTCAAAATCGCAAAGATCAACAACTTTACGATCTACCATTATAATAAATCCTAATTATTTTTTCCATATGTGAAAAAAAAAAAGATAAAAAAAGGATCATTTAAAAACTATCGATAACATTACTCCTGTCATTTAAAAAAAAGACCATTTTTTCAACACAGGTCAAGCCAAGCCAAATAAAGGTGGACTCGAAACCGACCTAGTCTGAGTCAAGGGGCGAGTTACGGACACGTTGGGTCACCAGTTCATCGGCATTATTTTCAAATAATGTCAAATCAAAGACAGATGGGAGCAAGTCAGGTCGAAGTTGCTCGACTCAAGCCCGACCCTAATATTTGACCACCCCAAGAAGGGGGGCAAAAAGGTAGTTGTAGAATGGACTTATAATAAGGAGACCCATTAAATAGGAGTTGGGTCACCTTCCACAGAAACCACAACCACAACCACACCCACAACCCCAACCCCACCCAATCTGTCTGAATTTTGCAAGTTTAAACAGTAATTACACTCCCGCTCTCCCTCTCTCCTTCCCTTCCTCACATTTTCACCTTTTTTCCCTTTCTTTATTATCATAATTCATATCTTCTCTCCTTTTTTTGAATTATATCTCAAATCATTTTGAACCCTAATTAAAAATCTCCAGATACCACCACCACCATCTCTGATTATTCCCAATTAGAGTTGCTGTGTGTGTGTGTGTGTTTGTTTGTGTGTTTTGGTCTCTGATTAATTTCAATTACCTTATCTTTGTTTGATTAATGTATGTAAGCTCAATTTCTATTATTTTTTTGTCTTTTCATTTTTCGATTTCTTCTTCTACAATACCCACATTGTTATTTTTATTGCTGGAAATTCTTATTTTTGTTTTTTCTGAGAATTTGGGATAGATCTATATCCTTTTTTCAATTTTGTAGCCCATGTGATTTTCACAAACAGATGATTTTGTTTAGTATTTGATTGAATATAAGCTGGAATTATTATTTTTAAATTCGGGTTTTGTTCGAATTTGAATTTTGAATTTGAGGTTTTTTTTGTTTAACAGTAGGGTTTATGGGTTTAAACTTGAGATCATCTAGGTTCAATTATTTTAGCACATTGCAATTGGGTGATAATATTATGTTACTCCCTTTGTGTAAATCATTTGTTTGCGTGTTTTATTCATCGTGAATGGTATTTTAATCAAAGGTAAACAAGTGATAGACAGAGCGAGTATTGTCTAGTGTCTACCTTTTTTTAAAATGAAATCATTAGATCTGCTTAATGTTGGTGAATGTCATTTTCATCATTGCCTGCTTGTTTGGTCATGAATTCCAGTAGTATGTTCTCATCATTTATATGTTTTACACCATGTTTATGCAACTAGTTGAAAGACATATGTTTGTTGATGATCGAACAGCTTCATAGCGACATAGATTATGTTTACTATAAAGGAATGATGAGTACGACCTTATATTCTAAGTAGCATAGTTTTGGTGTAAAGGGAGTCAACATGGCAAATTTGATGCTGGCCGAATTTGAACCGAGGTCAGGAGTATACCATCTCTCATGACTTTACCAGCTAAGCTAATTGACATTTGCTAATTCACATTTGCCTAAGTGGCGTACCATAGTTAGTTCATGCCTTAGGGATGGGATGTTTGTCAGAAGGGCAGTCTATGGCTGTGCAATTTTCCTTGGTTGTCGCCACAAACTAAGCTTAGAAGTGTTATTGAAGCACCTAAATTCTTAATCTTTTGGCTATTCTAATTTGGTTTCTGATTTTTCTTGTCAAGTACGAACAAAAGAACAGTATACATACATTGTGTAGGTTTCTTCTTGCATGAGGAACCACAATCACCCTCTCCCTATTTGGTAAAACTAGAATAAATTTAACACTTTTTGAACATGCTTATGTATGTTAGCGTCGTAGGGTGTGTGTCTTGTATGACATGGGATGGTCTCGCATTTGAGACTACCTAAATCCTTGTGTATTCCTTCATTTGATTAGAAAGTACTGAGCTGTGTTTCTAGTTCTGCCTTTCGCACCATTTAATTGACTGCGCATCAAATTGCAGAAGTTGAGGGTAAAGCTAAAAGCTCTTCAACACAGTAGATATGAACAAGGAAAACATAGCTGACATCAAAGTCGGCGCCCCTCCTCTTCGGATTACTAGAGCAAGGGCTAAATCTCTTGGTACATTGAGAGGGCAAGTCCAGAAACCTCCTAGGCCAGAACCAAGCAGATTCCTTAGAGCAAATTCAAAGAGAGTAGCATCAGATGATAACAAAATCACAGCTCCAACTGGTAGTCTTCGGAAGAAAAGTAAAGCTACCCTTGCTGATGTTACCAATGTGTTGTGTGAGCAGTCACATGTGGCCTGTTTTAATGTTGGGAGATTTCAGGCAAGTTTATAAATCACTCTTTTATGCACCTTGTAGCTGTGACGTGTTTGTGAATCCAGAACTTGTTTCAAAATTTGCTTCCTAGTTAATTTAAGCGATTATTTTTTCACTTCGTCAAGATTACAGGGTTTTTCCAATTGACATGATCTTTTTCTTTAGCTATTAACTACATTACCGGGGCTAGAGCAAAGGGTGGCGTACGGGGATTGGATGTATGCAGCCTTGCCCTCATCTCTGTGTTAACGCAGAGAGGTTGTTTGCTTAAGACCTACAATGAAAGTTGCATCTGAAATTCCATAGAATGACTGCTACTTTATGATAAAAAAAAAAAAAAAAAAAAAAAAAAAAAAAGTACAGTAGCTTAGTGAGCCATTTTGCCTTATTCGATCGTGATCGAGAATTGGTCATTGAAGATGGGAACAATGTTTTTCTCATAGGAAACAAATTTATATTTCCGAATAAGAGTGGAGATATTTCTTTTTATTTATGTTGATTTTAGACTTGGGAGTTTCTCCTTTGTCTCGGAAGTTGCAGGAGATGTTTTCTGATAGCTATTGTTAATATTTTCCTCGTTGTTGTTGCCAGAATAGCAAGCAGCTGAAGAAAGGTCCCATGAAGAAGAATGTAAAGGTGACCCCTACTGGCCCAAAAGGAATGCTGGATCACCAAGATGATGTAAAGGAAAGAATAGCTGAAGACATCTCAAAGTTGACTGTTAAACCTCAACATGTTAACTCTAGTTATATTGCAATAATACCCGGCGAGAATCACCGTGAACATAAATTTCAAGAGAATGTACAACTTCAGCCTATTTCTGAATGCACTAGAGAACAGCAAGTAGTTCCAGGGCCTCTTCAAAAAGGTATTAAGATGGAACCCTTTTGTTAATTGCCTTCTTTTTAGGGTTGGTTTCTCGATGCAAACAGCAACATATTTGTTTGGTTTCAGTTTGTCCTTTATATGACCTTCACTTGTGTTGCCTCTCTTCTTGAATGTTCTTAATCACTTAAAGGCTCATGCCGTTCTGCGCACAAGTACATTTAAATTCCCAAACAGTTGAACCCCAAATATTTAGGTTATAGTTTACGTTCTCCATTTTGGTGCATATTGTCCATCAGTTTACGTTCATCCTTTGCGCCGTGGAAAGTGGATGTTGGATCCCCTACCCACAAGTATGTAATCACATTAACATCTGGTCCAAAAGCGAACGAAAACTATGTGGAGGAAGTAAAATATTCTGATAGCTAAAGTATACCACATTACCACCGTTAGTACAGAGTAGCTCGTTTATGTTAGGTCTTAACACAAATGTTAATTTCAAGTTGTGTGTTTATGTATTGGATACAGGAGAGAAAAATGAGAATGCTAGAGATACCAATAATCTGAGTATAATAGATATTGATTTCAACCAGAAGGATCCACTAATGTGTGGTCTCTACGCTTCAGATATATATGAACACAAGCGTGTTACGGAGGTATGATTACGTATGCTATGCCTATGGTTAGTTTATCGATCTGTTAATTGGCAAAATGTACCAATAAGATGCCGAATCAGTACTGATTCTGCTATTTTACCGGGAATGAAAAGCTTTGCTTCATTTGCCTAGCGATTTCACTTGTATAATATTAGGGCTGTAAACAAGCCGATCTGAGCTCGGCTCGGAATTTTTAGCTCGAGCTCGGGCTCGGCTCGAAGCTCGTTGAGCAATTCCGAGGGCTTGTCGAGCCAGTTCAGATCATTTACAGCCCTATGTATATAGACATAATTATGTAAGGCGGTTTTAAATTAAGATGTTTAAAATGGGGGCCTTTTTAAGACCATTAAAACCACAAAAGAATCTCCTTTGCCCTCTAATCAGCTAGATTTTGCTCAATTGTCAAGAAGTTGTGTATTCTTGCTAATAGGATGCATAAATTCATTGAATGTTGGCTGCGTGCAGCTCAATCAGAGGCCCTCTTACGACTATATGGAGAATGTGCAGCGTGATGTCACTTCAAGCATGAGGGGAATTCTTGTTGACTGGCTTATAGAGGTTTGTGTAACCGCTTACAACTTGAAAAATCCATTTGTAGCAAGGTTGTTATATACACTGCACTTATTAACCATGATTTTAAGGGTCCATGAATGGTATTATAAATGACGACTATGATTCTCTTTCTTCCATTGAATAGTAAAGATATTCAGCGCACAACTTGCACATAGGTAATATAGACAACGTTACCCTACTTCCTCATGGACTTCTGTGTAAAGCGGGTTATGTTGGGGTTGAATGTGTCCAGTCTTGCTCCTATGTTAGAAAACAGAAAGGGACCATCACCAGTTGCTCTATTAGGACAATTGTGTCGAAAGTTGCACTATTGGACAATAGCTCTCCAGTACAAAAAAGTGCAATCAGTTTAATGTTTTCTGTTTTACTTTATTCCATTGTCTGTCTGTTTTCTTTCTTTTTATCCTTTCTTTTAGGTGGTGGGTGTGGGTGAGTTCGCTTCTTCAGCAGCTATATGCACATTTTAACTCCATTTTTCTCCATTTCCTAGCTCTCTTGCATCCCTGGACTTCAAGGATAAGTTGTCCGTTGTTGATCGTTGTGCATTATTGTACCGTGATTAATCAAGTTGTACATTTCAGGTTTCTGAAGAGTACAAGTTGGTACCTGACACACTTTACCTTACTGTTAATCTAATTGATCGTTACCTTTCTCGAAATTACATGGAAAAACAAAAACTACAGCTGCTAGGTGTAACTTGCATGCTGATTGCCTCGTAAGTTGTTTATTTGCCATTTAGTTTAAGTTTGATTGGATCTTTGTTTCGTTTGTATATTACTACATGCACCAACATAATTAGAGTAGGTAACTAATTGTGCCTTGGGTTCTTTTCTTTGTGAATTGGTAGAAAATACGAAGAAATGTGTGCTCCACAAGTAGAGGACTTTTGCTACATCACAGCCAATACTTACTCAAAAGAAGAGGTCTGTCTTTCACCTACATACATTATTTCTGTTGTTCTTCTGAATGGTTTTGTGTTGGAAAACCAGCACCGTATATTGACCATATATTCTTTTCTGAGTGTAAAATAAGCCACAAGTACGGTTTTCATTGATGATTCTAAACCCCGGGTCATGATTATCACCCATTACTACTTTGCAATTGATCGTTATTCTTCCTATGAAAGACGGTCATGATTAGTTTTCACTGGCAGTAGCTTTAATTTGTAGCAAAATCGACTCTCAAAGCGCTTTCTTACACTCTTAATTCTTTAAATATTAATGTCCATGACTGAATTGCTATGGCCAGGTATTGCTGATGGAAAGGAAAATTCTGAACTTCCTGTGCTTTCAACTATCAGTTCCTACCATAAAAACATTTCTTAGGAGATATATTTATGCAGCACAAGCTACATACAAGGTATGATAAGTGGGATACTAGGCAACTCGACCTCTCAAAAGTTGACATAACCCACAAATCTAACCAGACCCACTTTCTAAGCTGTAAATTCATAACCAGAAACAGCTATTTCCCAAACAAGCTGAAAATTTGTGATTGGGGTCGGTTGATTTTTGAAGCTTTCAGCATTAAGCACGTCAAGATCACATGTCTAAATGACCCAACCTATTCCCAACCCGAATGAACTGTTCAGTTTAGTATGTCCTTCCCGAAACAAATTGACCCAACCTGTTCTCGTTCACATTGCTCCGTTTACGCAGTTTAGCCAAAATCTAATGTCTTTTCCCTAATTTGCAGGCGCCTTCAATTGAGCTTGAGTTTTTGGCAAATTACCTTGCAGAACTGACACTTGTTGAGTACAGCTTCCTCAAATTCCTCCCTTCACTAATCTCTGCATCGGCAGTCTTCCTTGCCAGATGGACCCTTGATCAATCTGCTCATCCTTGGGTCAGTTCACTAATAATTTTTTCATGATGATTCCTATTATCCCGCTCTTCTTCTTTTCTTCTTCTCTTTGTGCATTTAGCAAAGGGTTAACGCCTCATGAACTCATTGGTTGAGGAATCTGTGGCAGAATCCAACTCTGGAGCACTATACCGGTTACAAGACCGACGAACTCAAAGCTGCTGTCACTGCTATGCAAGATTTGCAATTAAACGTCAATAAATCCACACTGAATGCAATTCGTGAGAAGTACAGGAATGAAAAGGTATCCATTTATCGAAATTATGACAAGTTTACTTGAGTTTTAATTGGAAAGTGTCATCAGGAATCTAATTTCTTTACGGATCTATTAAAGCATCACAGTACTTCAAATTAGAATGACAAAATGACTGCAGGAGAATAATTTCACTCAAGACCTAAATCAGATCCAAACACTATAACAGGAAAACTACCTGAAACCCGAATTAGCCTATAGCTGGCCCGGACTTTGCTAGAGTTTATGTTGATCTATTCCGACTGATCCAACCCAAAATTACCCAGCCAGACCCAAACTGACTGCACCTATAGCAGACCTCGTATATCCTGTTTGCAATATCTACTTCTAACTGATAATTGTTGATGTTTGCAGTTCAATGGCGTGGCAAATATGTCGTCTCCTGAATCAGTTCAGTGTCTTTTCTGAAGTTTTGCAATTTTAGCAGATTCGGCCTAGGATTAGCTGAGTTAAGATAAATTATTCGTTGACGTATCAAGAAAGGCTGATCACTACAACAGCGGCTATCTCCGCAGTAACATCCAGCAGCCTTCTACTTAAAATTCGTTTAGTTTTCAATCTATTTAACGTCCATTAATGGAGTTCTGGCTCTCTCAGAACTGTCTTTCAGTAGCAGCACCTGTCACATTAACTTTGCTATAATGCATAACCTTCTAGTTCTAGGTTTCAGGAGGATTTAGAGAGTAATTCAGGGTTCAGAGATTCGAGCATTTGTATCTAAACCTGCAATTAGTAAATTCGGAATAAAACACCCATTGCATCTGGTTAAAAATAATATTAGTTTGAATGACATTCTTGCAGTTATCCTTTTGTTTTCTTGTACAATCCAGTTGCGCAAATTTACGATTGATATTCTAAATCCGGAAAGCTAATTATGACTTGACACGTTGCGTTATTAATTTATTATAAATAAGGTAGAAAAATATGAGAGAAAGTAGATACTAGAAAAGAGTATTACTACCTTTTTATCCTAGTAGTAGGTCTTTTTTCCTTATATTCTAAAAATGAGTAATCCTAAAGAAAAAAAAAGTATTTTCCGTTACTTCAAAAGTAATGAAAAGTAATGAATGGTAATCGATTCATTTTTATACATTATTTTTTCTACACATCATCCATTACTTATAGCTAGGACCATTAGATCGTTTCAAGATAATATCTAAACCGTTGAGAGGTAATGGAGATGGGAAGTAATGAAGAGAAAAATTGGTACTGATTAGGCACCTATTTGAGAGTCCGAATTTCCTGTCCTTTTTCCGTGTCTCAATTTTGTGTCTCACTATCTCTCTATTTGACACATAAGCATTAAACAACAAAAAATAAGTATTTAGATATATCATAAGATGATTAAGTGTTAGAAGATTAAGGCGGTGGAACACAAAATGGAACAGTGTGACAGAAGATCCGAACACTCTATTTGACAGGTTGAGTTGAAATTTATTGGTTTCAAAGTTACCATCTGAAAACTCACTATAAGACATTCAAATTAACTACTCCCTCCGTCCCGGTCAATTGTTATCCTTTGGTTTTGGCACAAAGATCAAGTAAAGAGGAAGGGACCAATTGCTAAATGACAAATAAATCAATTAATTGTGAATGATCAAATTGTTTATCAAGTTCATTCTTAAAATAGAAATGATAACAATTAACAGAAACACCCGAAAATGGAATAAGACAACAAATGAACGGGGGAGAGAGGGAAGATAAATCTACAATTTTCAAATCAACATCCAACTATACACAACAATGCTAGATAAAGTAGCAAACTTTTTCTTGCTAATTCCATTTGGCCAATAAGATACATAACTTACAGAAAATGTTGTCAAAGAGAACCAAAAAAAAAAAAAAAAAAAAAAAAATTAACACAAAGTTACAACAACTGCCCATCTCTAGGGCAATCCATTAAAACAGTGCCCACCTAAATGTGGCTTTTACATCTCATACACTTAATTTCCTCCCACTAGAATCTCGACGGCTCCCTCGGTGCAAAAAAAAAAAAGTTGCGAGGTAACGATGCTGAATTTTGGTACTAATGGGAGGGGACCTGGCAACAGCTGCCTTTTTTAGTTCATATACAATTCGAATATATATAAACTAATTATCCGTCCCCTTGTCAAAATGGTTGATTGGTGAATATTTTAAAAAGATTATCACATTTGACATGCGATTGAAGTAGAGGATTGTGTTACCAAAATCGCAATGTTGCCTGTGACGGGTTGGAGACGAGCTGCATTCTCGAGGCGGTCCCATGTCAATTTTCGTTGTTCTGCCATTGAAGGTTGTTTTGCTTCATCTTCCATGAACTGATTTTGGCACTCTAGAAAGAGTGGTTCATCCATCTCTTGAAAGATCTTCCGCACATTGAAGGTAAGGTTGAGGACTGCTTGGTTCCAGTGGTCTTGAGCATTCCTCTCCAATGCCGGGAATATTATAGGAAGGATTAGCTGACGATTGTGTCCAATCAGGTTGAGTATTTGATCATTGTTCCATAAGAAAAGTGCCCTTTCAGCCACCTAAAGCAAATCAAGGTCAAATATTATGTTAAAGTTGATAGTACTACTCTGAAAGTCTTAAAACATACTGAATCACATAAATATGGAAACCTGGTTCATGTTACGTCTAGTAAATTACGCTATGATTCTAACAGCCACACCAACAAATTTTAAGGTTTGATTGGAATAGAGGTAATTGTTACAATGGTTCTGGAAGAAAAAACAAAGGAAAATAAGAAGTAGCCGCCGCAGTGGTGGATAGTGGAACGAGATGAAGAGTGGGTAACAGTTATCGCCGAAGGCAATAACCGTCTTTCCACTAGGGTAATGCCTTACGTCACCTACGCATTGAGGTACTGCACTACCCTCATATGAGAGTAATGGTTCTCCATCACAACCTCATACTCCTTTCACAACCCCGTCATATATTCATAAGCCTTTCAACACAATCATATCCCTATATGTTTTGACCAAATACTCTGGAACAATTATCTCCATTCTAAGTAAACCCACGAATGTCGCAATACAGAAGTTCTTGTGAACTCACTAATGAAGAGTTGGAAAAAAATGATACCTGCGTACAACTACTATCATGCACACTAGAATACGCGAGACGAAGATCTCACACATTTAACACGCTTAACTTATGCAACGACTAAATTCTTAACCCCGATATCTTTTATTAGTATTCAAATGTCTGCATTGTGACAACTTTATACACAATCCTTAGGCATTCCTCTGAATAACACACAAAAACATGGTAATCCATTACAGGAAAACAAGTAAAATACCTTGAATGCACATATACATAACTTAGAATATTTTATCCAATGCCACAAGAGCAAAAAAATACAAATACTTATTCTTTTGACACAAAATCAACATAAAAAGTAATGGGATGCAGGGATGAATACTTTGATATTTGCATTTTTTCCATCCCTAACGGATTTATCATTGACTCAAAATCACATTATATGTGGAGAGCATTCATGGACATCTACTTAGACGACCATGTTTTTAGTACACTATCTGAGAACTAGATTATCAACACCGTCAGGAAAAAATAAGCTTGAGTTACACATTATATTGGAACGTCATACTTGGTGGATAACAAATTTCCACGGGAGTTCAAAAATAGGGAAATACCCATTGGTCAGATGGAACCTCTCCCCAAAGCATATTTCATATTCTATCAGTTGGTTTTCTCATCAGAAAATTTTGGTGCACAAAGGTTTAACACAAACAGGAAGTATCTAGTAAAAAAACCACACGGCAGTAAAGAAAGCATCTTATACTCTTATAGTAAAATTTCCTCAGAGTCAATTGAGCAGATGAACATTACCATCTTGGCGGTTTCACAAGCCACTAACACCTCATGATTTACAGAGATAGATGAAAAATACATTATGCACAAGTGCAGGTTATTTGCTTTGTGGACTTGAAGAAAATTGAAGAAGTCGAATCTTAGAGCTTGTTCGGACAGTATGTGGACCTATGAAATTATTTCTTCCAAATTTTATGATTTCATCAATGTCAGAAAAAAAGTTTGATTTAGCTCAAGGGGATGAGGGATCTTGAAATACGAACCAAACAATAGAACACTAAAAAGTTCAAGTTCAACTCACAGGTACGCAAAGACATAGAAAAAGAATGCATGCACAAAGGAAAGAAATCTGGAGTCGAGTAGTCGACAAAGTAAACAAATGCACTACCTGAAAGTGAAAGCTGTTGATGCAACAAGCAATCCGGGAAAATAATGGAATCATGACTTTTTGGAACTCAAACATGTTGGTTGCCTCCAATATCTCTTCTATTTCACCCAAAAACATCACCTCCTTTTGACTGTTTGTAATCGGCCAATATTTCAACAAACCCTTTACCACCATGCTTGCAAGCTTTGGTTCTTTATCTATGAACTGCGTGATACAGTACGACAGTTGCTGAAAGTAGACACCTAAAGATTTTGACTTATGCAAAGGAATCAAAGCTCTAGACAAGAAAATCTTGTGCTCCTCTTTCAAAGGTAAAGCAAACCCACTTATAACACTTCCAAATATTTCCAACAATTCCGCAATTCCATTATGTTTCTCAGTCTCAAACACAAACTGATGAAATATATTGCTCATAGCTTTCCGAATAAATGGTCTATGCACCATAAATTTACCATACACCCTATGGAGGATTGTTTTAAGACATTCTCTTTCCCTAGGATCATCAGAATCGAAAAGATCAAGCAACCTCAAAATGAATGAGTGGTCTATGTATTTCTTTGCTATCTTTGCATCAAGTAATGATGAAGTAATAAATTTAAGCAAAAGATCATAGATAATTTGTAAGTGCGACCAAGCAGGATCAAACATGGGTTCATCATCATCATGGTCAGGACCACCACCACTACCACCACCACCAGACCTGTAATTCGGGGGAAATGCCCGAAATAGATTAACAGCACACATTCTAACCATGGCAAATATAGAAGGTTCAGGGAACTTGCAGGGAGGTCCTGAAGCAACAAAATCTACGAGTTCTATCAGCGTCTGTCGTTTGATATCCTTCTCAGACGTATTCTTACTCGGGTCATAGAAATCAAAGGTAACACAACACAGATTCAGCTTACTGAGAAACAAATTCATTTTTTCAGAATTTGGGACATCCTTAAACGACACAAGGGGCTCAATTCCAGCCACCACGCTGGTGGGGAACACAGCGGACGATGTCCGCTTAGGGGCATTAACTTTGACAGAATTAGGGCTCCCAACATGTGACCTTGCAGTCCCATTCCCACAATTATTCGAATTACTCGAAACGAAATCCCCATTATCAGATCTAAAGGACTTTTTGGGGAGCTTACTAAGAATTTGCTTCAACATTATCAAATATTAACCCAAACAAATCAACATCCCACAAGCAAAACAATGCCCAAATCACAAATTTCCCATCTCAAACCGCGAAATTAAGCGCATAAAACAACAAACAAAATGCATGTAATTGTCAAATTACCAACCTAAACCATAATGCTCAAATCCTAACACAGGAACATGCAAGAATAATCCTAACAAAGTCAGATCTGCATTCAAGGAAATTGAAATTGAATTTGAATTTGAATTTGAATTACAACCCAACAAAACAACTCAAAGTTTCCACCTTTATGACTTTAATTATACAATTTCTGCTAAAATTTGAGATGGGGGAAGAAAACCCAGAAAAAAAATTATGAAATTAATGTTACCCAGATCCCTGAAATGCTTAAAAAGATAAAAAAAATTGAGGTGTTAGAAAAGATCAATCACTGGGTCTGAATAAAACTTATTTAAATGAAATTAAAAATTTAAAAATTACAATAAAAATGAAAAAATATGTTTATGATGGAAAAGTTGGGTTTGTTGAAGAGTAAATTAAAAAAAAATTACGTCATTGATTTGAAAAGAAGAAATTTTAAAAGGGAATGGTGTAGAAAATGGTGTATTCTTTATTGATTTTTTTGTTGGTGTTTTGGATTCGTTTGAGCTTTAACATTTTCCTAATTCATCGAAACATAGAATAATGAAATTTTGAGGATTAAATTATTTTTGGATTGATTTGGGGAAGGCCGGTGGATATTAGATGAGAGTTGCCCCTCTTTCTATCTCCTCGTTGTTTATTTAAGTCCAAACTCACGGGATATCTTCATGGATCCGTGTCGAGTTATTCAATCAAACACATTTATAATCTCTTTACAAATCCTTGTTTATTGAGAACCAGAGCTAGCTCAAGTGGCAATAGCTTTCTTTCCCCGAACCAAACAAAAAAACAAATCGTTGTTTATTAAAGTTCAAAATCACGGGACATTTGATAGATCCGTATAGTTGTTTATTTAAGTCCAAATTCACGGGACATTTTGATTGATCTATGTCGAGTTACTCAATCAAACACATTTATAATCTCTCTATAAATAAGTATGGGTATTGATTTCCGCAGTACGTATTTTGTTCATTGTAGTACGCATTTGACAATTTTGTCCTTTTCATTTTTCCACCTCATTTTCTCTCCCCTATCACTTCTCTCTCTAGAGTCTGTATCCGATTCAACTAATAGCTTGCAACGGTTTTATGTACGAACTGCAACGATTATATAAAATTAATTATTTTGCAATTATATTGACATTATTATAACTACGTACTACATCGATAATTTTCGATTACCTTAAACGGAATTACTTTTTCACATACGGACTTTACTCTTTCACATACATTTTTTCATTAATTTTCCATATAATACCCTTTTAYAAATTAAGTCATRTACATATTTTTTGCTAAAATCGAATCTAATTGATCTAAAAACTTGAATAATGGATTATAATTCTCCAATTAGTGAAAAAATTTGTTGTTCAACAATATTAAAATGTTTTGTTGAAATTTTTAGGGTTTGTTAATTAGTGAAATTAATTGTTTACATGTTTATCAATTATTATCAATGAAGGCTTGGTGGTTGGTGGACGGTGGTTCTGGGTAATGCGCGTCGGTGGTGTCTAAGGGTGGTTACTGAGGATTGTTCGTGTGGGATATAAATTATGGTGAACAATTGAACATATATAAGACTAGCCGACTTACAAAAGTTTTATACGCATCCTACTCAACATTTCATTGATGGAAGAAGACTTGTATACACATCCAATCCAATTTTTCATTGATGGAAAATCTTCACAATACAGTATAATCCAATMGGCAACAMCGCARCATTTTCTTCTAAATAATTTACGTAGGATTGCTGACTCCTTAGAATTCGTCTTCGAAAAAAATGATGCTGACTCCAAAATAGTAACAAAGCGAGGTCGCCGACGACTTGACTGATCGATCGGAGGTGTTGAACGTAGATGGTATTGGTGGTGAAGGGAGATAAGAGAAGGGAGAAAAAATCTAATTGGGTAAGGGAATAGAAAAAATGATAAGGGTAAAATTGGAAAAGACGTATGTGAAAAAAGTAAAATCCGTATGTGAAAAAGTACGTCCCATATTAAATTAATCACATCAAGTCGGTTCATCAATCTAATCAAAATACCAGTTACTAAAATCTTGCATCCCTCGAATGTTCAACTGCGCTCAACCAAATTCCCATTTTTTCCGCCATTAACGCATGCTTCATTGAATCGAATTGCAAAACTACTCACTTAAGTTCACTAATTTAGTGAAGAATGGAAGAAATACAAGTTGAGCATCAATCGCAAAGCCATTACAAAATTGCAGATGAATTATCATGACATCGTCGTTCCTACTACTTAACCACCCCAATTTTTAATGCCATTATAAAATTGATTACCCTAAATTATTAAAAAAAAAAAATACATAAAAATTAAAAAAGGAGAGAAAATTTAAGAAGAATTATGAACAACAATTTTGAACCATGTTTCTCATCGAGTTCTGATTCATATTTGAAAAAATATGATTAATTTGAGAGGCTTGATGATAATGATTAGATATGAATTAATATTTGCGGGTTTTTGTGATAAGGTATGCAAATAAACCTGCTGTGTACTCGAATTATCATTCTTAATGGGAGATATTTGTGTAGTATTTTGGAGGAGGTAGAGGGTAAACAGTAGAAAATATAGAGAAAATTAGTGTTGATGTTTTTTAGTTGAGGGTAAACAAATGGAAAGAATTGTATAAAAAGTACTCTAATAAGTAAAAATTGTACTGCGAAAATAAATTACCATTAGTAGGGTAAACACATTTATAATCTCTCTATAAACAATTAGTCTTACTTAAGACCAACTATATCCGTCTTATTAATAAGACGAGTCATTTTGATACCATATTGCGAATATGGGTCGTGTAATAAGAGGATGGGTTGGATAGGCATTTAATGCTAGTAGTTGTAGGCGTGCGGCTCATTTAATCCTAGTAGTAGCCATGCAACAGTGCAACAGTGACAAGACTTTTCAATATGCATGCTTTTAGCAGGAAATTGTCGACATAATTCAATAGCTCACTCTTCCCTCCTCATCTTCTCTCTCTTCATTATCTGAAATCCTCAAAAAACCATAAGATTTAATAAAAAAAATCAACAAAAACTCCATCGACATTCAATAATGGCAAAGAAAAAATGGAAAACAAAACTCCTCCAAAAAAGGTCTCACATACAACTGAAAAAACGGTGTCATTGAGGTCGAAAGCTACCGGAAAAAAAAAATGGTGGTTGAAGAAGCACCTGCCGAAGATGCCGAGATGGGTAAGCTACATGATATTTATCTTTAGCTTCAATTTTGCCATGATCTTGTGCATGCATTGAGTTTTATTGATGTCTTGGATTTGCATGTAACCATTTACTTGGTTTTCTTTATTTTTGTTTGTAGAAGAGGTTGTTTTGGGCAAAAAAAGAGGTCCAGGGGTGAATTTGGGCAAAAGAAAGGGTGTTGTCATTGAGGATGATGTTGATGAATCAGAGATTGAAGATTCTTTCAGTGAAGGTGTAGAACCACCACCAACAGTGAAAGGAAAGGGAAAAAGGCAAATGCCTAAGACCAAGGAAGATATATTGGCTTACTTGTTTATATTTTCTTTTAATATGTGACCGTTTATAAGTTTATTTAATTGATTATGAAATTTGTGTGAATTAATTTTCTTTTCGAATAAGTTAATGTGGTAACATGTAGATAATATGACAGTACTTAAACGAATTTGTGATGTTGTTGTAATATGTATTCAGTAAAAGCCTAAATGTGACCATTTTCAATTCCTATTAACTCATTTAAAATTAATCTGAATTCTCAATTGAAATGAAAATTTCTCAGAACCATAACTGTTACCATTTTTTATGATGATATGACCCATTGTTTGAATTCATTGTTTGATTCAATTCATAAGATAATATGGTTACAAAATAGTTGAAATGTTATTACATAAAGGAACAACTATGTTTTGTAATATGTGTCCATGAAAAGCATATATGAGACCATTTAGAGTTTGTAAAATTATTATCTTAAAGAGTTTTGGTGTACATGACAAACATGTCTTCACATTTCCGTAGCATGTTAGGAGTTATATTAAAGATGACATAATTGGTGATATGGTCACAAAGTAGTGGATAGTAGACAACATAAAGAATAGATTCAGTTGTTGGCCTTGTTGTCTAATATGTGACGTATGATTTATAAAAAAAATGCAGCAATTGGTTTATATGGCTACAATAAGTAGCAATGTGATAACATATGTATTGATAGCAATATGTTGACAGAAAAAGCTAATAATGTTACCTTTATAAGTAGGTAATAGGAACTTATATGATAAGTAGCAAAAAATGATAATGTGGTTACAAATCCTTAAATATGTCTACATAAATTGATATGTCATAATGGTGTAATATGTAACCATTAAAGAACGTATATGTAACCATTTGTATTGATGA
Source organism: Silene noctiflora (assembly GCA_009801015.1). NCBI lineage: Eukaryota > Viridiplantae > Streptophyta > Magnoliopsida > Caryophyllales > Caryophyllaceae > Silene > Silene noctiflora. The sequence continues at coordinate 325,636 of VHZZ01000053.1, read as the reverse complement.
GTTAATTGATGAATTTTGTTTTTGAAATGATGAGTCARTTTGGTGTAAACTTGTTTACATTGTTGTGTAATATGTGACCATTGTTGTTCTGATATGTTTTYATTAATATATCTTCCTTCAGGTAAATCTATCCAACCGAAGCCAATCCAATGTGTGAAGCGAAGGCGAGGAATGATGGGAAGCAGCCGACTCAGTAACACTCTCAGTTTTCGTGGACCCAAGTTTTGGAGAATAATCAGTGTGTGGAGCGAGTTTACGAGGAAGGGAAAACTTCAAACCGACCGAAAACCAAGGTTGTTGTCAGGTTGAAGAAGCCGGTCGATTATAAGGACGAGGAAAATGGTGATGTGAAAAGATTTGTTCGAAAAGGGAAGGAGATTGAAAGGCACGGTAACCCAAGAGCGTTGTTCGAGGTGATACAATTGTTGACCCCTGCTCAGAAAAAAAGCATCGAGGATATACGATTTGGTGGCCTTTTGGAGTTGAAAGCAAATCTGGAGGTTTTTAAACATGTACGAAACAATCTGGAGGTTTTTAAACATGTACGAAACATGTTTATTTTGTTGTAATTGACATGAATGATGCTTCATTTTGTAAATCATGTCATTGAACGGAGCAGTTTGTAACAAAKGAACTCCCTAGACTAACTTTGTTGGCAATGTGAAAGATGATGCCATAAAACCTTGTAATGTTCATATCATCTATTTGTTTTCTTCTTTGTTAATTGTTGTGTGTAAGTTTTCATGATTAGTACCTTTTACTTCAGTTGTAGGATTTATCATACATGACAGTTCCAAAGTTTTTCAAATCCTAATTGTCAACTTAGGTTGATAATAGATGAAGCTTTGAGCGAATTTGCTGTATTAGGAATAAGTAATACAATGGGAAGTATGAATCTTGAAGAGTTTCAAAATATATTAATATAGTTAATTCAACTAGAATGACATGAAGTATATCATAAGTGGGTTACAAATGTCACCATAGTTTCAAAATATGTTGCCAGTAAAACTTAGAATGTCACCATATAATGAAAAGTTCATATATATCATAAGTGGGTTACAAAAAGACCGTATAGGATCACATAAGAAACTGAGTCACATAATACACTGATATGCACTTGAATGGTCAGAATACTTCAAAATACTACACAAAATATGCACTTTAATGGTCTGATTTTTCAAAATATGTAAAAGTATGGTCAGAAAAATCAGCAGGCGACTTATAAAAGACGTGGAATTGGAGTGTACAACTCATGATTGGAAGCATCACCATCATTTCCCTTTTTGRTCCTTTTYTTCTTACYAATGCTRCTTGGTWTACGCTTACTCCTACCCTTGGTGACTGATCGTATGGGGTCGAGTATGGGCGTAGCATTTTCAGGTTCAACTGACGGAGTAACTTCGTTCCTATTTTTCTCCTGAAATAGCTTCTCGACCTCATCATTTGCAGTCTTGTAGAACTTATCAACAACTGCTCTTGCATCAGCCAATTGCCTGAGAATGCTTTTTGTATAACTCGTACAAATCCTCCCACTTCTCAGCCACAACACCCACTAAAGATCCTAAAGCATCAATGACTAAGAACAAACAAAACATGGTAACATAATTATACAATATCTACACAATTTATCCATAAGTGCTAACATAATTATACGATATGTTARCAATTGATCTATAAGTGCTAACATAACTATTTCACCACACAATTGACTCATAAGTGCYAACRTATGTTTCAAARAATGCATTTAATGCAACTAATAAAATCACAAAGGTGATATTAATGCTCTAATCATGRGTTCATCATAGTACATGCATTGAGTTCATCATAGTACATGCATTAAAAGCAATCATTGGATAATGTGGTAACATAATGAAACACGTCAGGATTCAAGTATTTCACCAGACATACAAGGAACAAATGGCGACATATATTTCAGAAAGTGGATTAAATACAACAACCCAATGAAAAAACAATATTAATGCCCCAATGATCATCACAATCATATGACATTGAATAAATATCCTCATCGCATTGAATGCAATGATTGAATAACAAAAAAAAAGACAATAGAATAACAAATACTTTAGAAAATAGTGTACGCAAAAACAACTTAAAACCCTACATGTTTAGAAGAAATCCAAATAATTTATTATGACATATACATTAAACACACATAATTCATCACACAATAAATCCATTAATTCAAACTACTTTCATGCATCAAATTCGTTCAGAATGATTTGTGTAAATAATCACTACCATGCATACAAGYTCATTCAAAGATCTCATTATTGTATGTTACTCACCATCAKTACTAMTSACATTGATCACATCATCGCTATTACCTACGACATGAGAGTCCGCCTCAACAATGTCCTCGAATTCGTTCTCTACAATGATGATCTCACCACAATTATTYGACTCCATTATCTAAGAAAGACCGAAATTAAGACGATTTTATGAAAAGGGAGATCGTCATATGTGAAGATAAAGATTTATTGTGTGATGAATATAAGAGTTTTATGGATAAATATAAGAGTTTTTATTGTAATTGTATTGTTTATTGTTAGTTTTGATGAAGAAGAAGGAATTAGGTCAGTTTGTATGTATGGAATCACAAATATCATTGTGATTGACGTAGTGCAGAATTCCATTAATGAAATTGTACTGTTGGCTGTGAAATTGTACTGTTGGCTATTAAAAAAATACACAAGTAGCTTAGTAATGTCGGCTCCTCATTAATGCATGTCCACTCCAATTTGATTTGGGTCTGATTTGTTTAGTGAAAAATGGGTTGGTTTGGTCCGTCTTATTATTTCAGAAGGATACGACGGTCTGAAATAAGAATTTGTCCTCTATAAAAAGCATAGCAAGTAAGTGGAGGTTGATTTATGAGACGGTTGAATTTCAAGTTCTGAGTTCATCTGCTCCAACTTGTGTAGGTGTGACAATTGTTTGGGTTTTGTAGTCTAAACTAATAGAAAGTAGATGAAACAACAATCAAATAAGGGGACTCGCCCCGGTGACATTTGAAAATTTCAATTTTTTTAGTTAAAATTTTGAAAAATTTTAGAGGTTGACTTAAATTATAGTCACCTCGTTCCTCTTGACTTTAAATCTTGGCTCCGCTAATAATTTGCATGCAGTAATAGACTAATAGTATAGTTTCGGCAAAAACAATCATCATAAGAGTTTTATGCCAATTCAAACAAAATAACATATACCCGTGAATTCTCGGGTAGTTTATGACTTAAAAAGATAAGTTGTAAATTGAATTGAATTAGTTCAAGTTAGTGTGAAAACTTTCATATTAAAGTAAATATTTATACTCCCTTTGTCCCGATCAAACGGGTTAATTGTTTACCTATCTTATTTGGGGTATTCCGTCAATTGTTTACTTTTTTATTTTCGGAATGCTTTTGACGGTAACTCGATCCTCCACATCCAATAGTTTGTTCACTTCTCTTTTCTTGATCTTTGTGTCAAAAATAAAGGTAAACAAATAGCCCCAATTTGGGAGCAGTGTGCATATATATATATATACCATATGCAAGTGGAAAAGTATCAATTCAAAATAGAAACATAACAATTGAAGCCAAATCTTAAATGGAACATAAATCAACTATCAAATATGTATCAGCAGAAGAGTATCAAGTCTCAAAAATGGAGGACGTCGGCGTAAGGAATGGTGACCAAGGCGGGTTTATAAATAACCGGTGTAACGTAGGGAAGAGAGGCGAAAGGAGAGTCCTCCATAGATTTCTCCCTGAGGTTGTACCACAACAGTCTGCATCCATCTAGATGCTTCAATGACAGCAATTCCACCCGAGAGACTGACAATGACGGGTATACTCAACAAGAGCGTCCACGAATCTTTAACACCATACTTCTCCATCACCCACACATCAAAAGACGAGTACCAAAGTTGGCTGGTGTCAGTGGTAAGGGCTCTCATCTCTTAAACAAGTGGTTAGGGTTCGATTCCTGACTCTTGCGAATGAAAAAGCCAAACTTGGGAGGGGTCAACCCATTAAATTGCCTTCAGTACCCGAACAAAATTGCTCCAGCTCTCGGTAGGGATACTGCTGGTCAACACCAAAAAAAAAAAAAAAAACGAGTCGATTTTATTCTCGAAGGAACAACATAAACGTCCGTCTATTTGTCCTATTCCCAACAGATAAATCCTACATTCAGTTGAATTATAGTAGAGCTGTTCATGGGTCATCCCGTCCATTGAACCCGACTCATCCCGCCCGCTAAATAAGCGGGTACGGACAAGGCTTTTTAAGAAAAATACAAAGGCCCGGCCCACTAACCCGTCCCAAACCCGCTAACCCG